>CAIGQZ010001345.1:9472957-9506081 GCA_903798205.1 Danio tinwini | reverse complement strand
CATACATACATATATATATATATATATATATATATATATATATATATATATCTGTCTGTCTGTCTGTCTGTTTGTCTGTCTGCTGTCTGCTGTCTGTCCACTTTCTGACAAACTGGGGCAAATGGGAGAGGTGCAAAAATATATCATGTTTTTTCTAGAACATATTTAGCAGAAGCTTTTATCCAAAACAGCATACAAATATGAATAAAATTACCACTTCAAAAGACAGTGGCAGTATATAAATGCTTTGACAAGTCTTTTTATCTTAGTGGGTTTTTTTTTTACCTACCTCCAAGCATAAACGGTGTCCTACAGATGGTTTGTCAAGCCCACTCACCTGTGTGGAGCAGACTCAAAATTGCTGTTTTTATACATATAAAAGCAAATAAGCCACATCCACTTATGAATACACTGAAAAGCCATTCCAGCAAGGTCTTTTTCTTTCAAAATCCCAATTAGCCATCATTGGCAAAAGCCTATTAATTCACCACAACCTCTTTAAAGTTTTGACAAGTCCCCTCATTAAATACACTGGCGCTTTTACCCACAAGATAAAAGCACTTTTGTTTAACAATACAATATATTACTCCACATTTATATTATCGGTAAACATTGAGTTTTGAACAGCTCCATGCATGTTGTTTGAGCTCCCTGCTCTTTTTCACAGTCTCTTTTTTCCTGTTTGTCTCTCCTTCACACACCCAACAATCTATTCACTGAACTGTGGGGCAAGAGTTTGCCTTTGTGTGTGACCTGTCAGCTGGAACAGATAGAAAAAAGAAAGCCACAGAGGAATAAGAATGCATAAGCACAAAAACTCAATATCAAGCATGGACATATGCCTGAAAATCTCCCCCTTTTTCCATACCAATCTCCCCTCTCTTAAAGCACCTGTGTCCACACCACTGCTTTTTGCAAAGTCTTTTGTGATGGAGGTAGCAATTAATGTAGTCCCTGCACGGCTCCTTTCTGCAATCTTTGCTTGAACTCATGACTGAAAGAAGAAAAGATCTAGATCCATTAGTGGAGGACAGGCTTAAAACCCTCATGAATGAAAGGCAAAAATGAGCTCCATCGCTGTCTTTTTGTGGTTCCTTTCCTCTTGCCTCCCAGAATTCCACCTTCAGAGTGAACTGACTCCATCAAACAAGACAGGTGAACAGTAAAACAGAGCAAACACAGTTATCTTTGAACTTCTTTGGTGAATGAAATCTTTTGATAAAGAAGTGGAGTAACTTCCACAAACTGAACACCTGCTCTTTCAGAGTGTCCACCAAACATGGAGATATGAATTGTGAAGAATGCTAAAAAAGTCTGAAAGGGCTTCATTTCACTGAAGTAAAAAATCCTGATTTTTTTTTTCTTTTTAAAGGAAAGAAGATGCTATAAAGTGTTTCCTTCAGATGACTTTTACTCCAGAGTGACATTAATACCAGGGCGTAGCTTGTGTGTTGAAATGTGACTATAAGACAAGGTTGAAAGGTGAATCCAGAGGCCATGAACCAGAAAGAGAAAATAATTCCCATCGATGGTCACAAATATAAGCACACCTGCAGAACAGAATTCTGTGATTTATGCAGGGTGGGGCTTCAGGACAAAGATTCGCTACAGGACAACTGCAGAGATGAACAGAAACTGAAAGAACTAGGATGCAGACAGAGGAAAAAAATATATAGAACACATCTGATTAACGGATACATTTGATATACACATATATTGGATATCTACACATAGGTGGTGGTGAAAGGGAACCTGTGAATCCTGCATTAATGTCATTCTTAATTACTGTATAATGACTGTTTTCATACAAGTTTCCATTGGTCAGATTTCATCTTCCCATTTATGCCATTGACTGGGATGAAGAATCTCTGCATACTACGATGGGGAAGGGAAAAATATTTAAAAGGGCAATGGAATGGAAAACTATATATAATTAGGCCTAGTTAAATAAAAAAATAATCAGTACATGGAAATGACCTACTATGAGCCTCAAACACTATTGTTGCCTCTTTATTGAAATCACGTTTGAGCAAAAGACCACTGAAAAAAACAGGTGAATAAGAACATAATACAGACTGTGACGTTACAAGATCATTAATGTGCAGGCTACAGCAAAATCCCTTTGAGAGTGTTCTAGTCTTTGGCTATGTCCTAACAGGGTTTTAGTCTAAAGAAGGGGGCAATTGCTACTATATCCCCATTAAAAACTGCCAACACAAGCAGTAAGTTACTTTTATCCACTTCTTGACTTGGCCTTGATATGGAACACAAGATGCTATACAGTAACAATAACATTACAATAACAGTAACAATAACTAGTAAACTCCAACTCTCTAGCACAGCTAGATAATAACAATAATAAGACAACCTATTTACGGAGAGGCTAATACTAATTCCTGCCTATGTTGACATATCATGGATCAAGTCACCATGGATATAGTTTAATTTTCCACAGTGGATACTTTTTTGGGATACTTTTTACTTCTTTAAATAATAAAATATATGATTAAATCGTGCTCTTAGCCTGCTATGGATAAAACCGATAGCTAGGTAGCATGAGCCATGTGCAATCATTGCGGAGTTCATTGTTAATATTCATGGCCCGTTGAAATAAGGTAAAACCAGACCATTTCGTTCAAGGGGGAAATTTTAGGGTTGTAAATATACATGTAAAGTTATTTTCTAGAGATATTTTGGACTTATCTATGGCACAAACCTTGTAGGTAGAAAAAATTTAAGACATTGTATCAATGCATTCTATGGCTCCTTTAACAAAAAATGAAGACATTATATTACAGTTTTTCTCAGTCGCTTTGGTGCATTTCTCACAACACTATTTACATTTGCACAACAGTTAATGCATTTCTCAAAACAATTAATACAAACTGCAAAACCTAGTTGATAACCTGCAAAAATGTGTCACTTGCTCAAAATGGATAGCTCATTCCTTAAAAGAAAGTATGTATGTCAATGAAAGTGTCAGTGTCATCAAGAAGAAAAGTCCTGCCACCATTGTTTATGAACAAGATAGTCAAATGGCTTTGTCATGTTTTCATTATGACAGTTCACTTTGTACATTTTTTCTAATGCAAAACAGTCTGTTTTTGGTGACACGTCCTGAAAATGCTCAAAACCGCACTATATACTATTTGCACAGCCATTTAAAAACTACAGTAAAATTAGACATCCCTGCATTTAGTGAGGTATCTGAGTACACGACACTGAATATGTATGTTTCACATTTTTACTGCAGATGCTCTTTGCAAATCTAATTTATTCACAGCATTGTGCAAAAGAATAAATACACCCTTATTTACAACAAACATAAACTTACTTTGGGTGGAGCTGTGCACAACTGTAAACAATATTGCAGTACATATTGGAACTGAACCTACAACATATATATGTCTGTAAATCATTCATGAAATTGTTCAATTAAGAAGACATTTTCAGGAACAAAAAAGATTTTAAAAATTTCATAAAATTAGCTTGACAGATTTTCGACAACTAGTTCAACATTTTTGTATGTAATGACTCAAGTAATGAAATGAGGACTATTAGTTTTTTATATGGAATGACTACTCAGCATCCCAAGTTTAGTTATGATAATGTTATAAACAGCAGAGAGTTGTATGAAAGCAAATGATGCATGTCCAAAAGCATTTGCAATTTGTTGGAAGGAATGAGAAACTGCTATTATGATGTGCACAAATGACTAATTGTTTTGAGAAATGCATTAAGTGTTGTGCAAATGTAAATAGTGTTGTGAGAAATGCACCAAAGTGACTGAGAAAAACTGTAAAGCACTGTATGTTATTAGTTCATAATTAATGGACCTTTAACTAATAAAAGAGCCTGTAGTCACTGAGGGATTAGAACTCCAAACAATAAAGTCAGCTAAACAGTCCCAATCACAAACTCCCTTTATTTTGAGCTAAAATTGAGACAAGATTTTTGTTTTACAGTAAATAACAAACATTAGGCTACATTTGATTAATAACATTGATGGTTTCATTAATGTTCTCTAATGTTTAGCTACAAAAAAAAAACACTATACAACAGATGTATTCTCTTTGTGTTTTTCTTCCAGTCCATGTGTTAATGTTTTATGATTTACTGAAATCAACATTAGCCCCACAAAAGACACCTGCAGATCTATAGCTTTTACTTCTTGACCTCCTGATGTTTAATCTGCCGTACTTTTGGGATTATAGTTAGACAGCCACACCTAGATGAAGTAACGATGGTTTTGCATTCACTCCAATTTGTATGCATGGAAAAGTCTTTAGAAATGATTTTAACAGCTTTAACAGACTTGAAAGCTTTTTTTTTTCAGGTCCTCAGAAATCTTCGAGCCCTGGGTGTGATTTTTCTCTGTATGAGCTTATTATCTGCTAGGGATGTGCAAAAATACTTTTTATCAACAAAGATTTGTTAGCTGGTTGTCTTCAAATTTTACATGCCTTTTCAAGAGACTTTGCAAGTTCTTGTCTTAGTCTAACTTTGAAATGTTTTCTATCTAAACTACTGTACACACACACACACACACACATACATGAAACTAAAGCAATACATACACCCAAATTGACAAGTTGAGCCTCAAATTATGGCTCAAATTATGGATCAATATGCTCAATAAACAAAAAGGTGTGTATTTTCTGTAAATTACTATGTCAAATTTGGTTTTGGTTTAATTATAACTTATTTTCTAGGACTGATATTTAGATGTTAAATTATTAATGCAAAACAGCAGATAATTCTCTTACTACTGTATCAAATACTTGAATGTGCCTGCCCATCTCACGTTTCATTGCCGACTGCATGTGCACAATAAATTGCTACACATCCCCAAATGTGAACGTCCATTTTTTCAGAATCTTTGACAAAGCTTTCTGCTTACATGCCTTCAGGTATGTGTGGGCGTGAGTCAGGCCACAGTCTATTCCCATTGATGCCCACCTAAAGGAATTTTATTATCCCTTTCCCTGGGGTCCTGCCAGGCATCTGCAAGCGGCATTTTGCAGGAGTAGTGTTTCTTTTGTCCCACAGATGTCAGAGTAATCAGATTACTGCAAACCGATAAGGGCACTCATCTCCGAGTCACTGTTATGGCAGTCTTTGAGCTGCCTGTCTGAAAGCAAGCTTTTCACCGGTGGATCGGACGGTACAAAGCCTGAGTGGTTTCGTGCCCATCTGTCAAACACTGACAGGGTATGGATGTACGCTTTAAATAGTCGGCTTCCAGGGCATACGTCGAGAGGAAAAGGATGATGCATTCCTCTGTGTAGATATCAGTTTAGAAGAACTGAGCACTTAGATGGGGCTCTTTGAAGAAGTGTAGACAAATGCACAAGGGGTCTCAAGCACACTTCTTGACTTGTGTGCTTGCTCTCTGTCATTTTCTCTTTTTAAGCTCATTTTAGCACTGCAAAGTACTCCACTGGTCTAATTTAAAAGAATTAACATGTCAAATTAGGTGACTGACTAAGTTTTAGTAAGAAATTGTTCAGTTGCTATGAGACCAGTTGGATGGAAATAAAAGATGACACAAAAAACTCACAATTATTTTTTTTTTTCTTCATTCAGGGGTAAAATTATTTTTTAAATAACTGGGCATATACTGTTAATGAACCTCCCAATGTAATCCACACTGCTAATATTACATAAATATGTGCTGATTGCGTTACAATTAATAGCAATTATAAATGCAGCAAAAATTACAATGTGAGAAAACAGTAGTTAAGAAAGCATCTTATTATAATGATGTGGATGTTTGCACCAATTAGGCAATTTGGCTATAAAGTAAATGTCACATTTAGTTATATAGTACTTTATGGTATATAGGGCACTGCTTTAACATTAACAGCTTTACATTAGGGCAGCACAGTGGCTAATTGGTTAGCATAGTTGCTTAACAACAATAGGACTGCTGGTTGGAGTCCCTGCTAGCCCAAGAGGTCTTTGTTGGTTTGCTCCGGGTGCTCTGATTTCTCCTGCAGAAAAAAGACCTGTGTGCAAGACAGGTGTATTAGGTACACCTTACTAGTACCGGGTTGGGCCCCATTTGCCTTCAGTACTGCCTTAACCATTTATGGCATAGATTCAACAAGTTACTGGAAAAATCCCTCAGAAATTGTGGTCCATACTGACATAATAGCATCATGCAGCTGCAGATTTGTTGGCTGCACATACATGAAACAAATATCTCATTCCACTACATCCTAAAGGTGTTCTATTGGATTGAGCTCTGGTGACTGTCGAGGCCATTTGAGTACAGTGTACTCATTGTCATGTTCAAGAAACCAGTCTGAGATGATTTGCACTTTATGACATGGCGTGTTATGCTGCTGGAAGTAGCCATCAGAAGACGGGTACACTGTGGTCATAAAGGGATGGACAGGGTCAACAACAATACTCAGGTAGGCAGTGGTGTTGACATGATGCTCAATTGGTACTAATGGGCCCAAAGTGTCCCAAGAAAATATCCTCCACACAATTACACCACCTGCCTAAACCACTGATACAAGGCAGGATGGATCCATGCTTTCATGTTTTTGGTACCAAATTCTGACCCTACTATTCGAATGTCACAGCAGAAATCAAGACTCATCAGACCAAGCAACGTTTTCTATGGTCCATTTTTGGTGAGCCTGTGCGAATTGTAGCCTCAGTTTCCTGTTCTTAGCTGACAGAAGTGGCACCCGGTGTGGTCTTCTACTGCTATAGCCCATCCACCTCAAAGTTCGATGTGTTGTGCATTCAGAGATTCATTCTCTGTAAACCCTAGTGATGGTTGTGTGTGAAAATCCTAGTAGATCAGCAGGTTCTGAAATAGTCAGTTAGATAGATAGTCAGCTCGGTTTGAACTGCAGCAGTTCATCTTGACCAAGACTACATGCTTAAATGCATTGAGGTGCTCAAATTAGAAATTTGTGGTAACAAGCAGTTGGACAGGTGTACCTAATTAAGTGGCATACGTTAATTGGATAAACTAAATTGGCCATAAACTGTTAATGACAAATTGTGGGTGTTTCTCAGCTGTGAACTGCGGGTGAACTCTTAGGAAGGGCAACCGGAAGGTCATCCACCAATAAGATATATGCCAGAGTAATTGGCAATTCATTCCACTGTGGCAACCCATGATAAAGCAGGGACAATGTCAAAGGAAAGTGAGTGACCGTTACAATATTAAACATGAAAAAAGTGTCATGGTTGGGGAACTTTTTTAGCAAATGCTCCAGTGAGTCAGTGGATTTTAGGAAAGTGGTAAAGGACCAAAATGGTCATATAGCTGGGATATTGTATTTATCAATTGCCATGAACCAATGCTATAAAAACATTGTAAGCTAAACTAAAACATTAGCTTTGACAAGCTGTTTCAAATTCCTAAACTTTGCTTTGACCTGGTTTTGGTAGAAATTACATTGTTTATTCTTTGATTTAGCTTGAAGTATATTGGGGCATTTCAGAAAAGGCAGCCAACTATTAGAAGTAAAAGGCTGCTGAAAAGGACATGTTTACCATCTTCTGCTCCCTTGTATATCAGCAGTTCAAGGAGGAGGGGCAAGTGTCACTTAATTTAGGGGCTTTTGTCCCCATCACCCCAGGGACCTGTGAGAAAATACAACTGGCCGTGCAATAGTTGTCAATAGAAGGTTTGAATGTTTACACAGTTTAAAGTGACAGAGGGCTATCCCCGTCCACACCAATACCGACTACAACATCAAATCCTTCTCAAACTAAACAGATCAAAACACCAAGCTTTGGTACACACTAAATATTTGGCTGTGTATCCAAGAATGGACCCCAGTGTCATTACATTAAAAGATATTATAAAAAGACACCACCTCTTGAATGATCTGTAATGTGTTTCACAAACAATTGCTGTTGGAATCTCTCAAATAGGAGTTAAACCAACACAAATACACTCATCAAAAAGGCATGTTAATGGAATCCCCAGTGCAGGACAAATCCAAATAAAGGGCCAGTGGTGACAGGCACTAAGCTGTTGTACCCACTAAACGCAAGGCAACCGTGCGGCCCACATCAAAGGCCTGACAGTCAACGGCATACAAGCATTTACAGCCTCAATCTTTACACACAAGACTTTATCAGCCACAGCTCATTTGACTGGTGAACAAGTGGAGAGATGTGACTTTGATCACAAAATCAGAATGGCTTTTACTGTTTCATTCACTTATTTCTACCCTATGTGACCCTATACAACAAAAGCAATCATATCATCATATTCACATATTGATACCTTGCATGAACAAGCTTTCCAGTGATGTATAATTTGCAAGGATAGGAAAATATGGAATCCAAGGGTTTAAAACTGCCTTTAAAAAATAGTTTTGATATTTCCAGTCAGAAATTTGCTAAATGTCTTCATGGAACATGATCTTTACTTAATATTTTAATTATTTTTGGCATAAAAAAAATCTATAATATAGCTCTATACAATGTATATTTTGGCTATTGCAAATCTTAGTTAGTGTATTTTGTGTGGTCCGGGGTCACAACTGAGTCAATAATTTCATAAATTCAGCAAAAAGAGCATCTAAAATTAATAAGAAGAATGAAATAAATACATTTTTCTTTCTCAACTAAATATCCAAGGGCTGCAAAGCAATAGTTAACCTGGTTAGAGATTCCACTTCTAGGAGGTCTTGGAGCAATAACCTCAGACTACGGAGGAAATCTCTGTGAATAATCAGCAGACGTGCGGCCTTGTCTCTTTGACCTGGCTCATTATTTGTTCCATATTAACCCACAGTTCCTCCCGGAAACCATGTTCCGGCTTCAGAACCTTGGAGCCCCGTCCAACTGACCCCATTACAGAGCCACATGTGACAAGCCCATCGACACCCACTTTCCTGCTAAATGAAAAGCGTGGCATGTAATAAGACATTGCTATAAAACACAGGTGAATCTTTAGTGCAACTTTCTTACCGCAATGATATATACACAGTAAAGAAATGTTTTGTGTTTTACTCTGAAGTAAAAATATGTTTGAAATACATTTGGTGTAAAAAGGATGGATGTATCAGTATACCTTTATTTTTATAAAGTGGCACAGCTGACTGAATGGTGTGGCACTAACAACCTGTGCCTTAATGTGGGTTGTGATGGACGTCAGGAGAATCTCAGTTGACCACCACCCATTGACCTATACCTTCAGGGTCTTTAAATAACACTTTGGGCTGTCTACCTTTCCAATTCTAGGCATAATGGAAAAGATACAGAGCTCTTCTCCTGTATTTCCAGCCTGATCTAATAAGTAAACACACATGTAACTGTTTTTGGTATTTCCAGAATAGTGGCCAGTTCATACAAATTCATGCAATTTAATTCATACAATAATGTACAATCTTTAAAAGGCGTGACCCCAAACCTCACCCCAAAGCTCAACCGTCATTGGGAGAAGAGTAAATTGCAATAAAATATACAAATGAGATCACAAAAACTCATATACAAATTAGCCACTAAATCAAAAAGTTATAATGTAATCTGGGTATACCAAGGAATAGTCGAATAATAAAAGATACGTATATGAAAATGGGCATACTGTGAGCTTCATACACCACTGTTTCCTCGCTTTCATGTAAATTCTACGAGTGTAAAACTCCCATGGACAACGGGCTAATCGGAAGACAAAACAAACTGTGACGAGACTCACGGGCCATGCCCTCTGCATTTGCATGTATGCCTAATTTGGGTCGTTCATCCGGACCTGAAGAGCAGCCATGTCATCAAGCTTTGAGATTCTAAAAAATCATAATATGCATGCCGCATGCTGCGTTAGATGAGAAACAACGTTTTCTAATGAGACAACAATGATAATTTTCCTCCCTTGGTTATTTCTAAGCGTACATTTCACTTAATATATACGTGGGACTTTTATTTTGAAAACATGAGCACCAATTAGTTTACTGTGCGTTACTGGGCAATGACAGCATGAGGCACGTTCAAACTGGCCTCAGGACGCAAAATGCAAGATTTACAGATTATACATGTATTCTCCACTCTGAAGAGGCATAATGTATGTTTAGTTCTATGAGTATTTTATGGAGTAATAAATTATCATATAAAACAGTTTCTGGAGCTTTTTTGAATATACAGAACCCATACAGTAAACCTACTATGTGGATATCAGAGAACAATTTAACTTATTAAACTAATGCAGTATTTAACCCGTTGCCCTAAAAACAACAAGTTGATTTTACTTTTAGTAAACCCATTGACTTAACTTTTCTAATTATGCACATAGTTTGTTCACTATAAGGCTACAAGTTTACTCTCTTTTTTCAAGTAAAGTCAACTAATCGTTAATTTTGTTGGGATTTCTCATACTGACTTCCAGTTTCTGTTCTCTCTCTCTTAGCTTCACAAGCCCACATCACACTTTGATGAACAGGCTTCAACAAAAGTCTAATTCTTCCATTGCACCACAGGTCCTCCTCTTAATCCTGTCACATAGTCCACCTCCTTAAGTGAACTTGGGGTTTCTGCAATAGGGAGCCAAAGCTAATCCTCCCAGTCCACTCTCTCTGCCATCACTGCCCAACACGGACAACGCTACCTCCACACCCCCTCCCTTTACTGAGGGGCCCGGTGGAGCAAAGCAAGGCTTTTATCTTACTGTCAGCTCTACAGCCCCGTTGGGAACCCCTGTGTGGTGGCAAAACACTATGAGTTGTTGCATTTCCTTTTTCTGTTGCTAGAAAAATCAGCAAAGGCATCTCCGACCACCGCAGATGAGCAAAAGTGGAAAACCACATCACTCCAAGTCAAGCACTACAATGCTGTAAATGTCACAGGACAAAAAGGAGGCTGAAAATCTAACTCCCACTGTATATATCTTCCACTCTGAGCCTCAGGGGAAACTTATTTTTGCTAACTTTCTGTTCCTGTATTCACAGTTGTAACATGGGAATCTTTAGGCACTAAAGAAGCTGTTATAAATAATCGTATGATATTTTATCTCTCACATGTATTAAACAAAGGTAGGATTTAATCTTCAGAAATGAATACTAATAAAGGTCACAGTCAGGTAAAAAAGGTGACTTTTAATGGTGACTGTGGGGATTTTATAAGGGCAGCATTTGATTTAAAAGATCAATTTGACATGATTTTCCCATAGGCTGACAGTCAAGCAGGCGAAACCGACACACAACATGTGTGACTGACTGCATGTAATCCAGCAAGTGTAAACTCAGAGCAGCGGAGAATGAAGCAGAGGACAAGAGTGATCTGGAGTGGATGATTTGGTTGGATAAAAAAATGAAAGTCGAAATTAATAATTACAAATGGACAATTTAAAAAGTGACACAAAGTGATTATTATATTATATTATATTATATTATATTATATTATATTAATATTTAGCAAAACATTATCATTGAAAACAATATAATAATAAAATGTAATATTTTAAATATATAATAATTTAAGTGATATTTGTTACATAAACATTTACTTAAATGAGAATATAATAAAGTGTAAGATAAAATGGCCCGGTAAAATAGATAAATAAAAATAAAATACAATTCTTTAAAATATTAAATAAACAAATAAAATCTAAAATCTATATTTAAAAAATAAAAATAAAATAAAATATATAATTCAAAATATATATTAAAATATAAATCAAATTAAATAGTATTTAAACAAAATGACATCTAAATTAACTGCAGAATATTGGCACACCATTAGAATTGGGTAATCAACTCATTTGTCTCATTTAAATAACCTACACGTTTTATTTTTGCAATAATTATAATTTTTACAGATACTGTCTGTTTTATTCTTTTTTCTGTCATTTATTTCTCATTGCTGTGTATTTTATTAGTTTGATTATGTCAATATATTAAATATTTATACATTTAAAAATGCTTTGGCTATACTGTACAAAATGTAATGCCAATAAAGCAATCTGAACATGAATGAGATAGAGAGGAGCAGATTTCACTTGACAGTAGGTGCACATGGCCCCTGAATGGCATAAAAGAGAAATATAATCTTTTTCTATTTTTCTTTTTAATAAAAAAAAATATTTTTTTTATTATTATTTCAACAAGTTTTTTTTTTACTTTAACCCATTAAAAAGAAAAAGTTTAAAACAAATAATAATAAAAGTATTGTTAAAAATCTAATTATGTTTTGTTTGTTGCATATAGTAGGCTATTTACAGTGCATCCGAAAAGGATTCATAATTCATAATTCAAATCAAGTCGAATCAACTGAATTTACTATGGGTGAACTCCAATTAAGCTGCTGAAACATCTTAAGAATGATCAGTGGAAACAGAATGTACCTGAGCTCAATTAAGAGCTTCACGGCAAAGGCTGTGAATGCTTATGTTTTTTTTTTATATATATAAATTTGCAACAATTTCAAAAATCTTTTTTCACATTGTCATTATGGGGTATTGTTTGTAGAATTTTGAAGAAATAAATGGATTTAATCCATTTTGGAATAAGACTGTAACATAAAAAATTTAGGAAAAAGTGAAGTGCTATGAATACATTCCAGATGAACTGTATGTGCCGTGGGTAAAAGGTGTGTTTCAATCCGGCTACCACCACAAGTATATTTCAAACCTGTGGGAAGCACTGTAAACTGAATTCAAATTATGTAATAGGATACATATAAAATAAATACATTATTACTACAATGTATGAGTTTATCTAATGATTGATATAAAAATATAGATTTTATTTATTTATTGATGTGGTGTGGATATTTGCTGAATGATTTGAAATGCATGTGTGGGACATAAAAAAAAGTTTTGAATTTCCAAAAATCCACTTCAAAATCACACAGCACTCGGTTGCTCTGAGCACGCATGGAGGTGGCCACAGCCGTCACCCCATTTAGCAAGGTCATTTTTCATTTGAATAACGTTGCGGTAGAGAACAGATGGGGTGTGCCACATCAGGCCGGCGCTGAATAGAGGGATGAAGTGACAGAGGGGGGCGAGTTGGAACGTGGACGAGCTGATTATGTGGATGGGGGCGTTGAGAGAAGACTGCTGCTCGCCAACAGATATGAAGTCTGGCCTCCATTCACAGGACTATACTGTAGACAGACGGCTGCTCTGGGCAGGGTCAATTATTCTTTTCTCTGAAGGGACAAGCGATCCTCCGAAAGAGATCACAAGCCTAAGAGAATGAGGAGATGGGGAGGGACGAGGGGATAGGAGGGAGAAATCACTTCAGCGTGCTCCATTGTCTCCATGTAAATACACCCTGATCAGGATTCAACCAGCACTCTGCCAGCTACTTCAATCTGCAACTGGCGCAATCCACTAAAAAGACAGAAAACAAGAAGTTGAGAGAGGAAAAAGGGGCTCTGAAGGGAAAACACATAAAGTGGTGAACGCCACACTTCTTTCGTTTACAATCCAGCCTTTAAGTAAAAGAAAACGTTTGATTTACCTATGATACTGTTTCTACGCTCCATGATGCTTTGTGTAAATCATGGGAGTAACTTCTGTTAAACTGTAAACAATAAGTGGTTTACAAAAAGTGTGGTGGAATAAATGTCCTCATAGTTCTTATAAAGGACATTTTTTATTAGAATTATAAGACATTTTAAGACCATTATGAATGAAATTTCAGACTTTCAGAGGGCAAAATGCTAAGTATTTTTTGTAATGGCCAGTGGATTGTTCCTACTTGCCCTATTAAAATAAAATAATCTTCTATTTTTTGGACATATACCTGAGGAATGATTAAAAAGGGATAAATATCTAATGAATATTTTGTTGGTGGCTGTCAAAAAGAGCATTACCAAAAACTGGTTGTCACTTGAAAGTCTTACCCTAAGTGCATGGATGGAAATTACAATGGAAATGTATAAAATGGAGCAAATTACCGCATTTGTAAATCATAAAATGGAACAATTTATTTCATTCTGAAGAAAAATCGACCAACTATGCAACATCACATAGATCTGAACTTTTCTGTTAACCTAAAATCAGAAGAATCACTACCTACATGTAAATAGTTTTGTTGCTGATGTGTGTGTTTATATGTTATTTAACTGGTTTATTCATTTATTTTGCCCCCCGCCTTTTTTCTCATTTTTCTCATTGTAGAGATTTATTTCTGCTTTTTAATGTAAGATCACCAAACTGGAACTGGAACTAATTTGAAATACAGTAGTCACATGTGGAAAAAGGTGTATAAAATGAGTGATCTTCGAAAGGTCACTCTTTGTGAAACAGGTGCAGAGGAATGTAAGCTGGCAGACTTTGGCATAATTGGCAAATTTCTGAGAGCCAGTTTCTGGGAAGCACTTTGACTTTTTGTTTTATGGTTTGGCTGCCAGTTCCTCACACCCCTCCCCCATGAGGTCAGCCTGTGGTCCCTCAGCCTGGTCATCCATCTCACATTGAAACCATGAACCAAGCACATTCCTTCTGCCACCTCCAAAACAAAAAAGCTAAAGAGGCGAATGAGGGAAGGAGGGAAAACCAGAGAAAACAGAAACCACAGCAATTCATGAGGTGCTAAAATCCCTCAGAAGTCTATGTACTGACAGAAAACCCCTAACATGCAACAGATGCATCAATATAAAAAATTCTGGAAAAATTGTTTTATTTTAACCACTGAAAGCAGACATTGTTGATCCTGAATGTACTGTAGAGTATACAATGTTTTGATTACATAATATAGGCCAGCAAAAATACTAGTGAATTTAAAAAAAAAAGATTTTTTTTGTAAAAAATTTGTTAAAAAAGGAATGAAAGCTTTTAAATATGCAGCACTTCTTGCCTGGCATAATCTGCAAACAAATCCAAAATCAAACAAAAAGTGCTCAGGGATAGCTTAAATAATGTGTCGGACTGATTTTTGCTGTAAATTCTAATGAATACCTTACCCAAAGAGCACCAAGGCACTCGAAAAATTTAAAAAAATATATTAAAAACATTTTTTTTATATTTTTTTCTACATTTTTTGAGTGCCTTGGACTGATTTTTGCTGTATAAACTGCAAACAAAGTTACAGTAAAAAGTTGGTTTCACTATATACTTTTCAAAAGATTTGAAATAATTTGGAATTTAAAACATTGACCTGTAGATGTTCACACTAGTTTTAATTGTCATGTTATGTGTGTTTCAATGGATGAATGATGTTATCTGTTATTTGTTAAACACATGTAAGCTCTTGTAAAAGAGATTTTTAATCTCAATGTGCATTTTTCCTGTTAAAATAAAGGCTATAATAATAATAATAATAATAATAATAATAACAATAATAATAATAATAATAATAATAATAATAAACCACTGCAATCTACAATATAAATAATAGATTTTTAAAAGGTTATATTTTACATTCATTAACATTTATTATTATAACACGTTTATTATTATAACATTTTTTTTTATCTGTGCTGTAGTAGTCTAAGTACTTGCATTTCTCGCGTGGGCTGCTACTTAAGGAAATGAGCATTAAAAAATGGAAGCATGCCCTCACCTGTCCCAGATCTGACCTGTACTCCAGCCACAGGTTAAAACTCTTTAAAACACTTCAGTGTCCTTAAAACACTCACGTAGTCTCATAACAAAAAGCTGATGTAACAGATAGCATTGGTCCTGACCAGTCTCCATGCACTTTACCTAAAGCCCAGAGGGAAGAACAAGAATTCCAAAGAAATTCCAATTGGCCTCATAAAATACTTCACAAAATGACACTTATCAGATTGTTTCATAGATGTGTCTCACATAATCACATAAATGCATGATGGCCCCTAAGCTTCGTATAAGATTATAAACATTTAAAAAAGCTAATATATAAAAGCATCCTGTTTATTCATGAGTCACATTTTAAAACTCTAAATTGCATACTGTCAAATGTCACTTTCAAACGCGTTTCAGCCCTTGAAGTTAATGAAATGACTTAAACCTTTCAACATGTCAGAAAATGACTCTCCTTCTCTTACTCATCTCACTTTTCCTTTTCAGAGCTCACTCCATCTGGTTTCATCTTACTGTAGTATTAAATTGTGATTCATGCATTTGCTTCATAAAAGAATACAAGACTTGATCCTTAAACCCATTATGCTTAAAGCCCCCCAGAGAAAGCAGAACGACAATGCTTTTTTCCACAAATAAGATTGGGATATTACTCAGGTTTTAAATTAATTATTCGCCTAACAAGTTGTGTAAAATCTTCATTCCAGGGGATTTTGTTGGTAGTTATAAGAACTCAGTTATAGGTACTAGCCACCAGGCAAGTCCCAGAGGACTACATTTCCCAGATTGCATTCACATTATCGCAACATTCACAATATTGTCATTATAGGAACATTATAGAATTGTCATTATGAGGATGAGGACACTGTGATCAAAGCTTTGTTTTTAATCGGTCATAGTTCAGTTCCTGGAGTACCAAAATCCCTAGAGTTCAGTCTAAATCTGCTCCAACACAAGGACAAAATCACCTAAAATAACTTTTATTGCTCTAAACATTGGGAAGAACAAAACACAACAATTTTGACAAAAGTGACACTTTATGTCACTAAAATTAGCCTTCTGAATGTGTATGTTGTGCAACACTTTAAAATACAGTGTTTCTGCATTGTATAGCATGTATTCACACCAATCAGTGTACACATTTGTCACTGTAGTTCCCATTGTGCTTTAAGGGAACAAGTTCCCATAAAATAATTTAATATAACTAAAATCATTCACAGTTCACCTGGTCCACACATGCCAAAAAGCAAATACTTTCCCCAGTAGTTCTGAGAACTAACAAAAATGTTCATCTGATTCCTCTGCTTTACAAAATTAGAGGTCATTTCCATACAGTAGAATGATTTTTTTAACATCAGGTTTGGGCAGTGGAATGGTGAAAAAAGAAGATGTAAAACAGGGAAAAGATTTTTTTTGAAGCTGAAGTTAATGCTGCATGTGCATCTTGCACATAATAAGGTATTCAAAAAGTGAGCACAATAGTCAAATAAGTACATTTAACATGTGTTAGTTTAAACAGAAAAACACTGGAAAACGGCACTAAACATCTGTCTGAAAAGCCTACTAAAGTCTGTGTGAAATCAAAATGTACAATGTTTATTTTATTAGCACACATTGTTATTCTTTAGGTGAACAATTAATTAGTGCAAGTTAATCCACTGAAAAAAGTATTTGGCAAAAACAGCACAAAAATCAAAGTCTGACCATTTGCTTCAGTGTTTGGAGTGGTGGTCCTTCTCTGTTAAAGCTAGTTTGACAGCTTCAGCCACACTATTTTTTACCATGTCTCTGTTACTGTTAGTTTGCTACAAAGAAATGATGCGCAAAAAGAAAGCACTGCCCCTACAACTCAATATTTAGTTTCAGTTGGAAGTACATCAACATACTGAAAAAAAGGTCTTGGCAACTTTTGATTCACACAGACTTTAAGATATTTACCACAAACAACTTGCACAAAACATAACCTGTATATTACTGTTGCTTAAATCGAATGTTCTATCTAATAAAAGAACATACAAATACCCTTGAACTGAACATATGAACTCAACTTTACAGAAACCTCTGCAAGCTGGCATCTACCGGTGTGTGTTTTTGCAGAACTATCCCCTCAGGGTACAAAGCAAAAGACACTTCACTTTCACGTTCCGCACGCAGTTCAAACGGATAAGCTTTTAATCTGATTGAATCTGACATGAAGACACTGATTTCGGAGAAGACAATCATAGTCATTGTTCGATGCCATCAACGTCTGGGCTTAAAATAATAAATAAAGGTGCCAGCTTGTATGTGAGAGCCATTTCTGTCTGTGTGTGGTTAGTGTGTGTACGTAAAAACACAGAGTCTGAGGCCTCCCTTGCTTTCTCCCTTTCTCCCCTCTTTCTCTCCAGAGAAGAGATAAAGGAATATCCCACCTGTAGAAACCACTTCCTTCCAGCTGGCCAGATGGGGTGTGTGTATCTGTGTATGTGTGTGTGTGAGAGACAAGAAAAGAACACACTAGCAGAGGAGAGCAGAGCAAGAGGTCGCTGGCTGCTCTCACCATGACTTCATCCCATCATGAGCTGAAAAACCACAGCAGAAGAGCTGGCCCTGTTCCCTCGCTCCAGTTTTCTCTGTCCTCTTACCCTTTAGCCCCTTTTCTCCCGTCCTCCTTCCCAGTCTTTATACTAGATTTTCACCACCATATCAATCTAAACTGGGCTAATACAGATTGAAAAGGAGAATGGGTGCACACAGCATAAACAGTAAACTACATTCACAACTAAGGTCTAATTTTTCTTAAGAGACGCAGGAATTTAAGACTCTTATTAGGATAACTTGAAGTGCATTCAATATGTTTAAACGTTATTGGTTTAATAGTCATTTGATTTGTAAGTTGATGGATTTTTTTTTACCGTAAAGAAATACAGAACAGCCAATGATGTTTGTCTGAATTTTCATGGCTATATATAAAAACAGATCAATTTATATAAAGATTAAATGTTTATAATATAAACAGGTAATGATGAACAGCATCAGGGCTGCATGATATTGAAAAAATCCAGCATTTTGATATTTTTTTATTTTGTGATATAGATAATCTCTATTTTGCAGTATAGATTACTTGAATACCTCTACTTGGAAAAAAATTATAATGTTAGATGGATTGGGAGGATTCTGCAGTCGGAGTGCATCTCCATAAAATCTAATAAACTAAAATCTAACAATCTATAAACATTTTGGGGTCCCCTGACACATTTTTGTTGTGGTCTGTGCTATTTGCAGTGCATTTCTGTATTTGCATGTGTTGTGAGTATTTTCATGCATTACAATCAAGAAAAAGATACAATTGAAAAAGTGTATCATTTTCTGAATCTAACAGTACTGAAGTACAGAATGATAAAAATAAAAATAATTCAATAAAATTAAGCGTTGTTAAAGTTACAAATGGTACAATGTATTATGCCTGAATGCTTTTAAGGTCATTATACAGTCACAGGCATCAAAAACACATGCAAATGATGAATTATAATTTAGAGTAACATTGAGTATGCTCATAATGTGACTATTGTGAAGGATCACATTGCGATATTGATGCTTTTAACATGTTAAACTCCCAAAATTGCATAAGCAAAAAACGTTAATTTAGTTTAGCTAAAATATTGACATTGTAAACCATTAAAATGTCCTCCAGTGTTTTTTTTTTTTTTGGAATTAAAAAAGAATCATCTGATGGCATATCAAAACACTCTATTTATATATTTATTGTATTTTTATTTCATTTATTTTATGCTTTAAATTTATTGTACTTTTAAATATTTACAAAATGTTGCCACTATCATTCAAATGTTTTATATGCATTTTAATAAGTACAGGTCAGGTTAGAATATGTTGCTTCAATTTTGCTGAATGACATTACTATAAACATTATTTTATCAATATTTGAACATTTTATTTTCTCAAAAAGCTATTGTAAAAATTTAAGTAGACACCTTAGTTACGTTTAATATTCTTTCAATGTATTCCAAAAATACTTTACTGACACCAAAATGAGAAATGCTGTCTTTGACCCATGCAAACACTTTACAATTATTCCCAATAATTCAAATATGAATGTTTCACTTTAAACCAAGTAACATTTAACCAAAAAGAGCATTCATTTTGTTTTTATATTTCGTAAAACTCTATTTTCTAAACCCCATTTCCTGTGTGTTTGACTTCATATGAACCTCCATTTGAAAATCACCAAGCTGCAAACTATGAACAACCATGTTACAAGCCCAGAAACAATAAGCAAATTATTTACTTCAAAGGCCACGACTTCTTTACAAGTCCTGTCTTACTATTCCCGCATGCTCGGCTTCTGTAATGAAAGAGTAGTAATGAGGCCCTTTCCTTCCACAAGGCCATTGGTTTACAGATACTGACAGCTCCGCACAGCAGGCTGCCATTCTCATGGGCATGTGTGTGAGAAAGTGAGAGGGAATGCCAGAGATTTGAACGTGAACGTCCTTAAAACTGTGTGTCAAAGTCTTAAATATCTGCTAGCAGCTATGTGTGTGCGCAGACACGATGCGGTTTCGTGTCAAATATCTCTGTTTGCCTCTGAAAGCCAGCACTTCCTTGCTATTGTTAGTTAAAACAACAGGATTACCAGGCAAGTTCATTTGAGCCAGACAGATATCTTGACTTAAGAGGCCTTCTGTTGAGTAAAGACCAGCAGGGTCGCTGGAACAGGACGCCACGTTGTTTGAAAACAAAGTGATTTGGAGCATAGATAGTTGCATATGGCAAGTCAATATGGCCAAATTTAAATGTAAAATATACAGAGGCCAGTGAAGGAAAGTGCATGTGTTTGTGTGTGTGTTATAAAGAAAAGTGAAATTATTTAATCAGTCACTTCAAATCGTACAAATTTGAACCTGAATGTTTCCAAAGGCTTAAAGTAAATGCTTAAATAAAAACAATACTATCAAATACTTAAGAAATACTAAGAATACTAAGAAAATGAAATGCATGTGTTTTATGTATTTCATATATTTAAAAACATCAGTGATTGTATAAATTTATGGAATTTTTTTTAAGTATAAAACAGCAAAATCTCTTCTGATCAGTAAAAATCATTAAGAAAATCGATTTTGACCACCAATGCTGCATTTATTAAAGAGCCCCTATTTAATGACCTTCCATGTAGTGTGTAACACAGCTTAGTGAAGTGAAATATCCAGTTAAAGCTTAAATCTGAAAGTGGACAGTTTTTAAAACTATTGATTCATCTATAAAAGAGTCGACTCATAGTGGTTTAAATGAATCGTCTTGATAACGAGTCTTCAGCCGTTTCGGCGTGACGTCGTTACGAAACATAATGGTTGCGCGCGCAGACCCGGCAAAATTCAAACCTGCGACCCCGCCCACTAACACAGCAGCAAAGCTGTGTTTAAGCAGAAGTGTGAGGGGAAAGGAGTCGTTCAGAAATCTGCACGCTTTCAATGGGCGATCTATCACTACACAGCTCATGCATTAGTTTCTGCCTCCATCTTGTAATGGACAGACAAGACACCAGGGGTGCACACAAAATAAGGACAAATTATTAGGTACACCGGCAGGCTACTGAACGCTGGGTTTCGGGCTGGTGAGCAGCACTGAAAAGGCTTGCGAATGGAGAGCGGGAGCCCGCAGAGATAGCTTGTCAGAGGACAGAGGATGCTACAACCTCCCGGCTGGGGATGTGATCGTTTAGAAAAGCAGAGTACAGGTAAGCCCTTAGAACATATAGCAGTTCATGGACGAGGTGCCACAACAATGATTGCTAATAGAAATGATCTACATGTTTTGTTACTAGTAATCGGGTGTACTGTATCAGGTTAACTCTTTATATTCTCATATCGCGTCTAATGCAACATTGTAAATGCATTGCGTGCTGCTTTGTTTACAGATTTAAATGCTTTCGTGAGCTCGTTCCACTGCCATTTGTCGTTGCTATGGCCACCATTAGCTGATCCTGCACACGTGCAGCGGTCAAGGTTCAAAATAGTTCAGCTTTTGCTGCTGTGTGGATTAATACTGAATGTGTGTCATACTTAACAAGAGCAATATTCTAGTGTTTAACTGCACTGCTTTCGGCGCTGAGGTATCTGAATAACACTGTTGAGAACCGGGTACTGTTTACTGTGGTGTTAGTAAGTTTACTTTGAAGCGTGTTTTGGGCGTCCGCTGTGATCTGATCCTATACCAATAATGGCGATCCGTGGGCTTGATAAACCGGGCTGGGCATTTTACTGTCTCGCGCTGAACGCTGTCGACCAATGGCAACAGGCTGTCATCGGTCCAATCAGCACAGATTAGCTTCGCGCTAAGCAGGGGTTTGGGAACAAATGAATCGCTAAACGATTCATATGGGAGTCGCTGGGATAATTAGGTAAAAATAAATGTATATTATAAAACCATGAAAGTGTTTTTTGACCTTGCATACATATCAGTATGCTGTTGGAGACCCATAAAACCGAAATATGACCCTTTTCAATGTGTAATAGGGGCTCTTTAAATCATAAATGCAGTAAAAGTAATAATACTGTGAAATATAATCAAAACAACTGATTTTTGTATATATATTTCAAAATGTCAATTTTTATGCTCGTTTCTTTAATGCAAAGCTGGATTTCAGCAGCCATTACTGCAGTCTTTAGGATCACTTAAAAACTTAAAGTTTTTTATATACTATTTTCGTAGGAGTTTATTCTGATTTTCAGGATTAAGAAATTCACATCCATTTGGAATAAGGCTTGGGCTGTAATATGGTAATATGGTATACCGTGGTATCTAAAAATAGCAGTTTCAATACCATTATACTGTGATAAAAAACAATGCACTTTTATAGGAGACAAGGATTAAATATTGAATATAACTGATTTAATGCCTAAAAATGCATATGTGTAACTGTCATCACAGGGCAGCATGGAGGAGAAAGAGAAAGGTGGGGAAAGATGGTGAATCACACACTAAGTGACCTGGTCTCGAAAAAGAACACAATTTCTGCAGTTTGGTAGTATTTCAGGTTTCGACTGAACAAGAAGTGTCACAGTCACCAGCGAGCTATAACCAGAGATTGCTGGTAAATACACTCACATTCACATGAACTATAAATCCTGCCTCATATGGACTACAAAACCCAGTCATGCCACACACACACACACACACACACACACACTCACCTGCTCCAAGTCACCTTACATTAGACTCCCACAGCTGAAGCTGTCAGATACTGATTACATGGACTACAAAGTCAGCACACAAACACACAAAAGTTGCTGAGTCTTGTCTACTGTTTAGTGACACCACAACGCGTTTTCCTTTACCTTGTCTTGCAGTGTTTGAACCTAGCCTTGTCTTGTTATATTCCTGTTTGCTGTCTGCCTTGTGACCATCTGCCTGTTATTTTGACCACGACTCTGGACTGCCCTTATACATCTATTTGCTCCTGTTCTGATCATTGCTTGCCTGACCATCCAGCTATTAAACCTGCATGTGGATCCGCACCCCTGTTGTCAGTGTCACACCCCCGGTTACAAGAAGGGAGAGGTGGTAAATACGGATAAGGCAATTTGCAAATTGTGCAACAAAAAGGTGACAGCGAGAGACGGAAATACCTTGATCATAATGTACAAAACTACCATCCACTCAGTACAACAGTTTAATGCCTCCCGATGCAGCACCAACAACATCTAGGTCCACCACCAGTACGCAGCCGATGATAATGGGGACCTTTAGGAAAACAACAAATTACAAAAGTGACAGTGTCCGTTGGAAAACCTGTACTGATGGAGTGACAAAATACTTGGCGGAGGAAATGGTCTCTTTCAACACAGTTCTTTAAGGACATGGTAAATTTTAATTGATTTGTGTGCGTGTTCTGGATGTTTATGTTCATTTAATTCTGCTTGACTGTTGTATTTGGCTCTGTTTTATAAACTGCTATTTGTTGTTAATAAAAACTGTTAATATTGTTGTGCATGTTATTTTGTTACTGTTTCAGTATTAATGTTTGGTATTCAGTTTCTGAATGGTTTAGGCACAAGTCAACAGTTTGGTGATAATGTCTGAGCCTTACATCATAATTTTTGTACTATTCACGGTAATACCCTATACCAAGGTAAAATAGGGAGGAGGTTTGACGGTATTTATAAGCCTATTTGGAATACAACTTTTTCTTAAACGTCAATGTATTTTTATAAAATGTAAAATGCTCTTTGCAAGAATAAAAATTCCATGACAAAAAAAAAGTCAATGTATTTGACAAGTTTTGATTGATTAAATTCTTCTTTCCTAAAAAAAAAATATATATTTTAAATAAAACTATAGTATATACATTATTAATGCATAAAAATTATACAAATATTAACAACCAGTGAAGCATCATGTTATTATAGAATTTATTATAATTTATTATTTTTTTAATCATTCTTTTCTCGTTATGAAAACTGTTGCATCATCTAAACATTTTTCCTTTTCTTAATTCAAATATCAAAAACATGCTTAATGTGTAGAAAAACTGCAACTACAACTGCACCAAAAAAAAAAAAACAGACCCATGCAAAAACAAATCATTAAAAGACTAGATATACAATAAATAATAAACTCATCGGCCCCCATAAAAAAATGTGTTTGGAAATCTTAGATTACAGGATGTGCACACAGACCAACTCCCTCTCAAACTGCACGCTGTATTTAATAAGTACATGTTTGAGTAGAGAATTAGGTCGGGTCTGCTGCACCTCAGCAGCAGGTCTCGGGTCTGCACCTGGTGGTTATTACACTGGCAGCTTTACAGGCCAGATTCCAGTCTAATTACAGGTATGCTCAACAGGCCTCTGTAATATGGAGGACTGTGGGAAAGCTAAGGGCACATTTACCTCACTTTTCAGGAGCTACCGTTTCACACGCATTACACATTTATCTATTATGGTCAAACATATCAGAGTCATTCAATTGTGGATGGCTGTGATGCTGGCCAGATGATGAGAGGACACCATTATAAGCTCAAAATAGAACAATAAACTACTAGCAGGAAACAATCTAGACGAGAATGACGAAGAGGAGGTAAAAGAGAATGGGAAAGAGCTGAATCCCAACATCCTCATGGAAACGGTCACCAGATAGCAAATAAAAAACACTGACATCCTGTGATCGTCGAGTCTGGGAAGGCTTAAAGGCATTTGACAGGATTCAGCAAGAACCAAGAGGCTCAATATTTTTCAACACGAGGTCATTATAACCTGACTGAGGCATGTAGGAGGATGAACTGCTGATTTGCAGGTTCTTCCGTGACCTTTCAAGTACACTTAGAAAGCAGAAAACCGTCAGTGTTGGTCCAGTTTAATGTTTACCCATGCCAGGTCAGTTTCATGCTGATGCTGGCTCTATATGAATGGATTCTTCCTTTTCAAGTAAGGCACACATTGCACACACTCCATTAGCATGTGTTATTGGGCTTTTGTGTGCTCTTTGTGCTTTACACCTTACAGCTACTGACATTCCAGCAGGGGCAAACGAAACGGCACCGAACCCCCTCTGTCATGGGCTACTTCACTCAGCAAACAAACTGTAAAAGTGGATTGTATGGTCTTGGGTGAATTCTTGACCAGCCTTTAGCTGGACAGGTGGTTGTCCTGTGTGCCATAGCTTTACAAACCCTGGTGTAAGATCCAGCTTAAACTGGATTCTCTAGTTGGTGCAGACCTGGTAGGCCATCTTGAATCTACAACAAACTTGCTTAACACTAGAAATACAAAAGGCAATTTGACTATTTTTAAATTCTGTAATTTAACTTTGCTAAAATAAAACACACATACCTATAGAACCCTGACTTTTTCTAAACATCTGTGTATTTCATTTTAACATTGTTATTTTATTTATTATCAAGTATTTCTATCTTGAATTGCCATAACGGTCAAATTGACCTCATGCATTTCAGTGTCCGCTTCTCCTGTGACTTTGAATATGATTGAATATGAAACTTTCTGCTAACAAAAACATAACTTTACTTCAGACATGTCTTTCAACTTTTGAAAGCTTCAAAAAAAGCTTCAACTTTTTAATGAACAGTAATTCCGTAATCTCTTATATGACTGGTCAAAATGACCTCTAAATTCATTCTAGGAGTTACATAATTCTGGTAGTTCTATTGTTTAACCTGTTCTGAGGTTCACTTGTCTTTAAAAATCACTACAAAACATTACACTTTACATAAAAAAATTACATCATAATTTAGACATAATAGGCTATTTCCATTCTGTTTTGATTCCCCTCAATGCTGTTTGAATAGACTGTAGATTTCAAAGCAAATGCACACTGGTATGGTTTGCTAACAGTTTTCATATTTAAATATTTCCAAGTAAAAAATTTGGATCAATCACACAAAAACTCAGTACATATCAAACAAGCACCATTAACAAAGCTATAATTACCATGCAATAAAGTTTACCATGCAGTTTCTTTTGAGGTGTGACTTTACTGTAGGATCCAATATAGTCAACACTGTTTGCTGTACTGTAGTACAAACATGGCTGAGTACTCCCTGTAAGGATGAAATTATCTATTAGTCTCCAGGAGTTGGATGGGTAGTTGGCTGGAAAACCCCTCACAATCCAGACATAATGGGTATTATAGATATGGAGACTTTACATGTTATGGATTCCTTGAAATCTGTGGCAATGTTTCAGACTGGACTACATGTGAAGGGATAGACAGCTGCTGTGGTTAATGTGGATAATCCACCAGCATTCACTGTTACACCCAGAGATTCATCTGGCACCAGTGAGATGTGTTATAATTTAGTCACATATTTAGTCATTGAGCATTGTTTTAACTCATACTTTTTTGTTATTTAAATCATTTGAATTGACTAAATTTCTATATGCTGATATATTAATAATTAAGATCTCAAGATTATAAAAACAATGGTTCACGACTTTTTAATTTAAGGCATTAGCATCAGTTAATTGAAATTTGAGAGCTCATTTTTTTATGAAGGCATTAGCAAGTGCTGAGGATAAGGGAAAACTTAAATTAATTTTTCATTAGACACAGGAACTTGCTACAGACTATGATTTCTATTTAAGCTTGACTTTAATGTCAGGGTCCAGTAAAAATGTGTTCTGCTCTGATGGCGTGAAAAGCGCGCTGCCAATTTAATGGTCATGGCGTCAAGCATTTGGAAGGAAATAAGGCAGATGAAAGCAGGGCTGTCATGGATGAGACAGTTGCTTGAAGCAGACATTGTATCTCTGAAATAATTTTTTTAAAGGGCTTTGTTGAAAAAAAGAGGATATAGGGGAAAAAAACTATTCCAATTTCTCAAACTCAAATTTAATATGTTTATTACAAGTTAATTAAAACAGTTTTTATATTGAATAAATAAAACAATCCCAATAGAAACAGATTTGTTTGTGGTTTCTCTTCCATGACAAACTGTAAATACACCACTGTATTCTGGAGCATTTAAAGTAACCCAAAACATACAAAATATTTAAATCTTTTAAAAATGACCTCATCGTCAAAAATTCTGTGCACTACATTTTTATTTGACTATAAAAATTGAAAAACTGCATCCCTATAGAGGTAACGTGGCCAAAGATATTACCTAATAGTCAATAAAAATGCAGTATCCTCTATTTGCTTAAATCTATCAGAGAATTCCTCACATTTTTTAACTCTGCGTAATGAAATCTATCTGACTTTGAGACTGTCGACATGTGTTGCTTAAACAATGATGTCTGTTAGAGAGATTAACCCAGACACAGACTCTGGTGCCAAGACAAACTTTTGTCCTTTCTACATTAAGGAGTAGAATATAAAGTAAATGAGAGGTGAGCAAAGGGCTGCGAAACACTCTTATCCTTTTGTTTCATGCCTTTCTCATTCCCAAACTTAATTAGTATTCAAAGCAAGCGTGGAGGTTTCAGAGTTTAATTAAAATCTTAAAATGTAATAACTTGGGAAACTATAACAGGTATAATTCTCAGCCTTCAGTCCCCCCACCCCTCCTGCTTAATATCTTGTCAGTTTCTCTAGCCTCTCAGTACATCAATTTTCTAATCATGTACCTAAGAGGAAGTCTCTGTAACATAGCATACTGTAAATCAACCTACCGGAAAGTACCTACCCAATAAATATGTATAGAAATGTCAAGAAATCCAAATATAAAGTGATGAGTCTAAGCATCCCATCAAGGCCTCAATGGATATTCCTAAAGGAAAACTCATTTTACAAGTCACCTAGAGTTAAACAGTTGAGTTTAGCCATTTTTGATTCTCTTTAAAATCTCTTTTGCACCTAAAAAAGATTTTAAGTCCCCATAAATTTTAAATAATGTTTATTAGATGTTAGTATCAGTATGTTAGTCTTAAAGTTATTCATAAGCTAGTGTGCTCCAAAACCATTTAAAAGCTTGCAGTTTGCCACTACCATCTAAATCAGGGGTGCCGAAACTTTTTCTTATGAAGGGCCAAAAAAACAAACATAACTGAGGCCTGTGGGCTGAAGGTAAATATATATAACTGTATTACAAAGTTGCCATGGGTAATTTCCTAATTTTTTTAAAGTGATATTTAAAAATAAATGGAAAGCTTTACTTTAATTGTATTACAGTTTTTCTCAATTGGTTTGGCTCATTTCTTGAAACTGGAATTACATTCTCAAAACAACATGGACAAACCTCCAAACCACTTGGCAATTGTTCACAACAGAATTGATTTTTTTCATTCATTTCATCAAATTGCAAATGTCTAAGTACAACTAGCCTACATTTAGCACAATTTCCAAGTGAATAGATCTAGTTGATCTAAACTGATTGTTGATTCTAAGTTCAATGGTTGTTCGCTCCAAAATGTGTCAGCGTCATTTCATTGTATAAGTCATCACATGCCCAATAGTCTGTTCAATTGTCAAAATTAGTCAAGGACATAATACCATGAGTATTATATATGAATCTGTGGAACATTTGATCTATTTATTACAGCAACTGACAGTCAGGTGAAGCTAGAACTTGACTAACAAAGGAGGAATTTCACACATCTCAGATGACCAATCAAGCACTGTAGGCTGTATATCATTTTCATTGTTTTTTGTTTGTGTGTTTATATTACAGTATATTATGCTGTACCTTTTTATTCTGATGTATGTTAATTTATGTGTGTGATTGATAATAATTACAATTTCATTGGCAGTATGTACAGTATGATGTCAAACCTTGGAGCCTACTCTTAACCTAAAATCCCAACACTATCTCACAGCAATTCATAACTTTTTGATTTAGTGGCTAATTCGAATGAATTTGTACGATCTCATTTATAAAATTTAGTATGATTTGCTTATCCCCCAATGATGGTTGGGTTTAGAGGTGGGGTTGGGTGCCATGCCTCCTTTCTAAAATTGTACATTTTCTTACGACTGAACACGTATGAATTAGTGAACTGAACTGACAAACGTAAAATAGTTACATTTCCTCATGAGATCAGACTGAAAATCCTTATTACTTTCAAATCTTAGCAATTTATTTTATTTAGTTTTTTACACAATTGCATTCTGTCAAAAGACAAAAAAACTGTTCAGTAACCATTTTTAAAAACTGGGCTAAGACTGAAAGGTGGACATGAGGGATATTTCAATGGTCCTCTGTCATAGTGACAAAACATCTAAACATTTTGACTTGCAGTGCTTACACAATGCCAAAGGGACAAAGGATTTTGGGGGCACTGACTGTTTAAATGAGAAGGAAATTTAGTTTTGACACATGAACAAACAGTAATTGCAATTGAGATAATTGTGAAATCTAAAAGACTTAATCTAGTTCTCGTTCAACCTAGTGAAGTACATGTCTACAGAATCATTTTATTGCAAACAACCATTCGGTGACACATCACAGACATTTCCTACCAATGATTCAGCCCCTCAATACTTGTACTGTGGCGTCGACAAGCTTTCAGCTCCATTCACCAATGGCTGGTTTCCCAAATCTCATAAAACACATTTGGAAATCCCTGGCCTCAAGTCTGGCTCAGGGAGATCAGCCTGAAATAACACAGAGGTGATTTTATTTTTTTTTTATAAATCCCCTTTCTGAGAGGGCCCTTCTCCAATGATTCTCATTCTAAGACCATTAACAAGGGGTTGAGGAAGTCCTTCACCTCAATTATGCTTGATCTATTAATCATTACCTGCTCTGGGCTGAGTGCAGGCAGGATGACCTTCGTGCAATGTGGAATCAGAGGCACGCCAGGCCTCCTCCTTACACAAACAGCCGGTATAAAAGGGAAGTGCTCCCAAAGACCTGCTACTCTCATTCCCAAACCCATCACACACACACAATCTAGAGCATTTGACTGGATGAACTGCAAACTCATTATCACAAGAGACCACCAGGACTGGACCCTCTGTTCTCAAGCTAAAGCTCAAGTTGAACTGGGCCCCCTTTGAACCTGCTTGCCCTCATGACAGGCCGAGAACTGAAGGACGATTAGAGAAGAATTTTAAAAAGACAGCAAGAAGGCACCCACACCAGGATGATTTCATTTTCTTTCAAATAAACATACAACCTACAGTTGGTTCCAGATGTTGTAACTCAAGTTACAATTTTGTCCTGAGGGGTACAAAGCCTATAACTGTACCTTTAAAGGTCCAAAATAGGTCCTCAGGGAACAATTTTATACTCAAAATTAATTATAAACTCTAAACTAGAGGTACAACACCTACCCTTCAGTGTACAATCCCAGTGACTATCTTTGTACCTTTTTCAGGGTATATACAGGAATCAAAAAGTGAAATTCAGTACCTTTTAAGACCTTTCTCAAGACTCTTTCCATACATTTATAATATTGGTAACATTGGCAACATTTTAACTTAGTACATTTTTAACAGTACATTTACTAAATACTTATTGTATGAAACTAATCATAAACTAAAACATTATTGAAATACTAAATTAAAATGCTAATCCAGCAGGTGGTGTCTAGAACTGCAGAAATAATGGTATTGCATTGGCTACTGCAGTAAACAAAGCAGCGTGATGTCAAATCTAGCAGAACTTTTAACGATGTCATAAACTACACAACATCCCAATATTCACAGATTAAACTCATGCAAATTTTAACCGAATCAAAAATTTTACAAAACTGAATACCTTGTAAAATTACATTTAAGACTTGTTAATACTTTTTAAGGGATTTAGATTTCTCCAAACTGATTTATCAACATTTGTTACTTTTTTAAGATCCTAATGTCACCCTGTTTTTTTTTCTAAGTAGAAATTATTAGATTCCTATATGTGTGATCTCTATTATATATGTCTGTAAATTTATCTCTACAATTTATTATCGCTGATGTAAATAAACCTTAACACTGATTTGGTAATGGTGACCAATTTACAACTGAACTATTCTTTTTTATACAATTTTTAATGGTTAGTTTAAACTGGAAAGAATACATAAAAAGGAAAAACTATTTTGAGAAATGAGATGAAAAGTGTCAGGAAATGTTTGAGGGAAAAAGAATAAGTGATTGATTCTGACCATAAAGCAGGTTCACATACAATGAATAAATTCACACCAAATAAAATCTCAACATCATATTTCTTCACGCTTTCATTCTCCTTGCTCATGTTTCATCACTTCTTCCTCAAATTCAAAAGCTACTGCAATACTTAATACAAGAATCCATGCCATCTTTTTTCTTCCTAACTTTTTTCTGCATTCCAGCTGTTCCTTTTTATAGTTAGTCTGACTTAATTCACCCTATTCAAGGAATCAGAGATGCAAGAAAATGCTTTGAAAGAGGTCCATTTTGGTTTAAATTATTACCTTACAGCTCAACACAAGCTTCCACTATTGTGCAGCTTGGCATTTAATGAATTAGCATCCACATATGCAAACAAAGTCAGAGAAATGCTGAAAAGCAACATGTTCGCACATGTCAACTTCATAGAAAGGAACACATTTAATTTGCTGATTTACCACACAGCGCCAAGATCTCTCTGAATACTTTACTCTTGGATTCTCAGATTTATCCACTGGACGTCCAAAAGTCCATGTCCAATTGTGGAATAAAATGGGATTTAAAAGATTATCTGACTCAAAAATATAATTTAGCCATGCTGATGTCATTCCTAACCAGTATGAGTGGCTTTCTTCAATATAAAAACAAGTTCAGCAGGTGAAATTGAATGGTAACCAATCAAGCTCCAAAAGGGAGCATTTTAAAACTATGATAACTGACCAATTTGATTTTGGTGCTATATGAAGCCATATGATCATTTATTTGAGGAAAAGAAAAAAGCTAAGATGGTATTTAACAAATATTTTCCTTAAGTGCTTTGGTCACCATTCAACTTTACTGACTGGAAAGCAGTTACATTTAGTCTTTTCAGGTTTAACAAAATATGTATTTGATGCATCTTATCCCAATAACCCAATTATTCCAAGTGTTTTTAATGCAACAACCCAAGTGGTCTGTGTCAGTGAAGAGCAAGCAAGAACTCAACGCCTCAAGGCCTCTCCTCTAAGCGTTCCAGTCTACACTTGTATCAAGAATTTCTTGTTATCACATTTCACCCTCCCAATCTTGTCATTATAAACAGCATTTTTTTCTTCCCTTAAGAAAACTTTGGCTTTGACAGCAGTATTCTCAACTTTAGTTTGGAATCTTTTCATTTCTCAGTGCTATCTAAGCTGTCAGAGGTGAAGAGAGAGGAGAGGATACGCTCGTCAACCTGGCAGGTACGATCTTGTTCCTTCCACCACACACACTTATTTTTTGCTATAGGTCTAAAACATGGATACTAAATGGGGACAATGGAGGAGAAAAATGTATACTCCTCACTAAAAGGTCAAGCTTTAATATATAATTGATGGATAAAATCAGATATTCCTCTTTCAGTTTAGCCAACAAAGTCTGAACACCATTAGGCACGATTCCAAGTTACTCAGCCTTCAGGGCAGCACTTTTTATTCAAGGCCGGGTTTATAGTATACTTGTCTAACCATGTCAAAAGCAAGGTCAGAACCAATGTTTCCGAATGTTTTGAAGTACATAGTCTCCGTGTTTATAGACTTTGCAATTTCAGAATTAGAATACGCAAGCTGCATGTTTAACAAAACTGGTGGCCATTTTGAGCGCAGCTGTTTGCTATTTGTAGGGTATACTTGAGCATCTTGTGTGTAAAATGAGATCCAATCCCATTACAATATAAAAAGAATCACATTTGTTAAATGAAGCACATGGCCTCTCATTAGGCAGAGCAGCATTTATTTTCAGTAGCTCAACACCTAGACCCGGCATGTGCGAATTCAAAATATGCTACTCGGCTGCTACGATGCCCCCTTATCAAACCTTTTAAGATTTTTGAAGCCTTTAAAAAAGGCAGTCTCTCCTCTGCAGTAGCTTTTACTAAAAAGCTCAGTACCACAAAAAGCAGAGACCTAAGAATAAAAAAGGTGAAGAGAAGGGACGTCTTATGCCTTGTAGGAAAACTATTCTTATTTGTGCTTGAACCCATTTAAAAATAGTGAGAAATTGTGATGTTGTTTGTGGCTCATGATATCAATGAATATTCTAAATGTATATACATCAATATATATATATATATATACATCAGAGATCGGATATCTATAT
>CAIGQZ010001345.1:9444296-9454607 GCA_903798205.1 Danio tinwini | reverse complement strand
ATAATAATAATAATAATAATAATAATAATAATAATAATAATAATAATGCGTTTTGTTTCAACCTCAAATTTTAACCACTAGGCCTATTTGTTTATATTTATGGCTTAGATTTTTTTTTTTTAATTTTTGTTATTTATTGATCATTCATTCATTTTCTTTTTGGCTACTCCCTTTATTAATCTGGGGTCGCCACAGCGGAATGAACCGCCAACTTATCCAGCATATGTTTTACTCAGCGGATGCCCTTCCAGCTGCAACCCATCACTGGGAAACATCCATACACACTCATTCACACACATAGGCCTACACTGCAGACAATGTAGCTTATACCCAATTCACCTATACCACATGTGTTTGGACTTGTGGGGGAAACCAGAGCACCCCTGGGAAACCCACGCGAACACGGGGTGAAAATGCAAACTCCACACAGAAATGCCAACTGACCTAGTCGAGGTTTGAACCAGCGACTTTCTTGCTGTGAAGCGATCGTGCTACCCACTGCGCCACCATATTTATTTATGTCATAATTTTTCCCCCATTTTTTTCCTTATTAAAAAAAATAAATAAATACAGCAAATAACAGTACTTTAGACACCTGACCAATAGTTAAGTAGTTATAGGGTCAAATGTTATTTTACTGCATGCTTTTCCCCCTATGTCTTTCACACAGGCCAGACCTTTCAATAAAATATGAAAGCCAGACCTCCATAAAGTTGGCACCCCATGAATAGAAATAATCACCAAATCATATTGCTACTTGTACGTGCTGTACGACGTTGTGGCTGACCGCATGAAGGCCCGCCATTACTAACTGACCACATTATTATTATTTTTTTAATTAAGTTATGTAGTCTTTGCATATGTTATAAAATGAAAGAAAATGTAGAATTAATAAATAATAAATAAATAAATAAATAAAATTCCCGAACTTTTCCTCTCTTTAACTGTCGGCACCACATTCATCATTGGTCGTCATCAACAGTATGAACAGTGCGGCTTTAGCGCCTAACCAGTTTGATTTTAGCGACAAGCAACAACAGAAAAAAAACTAAACAAAACAAAAAACAAAGTAGGCCTGTATTAAGTCAACATCTGTATGATTTCTTCATATATCAACTTAAAGAATGCTGAAGGGATAAATTATGGAGTTCCTCTGCACACACAGTCGGTAAGTAGGTTAACACTACGATAGACTTTACTGGAATTGTTTTGTCTTATACCGTACACAAAGTACAACAAAGATAATGTGGCAAGAATGGCTACTTTATGCAAACGAGGCTAGCAAATTGTAGTAAACATACCTCAGGTATCGAGCTTCACTTTCGACATCTTTGTGTGGCCATTTTTAAGGATGCAGAGGAAGAAATATGTTTATTTATTTATTTTATTTTTATTCCACTTGATCACAACTGGTTCAATTTCACATTTGTTCATTACGTGTCCTGGTTTACCAGTTAGATGAGGAAAAATGTAGCACGCCGAGGACATCTGCTGGTTAAGTTGGTACAACATACAACAAGAACAAAAAAACCTAAAACCTGATATTTAAGAAATTTACATAACTCTAAACAAAGTTAAGAAACGCTTCAAACACCTCTAGTATTTGAATGTGTTGCTTTACTTTACATTCAAATATTAGAGGTGTTTGAAGCGTTTCTACATAAAAAAATATTTATTGTCACTAGTGTGGACAGAAATATAGTATTAGTAATAATCACCATTCTTCATCGTTCATAAGATGATCTGACATTGGTTTCCTGTCAGGAAGAAATGAATAGCTCCTTATATTTTAAATATATTAGAAGTATTATAGATTGGTTTGGTAAAAGTTCATTACACCTTAATATTGGGAAAACAAAAGAACCATGTCTGGGGAGTCAAACAAGAGCAGTAGATACTAGACTTTAAAAACCAGTCATGATAAATGGACAAATAGTAGAGCAGGTCTCGATTTTCCAGTATTTAGGCACAATTATTGACAATAAACTGAATTTTAATAGTAACGTAGTGGCTGTTTATGAAGGCAAGTTGAAAAGTTTTAATGTTAGTACACAGACATTAAACATGGCATATAGATCATTGATAGAGAGTGCTGTCACATAATATTGTTTCATGGTCTGGTAACACAACATTTAAACAGAAGCAGAAATTACCAATCAGGCAAATAAGATAACTGGTTACAAACAACTTTCACTGCAGCTTCTGGTTGACTCCTTTATGAAAAAAAACAGCAGTTGCGATTTTTTAAGATAATACACATCCCCTTCACTCAGCATTTGAATTGTTACCATCAGGACGCAGGTTTAGAATTCCTAAAGCATGAAGAAATGCTTATAAAAAGCCATTTATCCCAATTACAGTTGTTGTTTTAAATCGGATCACTGTTTGAAGTGAATGGGGTGGTTGCCAAGAATGATCTGCAGCAGTTTGTATGGGGCTAATTTGGTTTTTAAACGTTTAACCTATGTTGTTGTCTTAATGGGTGTTGTTATTGTGTGATTGTTGTATGTATGCAATTGTTGTCTTAAATCCAGTGTCAAAGACAAATTTCCTTTCTGTGCCAAACAGTACGGACAATAAAGTTTAAACTAAACTAAACTTTTTGTGAATGGCCCTTAATTTTCCTTCACTGTAGATCATCTATTATCTCACCCTAAACATGTTACAAGATATCATACGGCTGTGCCTGAATCTTACAAGAATTGGTTTATTGATTTACATATTTGTTGAGAGGAGATTTGGTTGAGACCTGGTTGTGGGCAAAGGCAATTCATTTAGCAGTTATGGCCTATACCTGTATTCCTAATAATGTGTTTTTTGCTAGTAAAATATTCATTAGGCATTCATAAAATGTTTATGTAACTGAAATATTCTCTGTGCTTCTGTTGTATGTTTAACGTGCATTATTTGATGTGTGTGCTTTGTGATTTGTGCTAATTGGTGTTTTTGTTTCCCTCATGTGTGTAATGAAGTTGGCCATTTGTCTTGTCAGCGCAATGATTAATTTCATGGTTGTAGTTCTGATTATAGACAGTTAATGATTGTCTAATTGAGTTTTAATATCGCAAATATGTGATATTATTTAGTATTTTTGCATTTGCTGTTATTATTAGGTGGTTATTCAGCTTTGGGCACTTTTATGCCTGATTAAAAACTGTCTTGAAAGCTTTTGGTACGGTTAAAATATCAAAATGAGAATTCCCATTTTAGTATTTCATAATGTTTCATTTAAACAACTTTTGTAGACATAATTTGTGAAGGGGGTGAATTATTAAGTACTTATACAGCATAATATATAAAAATATAAGGCATCATTTGAAATGTTATAATATTTGTATAATAATTCAAAACCTTTTTTATTTTGAGACTGCACTGTGATCCTTAGTCATCAAATTATGAATATTATTAGTATTTATTTAAATTTCATCCATTCAAGCTATAATTTATGTGAAAATGTACAACTTATTGTGCAAGTTATTATCTAATTAAAGAATTAAAAGCTTGATTTTTTTTTAATAGGTAAAGTTTGGAAATACTGCAAGGTAAAAGAAAAAAACCCTGCTCATCCCTGCATTAGTTTCTAAAAACCTGCTGTGCTTATGTTTCGATGTTTCTAAAAGGGCACAATTTTTCAGCCCACTATCAGCAGGGGGAGACGTTTTGATTAGAGCTAATTTACAGTGGCGTGAGAGACTGGAGTGGCCCCGGCGGACTCATTTCCTAATTGAGTGCACACGTTTTGCCGGCTTGAACACTCCGTTAATAAATTGCCCCATAAAACTGATCTAAGCTCTAAATCATGTCTACTCTTCTCTCCTTGTGCTTTCTGCAAACCACTCAGCAGACATATAGCCTCTGCAGGCATTGACTCAGGGAAAAAAAATAAAATCTCTGTTCGTTTTACTATGACAGAGGTTGTACTTAATATAATGTTATAAATCACAATGTGCACTTTGATAGACTGACTCAACATTTATAAATAGTGCTGTGTGGGGACAGAGACATAAACCATGACTTGCAGTGGGAAGGATTTTGGAGTCACTTTAGACAACTTTAGACGACCACCAATTTGGTGAGTGTCATCATTGTAGTTTATCAGATACTGTGTCCTTATTGGTGATAAGACATGTTCCTGTCCTCCTTTTTCAGTCAGGGAACAACACATAGTCTATTTAAAGAGTACAAAGGGTCATTTTTCACAGTCTGGTTATCTGTTTTTAAATGGTTGGTTAGAAAAATTCTTAAAAGATTACTTGTTAAAAGATTGCAATCTCTATTTTTACACACATAATCTATTATTTGTTATTCCAATTATTAAATAGAAATGTGATGGACTAAGTTATTTTATTTAGTTTTCAGTTTAAACTATGTGCTAGTCTTAATTTTTAAAAAATCTTTATTTTAAAATGTGCAAAATGTATTTTATATTTTACATATAATATGGTGTCTGCAGGGTCTTAAAACTTTTTTTTTTTTTACAAAAATTACAAAAACTACATTTTAAGCTTCTTAAATTTATTGAAATATTGTGTTGTAGGTCTTACATAATTTTTTAATGGTCTTAATACTATGTCCATGTAAAGTCACCCAATTGGGATTACACCCATCCAATCACCAACAACCCATTTCAATAAAACGTTTAACAAAACATAAATTTATTAACTACATTTTTTAAGTCTATGTATACAACTAGAGTTTGCTTGTTTTGAGATATTATTTAAAATATGTGGATTTTTTAGAGGGGGCAATTTAACATCTTTTCCACTCGTATTAGGAAAAAAATCGTTAACCCAGTTTAACCCAGTGTAAATCTGAAATTGTATTCATAATGGTCTTGAAAATGTCTTAAAAAGTCTTGGTGAGACCTGCATATACACACATTTTTAGATTTGTTTTTCAGTTAATATATCTCCTAACGGTGCATTTAAACAACACAAATTTAAAAAATTTGGTTATCTAACATCTTAATTTTTCCTGTTTCTTAAAATTTTATTTAAAATTTTTCCCCAACATATTCATTTGGGTGTACACATTTTTGGACTGTGATCTTAAATATTTTATGTTAGATTAGTTCCAACTTTGGCTTACTGTATATAAAACAAATATATTATTGTAAAGCATTCTGTAGAAAATATTAATTTAACAGAGAGATCTGTGAGGGGTGTACTCATTTATGCTAAGCAAAGTTTTAATATATACTTACTTAGAACTTACTTATTAACTTGCAATTTTACATAACTCTTTGGGCAACAAACAAAATAATAATTTCACACATTAAATAATCAATATTTTTTCACTGTTTTAGATTATTATCATAGCCTTTAAATCACATTTTATTTGCTATTCTCATGGTTAATTTACAGTTTTTGTTAAAGAAACAATAATACAATAATGTGGCACTCACATGTGGCAGTCTGTGTGCTCTGAAATCCTTGCACGTCTCCCTTTATCGTTTACATTTATCATGTCCCTCCAAAAGCACAGCATTGCACTTTCAGTGTCTTACAACTTTAGTTGTTCATGAATCTCTATAAGGGTGACTAGCCAGAGTCCTCAATAAAATCAGTGGGGTCAGAATGGGACAGAGAATCTTGAGAGCTCCGCAAAGCCCTTTCCGCTAATGGGCTGTAGCGCTTCATTAGGTAATTGAAGAGAATGTAGAGATGCAGGCTGGCTGCTGGAAATGATTTTTCGGACTGATTAGTGCTGACACCATCCGACCCTGTGATGAAGTAGATGTCCAGCTCAGACTTTAATGTAGTGGTCAGGGCTGAAACGCTGCATCATGCAGAGGTGATCATATGAGGCACTCTGCCTAAATACAAGTTACTATGTGTTCTTCCTCTTTTAAAGCACACCAAGCCATTAGGCAGCGTTGGGCCATTGGGGAAAGTGTGTCAGGCTAGTTTGTTTGTTGTGTTCCACATGTCACCTCTGATTTGGCTCACATCCAAAGGAATTGGCATCGTCCATGTGTGAAAGAGGGCTGATTGACTATTCATCTATGAATCAGAGTGTAAAAACAAAAATGAAGTGACAAAACCAAGCAAGCAATGTAAGTCATGAGGTCACACAAAGAAGCGGGTTGTCATTTCTTCACATTTCTTAAATATTTACCAATGATATTGATTATCAGATTATCAGGCATATTTGCAAAAGTGCCCTCTGTGGTGAATGAGAAGTACTGTGAAAATGGTACTGCTTTGTTTATGGTTTGTTTGTGTGCAACACCAGTTCCCATTTTCCTTTGTGGAATGACAATTGCTGTCACCTCAATGCACATTGTTAAGCCATATGAAACCAAGGACTATAGAATACACAAGACTTGTCACTTCTATAGTTTTGAATGGTCAATATGGCGAATGAAGCCCTGCCTTCTAGTTAGGGCTGTGCAAAATTATCGATACATCTAACTATCGCGATAATTTCTTTTACGATAGTGTATGGATAGTCCAACCTCAAGTATCGATTCAAATTGTGTCAAATGACCCCCTCCTCTGCCACTGTAGATGTCCCTAACTGGCAATCAACAAAATGCCAAGTAGTACCGTATCAGAAGTAAGCAAGATGGCATAAAATATAAAGGTGCCTCCAGCTTTTAGAGCTGACGTGTGGCTGCACTTTGGTTTTAACGCTATTACGGTTGGGTCGATAGACGAGGCGGCATCACCAATCCTCCGCCCCGCCCCCATTGCAAATGTGCTCATGAAAAACACACACTCAGGCCCCGTTTACACTGATACAGCTTAGATTTAAAATTACATTTTAGAATGAAAATGATCCACATCCAAACTGGCGTTTCAACAAGCATTTCTGAACAGCCCTCCATCTGCTGAAAACGCACATCACGTGACCACACACACACACACAGAGACACAGCCACACAAACACTGTCATGCGCTCGTCTGAGCTTCAGAGAACAGTGTACGGATTGTATATTTTATAAAGTCATTGGTACGGACAGTTTATCAAGGATGTACTGCTGGATCGCGTCTCACTATAAGTTAGTTGTTAAACGTGATATTTAATTAATCTTGTCTCTATCTAACGACTCTTCTGTTTTTTAAATCAACCAGGTAACTTGTCACAGCATCAGTACACAGCTTCAGTCTTTCGCTTTCACGCTTGTACTAAGTAATTTTATTGACAGGTGGTAATTTGTGTGTGACTTATCTTTTATTTATTTATAATTTGGTTATGAGTAAAACAAAGGCCAGGTAGCTGAAACGGTAAACATAGCCCAACCCTAAACGCTATACCAGGGAGTACTGAATTAGACAAAAAATAAATGCCATTTTATGTATAAGCTTTGCAATATACATAGTTCTCTGTTCAATCACACTGTGCAGTTTTAGTGAATTGGAATGGATAGAAAATAAATTGGAATTGGAATTTTAATTTGTCTGCCGACTTTATCAAGTTGGGCGATGCAGTGGCGCAGTAGGTAGTGCTGTCGTCTCACAGCAAAAAGGTTGCTGGGTCCCAGGTTCGAGCCTCAGTTAGCATTTCTGTGTGGAGTTTACATGTTCTCCCTGCGTTTGCGTGGGTTTCCTCCGGGTGCTCCGGTTTCCCTCACAGTCCAAAAACATGCGGTATAGGCGAATTGGGTAGGCTAAATTGTCTGTAGTGTATGTGTGTAAGTGTGTGAATGTTTCCCAGAGATGGGTTGCGGCTGGAAGGGCATGCGCTGCGTAAAACACATTCTGGATAAGTTGGCGGTTCATTCCGCTGTGGCGACCCCAGCTTAATAAAGGGACTAAGCCAAAAAGAAATGAATGAATGAATGACTTTATCAAATTGTCAATATAATGTGACACACATACAAACTTATACAAAATCTATACAGCATATTGCAATATATCATAATATTTATTGTATCGCAATATATTGTATCGTGACCCATGTATCCTGATATGTATTGTATCGTGAGGCCCTTGCCAATACACAGACCTACTTCTAGTAAAGGAGACAAATACCAATCGCTATAAACTGACAGTTCTCTCGGACCAGGCATGTGTTTTTTAAAACAGCTTCTGCAGATTTTGTGTGTCTAAGAGACAGTTGTTGTTTAATTTAATTGGTGATTCATTATATGAAATTTAATTTTAAGCTTTTCAAGCAGTTTTGGAGAATTTGATGATTTCCCATTAAAACAGAATGCCCAAGCATACTGCACAAAAAAGCATTTCAAAGATGGCCGCCGAGTGAAATCACTTGCCTTAAAGAAACTTTGATGAAACCAGTAAGGTGAAATGTGAAGATTGCTTCAGCAAATCTTCTGAAAGTAGGGTAAGGTTTAGTGTAGACAAAATCCATGAAGCTGGCATAATTATTGGTCTAAAGTGAAACAATAGCAGTTAAAATAGGTAAACAATAGAAGTTACATATACAATAGTTAGTTACAAATAGTTAAACAGTGTGTCTGTCTGTCCATCAGACCAGCAGTAGTAGCAGCCAGTTCGAGCATGTTGTTTCCACACGTCTGCCACTGCAGTGCTCTCTGAATGACACACAGTACCCAGACCTCAACGCCTGCAGCCCTGAATGTCTCAGCAGTGAAAAATGCCTCATCTGTATCCGGGGCCTGTGCCACAGCATGGTCGGCACTCAAAAGTGGCTGTTACACCTCTTGCCTTTGCCTTCTAATTTCCTTACTCAGCGTCACTGAGCCGCCAGCTATTCCTCTCAGCACCTTGGCACACAGAAAGGCCTAGAAGAAGAGCAGGGCATATGTTCCTCCCTCTAATAATCCCCCTTTTCTTATCTTTATTTCAATCCTATACCTTCCATGCATTCGCTCCAGTGTACCTCACCAGCAATCTGTCAATCAGCAAGCTCATTCAGGTGTTATAGGCATTGTGCAACTCATGGCACAGTATGGAAAAGACTTATGACTAGCTCTTTGTCATCTGGTCTGAAATACAGATGTAAAGGTAGACTTTTAAGTGCTAATAAAACTTACAGAGAACATAAGTGTATGAAAGTGCAGAACCATATGGGTGTTTTTTAGCTAACCAATGATATTTCTTCTGTAGAACTTAAAATAGTTGTTGTTATGTTCAATTCAATTAAATTCATGTTTTTTTCTATAGCGCTTTTACAATGTAGATTGTCAAAGCAGCTTAACATAGACGTTCTAGTACATTGAAACTGTCAGTCCAGTTTTCAAAGTTGAAGTTCAGTTTAGTTCAGGTCAGTGTGGTTTAATTTTCACTTCTGAAAGCCTGAACTCTGAAGAGCAAATCTATTGATGTGCAGCTCCGCAAGTGCCAAACCAAGCAAGCCAGTAGCGACAGTGGCAAGGAACAAACTTCCCCAATTGACGAAGGGAAGGAAAAAACCTAGAGAGAAACCAGGCTCAGTTGAACACGACCATTTCTAATCTGGCCAAACTTCATGTGCATAGCTGCAGTCTAGGCGCCGGAGGCTGGAGAATGCTGTACTTTCATTGTGGAGAACTGCAGGTGTGAGTATGTCACCAGTGTTCAGGCTGGCCCACAGGATCAATGTGGAGATCATGCTCCTCCATGATCATCACAGCATCAGCTCAGGATACGGCCTGGTCCAAGATTATGCATACCTTGGCATTATTTCTTCACAGGTCTTGGATCGCATCAGTGGTGCTGCATAACCACTTTTAGTGACATGACGTTCCATTCATTCACCATGATTTTCTGTATATTGAAAGTGAGCAGAGTTAAGGGTTTGCTTAGTTCACCCAAAAATGGAAATTCTATTATTTATACTCACCTTCATGCTGTTCCAGTCTTCTGAGACCTATGTTCATCTTCAAAACACAAATTAAGATGAAACCTGAGAGCTTTCTGACCCTCCATAGACAGCAATAGTCCTGAGACATTCAGTGCCCAGAAAAGGGCAACCATAAAACAAAACTGTAAATATGAATTGTTCACCAAAAGTATGTGTTCTTTTCCTCAACAGGTCAGGGTGTTCATTTATTAAGGGAAGTATATTGCTAGATTCAACAGCACAACACACAAGTGCATATTGCCTATAGCAAACCCTCTGAATGCAGAAATGATAGATTTTTATGATTATAAATTTTGGTTTGTTTTGTGGCCTTGAATCTCTCATTGCTGTCTGTGAAAGGTCTGAGAGCTCTTGGATGTCATCTAAAATATCTTAATTTGTGTTCCAAAGGTGAAAGATTAATACAATAAAGGAATTTTTAGATTAATTAACTTTAAGATTGACAAAAAAAGACATATTAAAAGATAAATCGATTGCAAAAATGATAGATCAGTGTTTCTCAATCACGTTCTTGGAGGACCACCAGTTCTGCACATTTTC
>CAIGQZ010001345.1:9422058-9434296 GCA_903798205.1 Danio tinwini | reverse complement strand
ATATATATGTATATATGTTTTTACAAGCTTTGGAGACGTAACATAGCCTAAATTCCGCTTTTAAATAATAGGTCACCTATAGCTTTCGTCATGAGCCACGGCTGTGTTTAAAATGGCATAAATGTTTTCAAAGTGTACTACGAACGGAACGTTATTAAAGATCGCTAAAACTGAACTGTAAAAATACTTTGAAAGCAAATAACACCTAAGAGAGATGACTTTAATGTTTTTTTTATCATTTAAAATTAAATGTTCCAACATAAATGTTGGAATGTTGTAAATGAAAGGGGCATATAGGGGATAACTGGGAATAGAACACAGCCAGAAACTATGCTTCTAACTACAGCTCTAGAGGTGTAGTTACAAGCGTACAAGTTTGCGATGCAGTTTGCGAATATTCATTGGAAAGACGGATTTGGGAAACGCCAAATTAACAAACTATGTTTGTAACAATGGAACTTGTGACCTTAGTTAGCCAACAATGGTTTTCGCAAATGCACCCCTGATCAGCAGTTTAACATCTCACTCAAGAGGATGGCTATCAAAAATTTACATTTCCCTATGCTATGTTTAGGAAGACTAAATGCAGTACACAAGACGTGGACATTTAAAGCATCATGAGCTTTTCAGATGAATTGTTTCACAGACAAAATAGTTATATAGGTTTGGAATGACATGAGAGTAAAGGAATAGCTATAATTATATATATTTTTGTTCTCAAAATCCCTGTTATTGAATATTTAGTTTAAAGTCCGACTCTTTGTCTGCTTTTTTTAAGATCAAGAAAAGAGGATTTGTTTCTGTCAGTGGATAAATCGGTTATGTCTTAAAGAACACAAACAAGCATTCTACTTTAAACAGCCCTGAAAAGCTACAATGATTCACTGCGTTTTAGGAACACAAACAAAACAACAACTTAAAGAAATGCTTTATGTTCTTCGTCATGCTAATCTGCAGGCCCTCGTGTGAACATGAGTGGAAGGGAAACAGATCTGGGACCTGTTGACCCACCATCTTCACATTCCGTCTTACCCAGTCTCAGACATCATTGATGGCACAAAAACAAAGAGGGGGTGCCATCTATAAGCCTCTGGAATTTATGCGCAAACCCATAGAAATGGCTCTCCTTCAGGGTCGCCATTCATGCAAGCAATCAACTTTATATGGGAAGCTTAGAAAAGAGGCAGGAAAATGGAAAAAATTTGTCTGGATAGTCAAAAGGGAAAGTGCCGCATACTTCTGCGGAAGACTTTGAAGTCACACAAGATGATTGAGAGATGGGAGGCATGGTTTGATTTAATTTGCCGAAGAATGGTTGGAAATGGGTGAGTAGCGAGGGGAGGAGGCAGTTTCATAAAAAAGTCAGTTCACATGGAATGACAAAAAGAGCACATTTCAGCGAATGTATCAATCTGCCAGTAAGCAGCCCAAGAAAGAGGGAGTGAATGACGTGAGAGGCTGAGAAAGAGAAAGCAGGTTGTGAGAAAGCGCTCCGGTTGGCTCCTCTAAAGAAAAAAGCCTCCTCTCTCCTGCTGGGCCCAGCTCGGCTCCTGTCCCCCGTCACAATGCGGGGCCTGCCGAGGCCCCCTGCCCCCTGACTGCCCTTGCTGCAGTAGGAGAGCATTCCCAGCCTGGCTCCAGAGCCCCAGCATATGGAGGCCAGACTGAGGGGGTTGCTCTCCGCTGCGGCCCCCCAGCAGCAGCTACACTGTCTGGCAGCAGTGTGGAGCCTGCTCCTAGAGAGCTGGACACGAGATCTTACTGCAAGGGTCGGTGCTTTACTGCAAGGGCGCACTAAAACTGTTGTCAAAGACAGCATGAAGAGTCAAAGAAACATGAAATATATTCGGCTCTCATTTTACTGAAGACTGGGGGTCCAGTTCAGACTGTCAAACTGTCTGTGTTTATCTGAAGGCGACAAGCTAGAAACGCCATCGAATTGCCCCCCTGTTATTAAGCTTGTTCGCATAACTCCTGATGTGAACTAAAAACACAAGAGGGAATTCATCAGATTCTATTGGTTGGATTTTCCATTGGTTTATTAATTTATTTATTTTATTGAATCATGCATTGATTGTTTGTATTATATATTCTCAATTAACTTTTTAAATATATTACTGTATTCATTTATTTTACGTGTATTATGTTTGTTTTATTTTTTATAATGGAGATGCAAATTGCCACAATAGTGTTGCAAATGTGTTGAACAGGCTGGTTATATTTAGGATGATAAAATATGGCCTAGTATTAGTACTGCCCCACATTAATTATAGTTGTTAAACTCTTTAATTAGGTTTGAATTTAAGTCTGCTAGTAGCATAACTTTCAAGCTTAGAGTTGTCATAAAAACTAATTATGAAACCTAATTGATCCACAGAAATAATCAGGTTTGGAATAACATATGTAGGCACAGTAGATATGTAATTTTGGCCAATATATTATTACAGACCATTATATTTGGCCAATATATTGTTATGACCATACCTGCCAACACTGCCCATCTCCCACCAGTTTGTAACCAGTACAGTAACACCACAGACAATACTGCACACCCCCTCCCTCCTCCCAGTTATTAACTGTGTTACTCAGACAAACTCCCCTTAAACATGGTAACATTTTACATCATAGGACACAAAGTTAATGTTAGTTAATGTATTTACCAATGAACACGAGCTTGTACAGCAGTTATTAATCATAGTTCAATATTTACAAATGCACTATTAAAATCTAATGCTGTTCTTATTAACATTAGTTAATACCTTTGAGTTAACACAAACTAACAATGAACAACTGTATTTTAATTTACTAATGTTAACAAAGACGAATAAGTACTATAATAAAAAGGGGTGTAACGGATCACGGTTAATCTGTGATCCGTACGGATCACAACTCACAGTTGCGTGACCTGCGGATCAATAACTTTTTTTGAACTTGTAGGTTAATCCAACATTTATAACAATTGCAGAGAGATTGCCCCCCGCGTCATTCAAATCACGTGTATGAAAGCATTTTGGCTTCCCTTTAAAATATAATGATGACAGAAAAAGTTATGGTGGGACCTAAATGCTTTTTGTTTTTTTTAATAAAGGGTGTTTTCTGTCACTGTTTGTTTAGCCTGCGTTAATGCATTTAGTGTAAAGCTGCACAATTAAACATTAAAAGATTGGGATCTCAGTTCAAACTTGTGCAACATAAATGATAGGCTAAATAATAATGATTTGCAAATGTTTATTCATTCAAATCTACGTTTGAGATAGATTCAGTTTTTACACTTTTTTTAGTTAGTTATAAACAACTAACACAGAAGTACTGGGATAACAGTTTATAGTTCAGATATAAACACTTATGTTTATGGTAAAGATTAAAATCACCATTTGATGGAATTTGATGCTGGTGAATGTTGTAGCAATTACATTGTTAACCAATGGGTCATGATAATATGATACACCTATAATGAAACATGAAGTTTTGTGTGTTAAATGTTAAATCATTACTTGAAAATAAATATCCTATATGTTGTACAAGATGTTAGATGTTTATATTTAGCATTATCAGCAACAGTAGCAAAAATCATTTTTCCATCGATTATTTCCTTTTTTTCAGCTGGTACTTTCTTGATTTTTATTTTTATTAAAATTACAGAGTTCTAAGTTGTTTGTTAAAACCAATGGTTTTTGCAGTAATATTTTGTATAAATGGAAAGCTAATGAGATTTGTCCCTTTTTTTGCTTATCCAAAAATGATCCAAACCATGAGATTTGTTATCTGTTACACTAGTAATAAATATATAGTTTGTTGGTTATATTAGTAAATACATTAACTAGCATTAACTAAATGTGCCATATTTAAAAACAAAAGAAATAAAAAAACATTTGTTTAAATTAAGTAAGTATATAAAATCAGGATGTGAGACGAAGTGGGTTTCAGTCAGGATCTAGTATCGCTCTAAATGCCTTTTGTGTAGTTGCAGTCAACAGCTGTCTCTAAACTAGCTTCAAGTGTCTCTTTGAAGAATTTCACTGTAACTGTAATGCATTGGTTAATGGCTCCACAAAACGGGCCACACACGCCGTCCCAACACAAGAGGTGCAATCTGTACAACCAAGCACACTTTACTCAGGAGAGCTGTGCTTCTTGGCCTGCCCTCAGCCCTTCAGCTCTGACATTAACTAATGTTGGTTCACTGCAGGAATATGCAGCCATTCTAATGCAAATGGCAGATTTAGCCAGCTCCTTATCCTCAGTGTCTGAGCCTCTGTTCAACTTGATCTGCTGGGAAAAGTGAGTGGTGAAAAAGAGAACAGGGAGGTAAAGCAAATAAAAGACAGAGAGAAAAAAATTCTAGCCAGGCAACAAAAAGCGGAGGGTGTAAAACATTATTGTGAAAGCACAGGCACAAGCAAGTTTGTTTCTTTGCCTTTGGCAGTGAAACTGTTGGTCAGTGTAAATGCTGCATGTACTCTTGTAATTATGGGACTACAGTAACACTTGTTTCATGGTTGGAAAGCATGACCCACATGTGCCGACAGCGAAGCACTCTAGGAAGTGAGAATCCGGCACAGAGTTTTACACTCTTTCAATGCAGAGCAGCAGAAAGGCCAGGTGGTCATTAAAAGTGCTGTAATCCCCTTCATGAATAGATCACGGTTTCTCTCACTGTGAGGAAAGCTATGCATGAGCAGTACTGCAGAGAGAAAGAGTGAGTGAGAGAAGGGTAGTGTTTGATGCTGGGCCCCCAGGCCCTTTAGCACACTGGCTGAACCGTGTTTCTGAGCGGATGTGTTAACAGTTTCAGGCTCAATGGAGGGAGAAATCCCCACAAAGAGAGGTGTACAAATATTGTGGGAAATCCGTCCACTCTTTAATATTTCATGAAGCCCCACAATCTATTCATTGGACTTCATTCCTTTGGAGGGGCCCTCATTCAGACTCACTCTAACGCCTCAATGGGCAGCTCTTAATTGAGTGCCCGCTCATTTTCCAGCTCCCTGGCAGATTGTTCCTTATGAAAAGACCCTGGCTCTTCATCCTCCTTCTCTTCTGCCCAAGAGTGGGAAGCAGAAATGAGGGCGCGCCTTACTGGTGGTATGAGTAAGAGGAAGGGTTTGGGGGGGGGGGTAAATAAGAAATATGAAGGAAAAAGTAAGGGAGATTAGAAGGAAGAGCTTTGTGCATGTTGCATGGCAAAAAGGCAAGGGTTGTGGGCTATTCCATGTACCAGGCAAGAGAAGGAACCTGTGCACTGAGAAAGTCAGTCTATGCCAGCACAAGACAAACTGCTGTTAAGAGTGAGGCCATTGGCCGGAGCAATAATTCGGTCAACTCATTCGGCCTCCCTGCTGATTCTGGCTGACAGAGAGGCCTTTCAGCACCGCTGACAGCACCTCAGAGAAATTCCCCATTTGCACACCAGGAGCTCTGCATAGTCCGGTGTCAGCCCACACCGCGGCTTAAAACAGTCCGCAAGATAGATGCCGCTGTGCTAATCAGTCGTTTGTGTGCTGTACGGACACCATGCTGGGAACCTCAAGATTCTGAAGAGCACTGAGCACCTTTTTGATCTTTTCAAGTGTTTGTTAGATCAACTGTTTATTTACTACACACCGAGGCCCCTCACTCATGCATTACATCTTGAATGGGCACAACAGTTAAGTAACGTTCACACTTGTTGCACCTGTTCCCAAGCAAGACAGAGTTTCATTGATAAAACAGCAAACATCAAAGCAATTTTTGCAGACCTGCCAAGGTCTCACATTGTTGGTCTGGTAATTTTGGGTTGGAATGTAAATGAGACTCTGTGAGGTAAGAATCAGCTTAAAGGAGTAGCACAGAACCATTCAATGTAAAGAATGATATGGTTAAATGACAGTGACACTGATGATGACTCCTTGAACGAGTTTAACCTAGAGCAATCTTGTAACCAACCTGTGAGTCTGTGCAGATCACACCATCATATAAGTCAGACCTGGCCTGATGTGACAGTGACCTGACTGTGAAAGTGTGACCTTGGGTGTTAGTATAATCCTGGATGTGTCCAGCTGCAGGCATGGCCCCTGATCCCATGATTAAAGGTCATCCGGTAAGAAAAGCTGAGCCTGGCATGCTCCAGCTGAGTCTGCTCACACTAGCCCTGATGTGTGTCCAACAGGCTTAGACCAGCTCATGAGGGATGGAGGATGCCTGCAGAGAGGAGTCCAAGGGAGAAGAAAATCTGCCCCTACCACCCCCTTCTGTCATCCCTCACCTCTCTGCTATGCCTTACTTGGTTCCAGGATCCAACATTGGGAATTCAGGGGTGCATGCACAGAAAATGGATAAGCCTGAAGTAGGCCTCTCTGCCCTCCGCATTAAAGGTTTTTTACACAACACATTTGTGTAAACTTGGTATTCAATGTATCCACGTAATAATGCTCACATGGAAATAAATAGGATTCATTTTAATGGAAAATAACTTAACTAGGAAAATAGTGTATATCAATACCAGAAAACAATTTTTATGCATTGAAGTTGGATGCAAGAGTTGGATGTAGAAAATGAATGCAAGACTTCCAAGTGTTTGTCTAAGTGGCACTCCTTCTCCACGTCTAATCCTGGAAGTTTTGATGAACTTCAAGAATGCACAGTCTGAGAACTTTAAAGAGCCTCAGGAATGTGACTTCAGATGCATTGCCTTGATCCAGAGAGCGATTAAATCCATCACAGGATTTACTAAACCGGTTTAATAAAGTGCCACCAGCTCAATCTGTCCCCATCACTACCAAGATAACAAGAGTGCATGGTCCTCAGACAGCCAATCTCAACTTTGCAGTAACTTTACAGCTGCTTTCACAGTCAAGAACCCAGCGTAATACTGAAGAAGGCAGGGTCAAGCGCAGTAACATGATTGCACCTTGCTTGTTAACCTAACAAGCAGGTGATTAATTTTAGAAGCTAATCTTGTGGTACCAAAGTCAGGAGGAAATACCTCCGGTGGCCTAATCCACCAAGGCTTGGACCAAGACACTCACTGTGCTACTCAGCAAGAGCCTTTGTGTTGGACAGGTATTAGCTGACAAGTGCAGGTCTGGCCTGCAATAGTTATTGGCTCGAGAGGAGGCCTACCTCAATGACTGCAGAGCTGAAAGGGAGGGGCGAAAGGAGGCCATTCTCATCAAGGGTTTCTCCTTTTTATATGCCAGGCTTGCATTTTCTATCCTCTTGCAGTGGACATGAAAGAGTCTAGATCTCAGAGTGTCCTTTGTGTGCTTTTATATTGGACAGCATCTGAATCTAAGCAGTCAGACTATTTGGTGTTCTGATTCTCAATGAAGCACATTCTCTCAAACCAAGATTTGCTCAAGTTTGGAAACACTGTTTGCAAGTCAAGACACCCTTGTTCACTTTTTTGTCTAGTAAGCCTTTCAATTAAAAAGGGATCTGTAGCAGAGTGTTTTAAGAGATGTATGTCTTATAAGATTGCTGACTTTACCTATTCTGTTTTGTTATCAATAAAATGATACTGCTAAGTGGCAGGTTTCATGTTTGGAATATTTATATCCCTGAAAACTGGGCAGTGAGTGACATAAATAAACACAGTGGAGGTTCATCTTATCTGAGCTACAAAGGGCACGAGTGTGCCACTGCCAAAGGCTATAGTGAACTTTGACCCTATGGGTCACAGAGAGTGTTTGTCCCTCCATAATTGGACAGAAGGGTCCTTTCGCTCTTCATTTAACCTTTTCTGACTGATTCTTTCTTCCCTAGTAGCCACAAAGCCCCTGGTCCTGACCCAGTTGTTCCTGGCATATCTTTCCTCCCCCAGCCCAGGCCTTTGAAAGCTGGAGAAAAGCTGGAGTGTGCTTGCCCTGTCAGGAACAATGGAAGAGTTAGTGACCCCTGACCTTAAGGGCTTTGAGATTTCTTCCTGGATCAGGAGCTGCCTTTCTCCATGGTTGGTTACTGCACTGCAGCTCAGAAGCAGAATGAAAGTAAACACTTGTTAAGAAGTGATTCTTCTTCTCCTTCATCCTTGCACTCCCCCATCTCCTTTCTTTCTCTCTCCTCTTTCTGTCTCCTTGGTTCTTTTGTGTCCATGTGTTAAAGAAGTTAAGACAGGTCCTCTCTTCTGGCAGCATCCTGGCAGTCCATCACTGTCACAAACACAATGTCCATCAGTCACAGATCACACACACTTAGTAACTATATGTATTTACGACCGAGAACTGCTAGAGCTGTTGCTTTTACCTCCCTCAGGTTTCTATAAAGATTCAGAGCTGACCAAATGCAATAATCAATGATAGCACACAAGATGTTAATAAATTATATTGTTGTAGAGCAAGGTGTAATAGTTTGGGTAAAACTATTATGAAAATTGTTGCATGAATTTCAGAAATCCTTTTGACGTAAAAACAGCATCACTTAAACTACTTTATGTATTTATTAATGACCTTCAGATAATACAATCTCATTTCACTTTCAATTTAATTCAGAATATTCACCAGATTTTCGATGTAGTCCCAGGCCTTTGTATTCAACCTTATTTTGCTACTAAGAACACATTCTTGAATTAGACTTTTAAGCATTCTTTAACTGTTGGACATTATCTCAATCCCTTTGTAGTTTCACCCTACAGGATGATACCTCCACCCCAGGAGGGCTGGTAGTCAAGGTGACCAGAGTCTTGTCCTCTTATGTATCCAGATGCTGAGCATGTGGCTGTACAGCAAAAGCAGGCTGAGAGCGGCCTGTGAGGGGTCTGTGAGTGGGCAGAAACATATGGGCTGAAAAAGGAGACCCACTGGGGCTTGCAGCTCCAGGGACCGTGGAAGGCTTTGTCTTCGGCCCAGCCCTCCACAGCACTTAATAGTGCAGAACAGCATTGTACAGTATTGTCAAGTGCTGCCTGTCTTTAATGTGTGGACACCCATGAAAAGAAACCCTCTTCTGCCTTCTCTCTCATTTTCTTTTGCTCAGTAGGTGTTTTAGTGCTTTTCTTTTAACCCATTCTTTTTGTCAAATCACCTCTCTGCTTCCTTTTGGCTTTTTTTCCAATCTGAAATGTTCTCTTGACTGATGACCAGAGAGGGACTAAGTGAACCAATTTCCATTTCTGCTTTGTCCATGTGTCCTTAGTCCCATAAAAAAATATGTAGCTACAGCTGCTACAGTTCTACGGCTAAAGTAACTGTTGTGTTTTAAAAGTTGTGATCTTTAAAGATTGAACACAGACTCTAGATTGAGACTTATGAGATGTAGTGGATTAAGGTCTGGAAGAAAGTATTGTAATTCTGTTTGTTTTCAAGAGGAGAAAAACTAAACTATTATTATTAGTATTTTGATATATTTATTTTGAAATATATCAAAATAAAGCTTTTTGGTTTTGTAATCTGTATGAAATGAACGTGAGGTACAGTCCATCCCGTCAATCGCACGTCACATGACAGCAACTACTCTAACGCCCACAAACTTGTAAACAAAGAGTCGCTTTCATTTCTGGAGGAGATTCGCCCTCAAGAGGATGATAATGTGTAACACGGCCATAAATGAGGTTGGTGTTGTGATCTCGTTCATTTCGAGTGTGCTTGCGCATTAGCTTGAACAATGTGAAAATATGCCAATTTAGTTTGATTCAGACGTTTAGAAGTGAAACTTATGAGACAGTTAATGTTTAATTTTATTGGTGGTTCCAAATATGTAATGAAATTGTAAGTTTGGCAAACAGTTTATGGAGAATTTGATGTTTACCCATTCAGTCAGAATGCCCGAGTATACTGCCCGAGAGGCATTTCAAAGATGGCCGCTGAGTGAAATGACTTGCCTTAAAGGGACTTTGATAATTCATAGCATAAGCAAAGAGCATTTTTTCCTCTTGAAAACAAGTGTGAAAACGAAGAGCTAGTAAACTTAATTAAAATTTGGAATTGTGTTTTTTATTTATTTTTTTGCTATGGATGTCAATAAAATCCATTTTCAACATTATTCAAAATATCTTATTTTGTTTAACAAAAAAAACATGAATAATGACGTTCAAAAATACTTGAACACATTCACTTTCTCATTTTTGGTATACAGTAAATAACACAGCTCAAAGTTTATTAAATATTCATAAAAATGCCTTTTTTACGCTTTTTATTTATTTATTTGTTTCATTTTGAATAGTCAATATGCTACACATTCCAGTTTTGTCATTATATTGCTCAGCTCTTTGGAAAGATTACAAATATTATAAGGACTCTGATTTATAGCTGAACGTAGGGTGACCCATCCCCTTTAAAGCTTTCGGTCTTGTTGGGCCTATAAAGCTGTCTTCAGCCCTGTAAGGAATGAAATACATTCCCATTTAATTGACAGATACCCAAAACAGCTGGCTGGCTGCTTTTCACAATATGGCATGTCTGCACACTTTTACTTCTTTATAGTTTTGTGTCTAGAATGTCACAGATGTGACCCTGTCTGCAATCGTAACCACACTGTTCTTTACACTCTTTTCTTCACAAATACTTTCCGCCCCATTTCACCTGTCTGTGACACACCCTCTTGCCACACACACACACACACACACACACACACACGTGGATAAATGCACCCATCGCCACAGTGGTCAATCCTCCAAGGACCCCGACTTTTCTTTGTTATTTTGGATTATTGGATTTGCTTATCCTTGCATATCCCTTGTATATTCTATTTTCACTGCTTTCTATAAAATATCAAAGCATAAAATACCAAAGTTCTTGCATTTGTCCATTTGTGGGCTCAAGCATTGGCATATTTTTGATTACAAATCTATATCGGGTTTACTCCCATCATACCTACAGAATTACATTAGCAAAAAACTTAGCTATGGCCTTCGGTCAAAGGATATTTATTTACTGTCTGTTCCCAAAGTGCGGACTTTTAAATATGCAGCACCTTTTGCGTGGAATAATCTACAAAGATTATTCAGTTGCAGATTAAATAATGGATTTCACTAAATGCTTTTAAAAAGAGTATAAATGATTAAGAAATTGAAACACATGCTTGTACATGTTTTGAATAGTTTGTCAATGTGTCATTCATGTTAAAGGTGCTGTATGTAAGTTTTTGACTCTTCTAAAGCATAAAAATGCCATAATATGTGTGCAGATATTTAAGAAACATCCCAAGTGAACATACTTGTTTAACTGAAAAACAATGCTGTAGTCAGATATTCTGCTTTGAAAATGGTTTTTCTGTGCCAGAACGCTGTCTTTGTTTAGGTAAATTTAACTTGTACAATGCCATTTTAGCCAATTATATTTCAGCACTCCGGGTTGCCTTGTTGGAAAACGGCGTATTTCATTCATTCATTCAGAAAGGCTCTGAAAGCATGCATCCGTGAGCAAAATGCAACAGTGTCAGTGGACAGTATCAGATGTCAAAATGAGACAGATTCAGTTCCACATGAGGTTATTAATTAGCAAATGATATAAATATTACGAAAGCAAACATTAGTGAGCAGGCTACATTGTAACCCCATGTCCTAACAACATGCTTTGTGACGAGATGATGAGCAACTTGCCTACTTGCACCAGACGAAACACGACAGAAATTTAAATACAGCCTTTCAGAAGCACAGAATATGCACTCACTCACGAAACAGTAAGGTTTTTAATCTATATAATACATGTTAACCCTCTTTAACATAATTAAATGTAGGTGCTGAATCAATGATATGTGTTTAGTTCTAAAGTTCAATTTTAAACGGTTTATTTTCAAGATCTGAGGTGAACTATCATGTAAAATGGCATTCAAACTCACATTGTTAGCATTTAGCACTGAATAAAGCACACAAGGTTTACCTGAGGTGATCACTGTCATAGGTTTCTGTTGTTTAGCTGTGAGAAATAGAAGCCGTTTCTATTATATCAATTCCAAGCGTTGGTTACAACCAAAACTTTTTTAATATGGAAAATATTCCCTCTATCGCGTGTCGTTGCTTTTATTTAGAACATGGTTTAAATCACTCGCTCCTGTCCTCAATCTGGCAACCTGAACTTGCGTTTATTTTGATCCAGTAGTGCTATACCTAGTTCAACCACTGGATGTCAAACTTACATACGGCACCTTTAACTGTTAATTGTTTTTTTGTTCATTGTCTGTTAGACCCATGTGACATGTATACTGCCAAATCTTGGCCAGGATGCTCTTGTAAAAGAGATTTTTAATTTCCTGGTAAAATAAAGGTTATAATAATAATAATAATAATAATAATAATAATAATAATAATAATAATAATAATAAT
>CAIGQZ010001345.1:9406877-9422048 GCA_903798205.1 Danio tinwini | reverse complement strand
ATAATAATAATAATAATAATAATAATAATAATAATAATAATAATAATTTAAAGGATAGTTAAAAAGCTAAATCCACAAAAAGCTAAATCTGCTGTTAATCTACTCAAACTTCAGGCAATCCATGGTAACCTTTTTTCTTTAGTTGAACATTAAAGAAGATTTTGTAGCTAAAACTGTGACTGTGGGCATTGCCAATTGCCAGCAGCACTTTAAGAGTGACATCTCTTGCAACGTATATGTTCTAAACTGGTCACATGTCACAGCTTTTTTTTAATAGTCATTGGAAACTATGTAGACCACCAAAAATGTAAATTATATGATCAATTAGTCAAGACAGCATATGTTTTGAGTTAATCACATTCTAACTTAGTTTTATAATTTATGCAAGCTATTTTAAGTCAGTTGAGCATAATATAAGTTCAATGGACTCATAAAATTAATTTGATTCAGCTTAAAAATTTATGGCAATGAGTTTTTTTTTACAGTGCACCCTCAGGCCAAGATATAAATTACTTTTTTTTTCTTCAAAACCACATAAAAAAGCTACAATTTTTGTCTTTGTTGATACATAAAATTAAATTCAGTGACTATACTGTGACTTTGAGAATGAGATCTCTCATGCAGATTCATATAAAAACATTAAATTGTTTGACCAAATTTTTTATGAGTACTTTATACAATGCAATATTAAGTCCTATCAGTATGTTTTTTGTTTTATTATTATTTTTATGTAAAAAACAAACCACATATCCAGAGAGAGTAAAAAAAAAATAAGCATAATTAAAATAATGATAAACAAACACTGATTGTTTAAAAACTGTTTTATACAGGCCACATGTACCAGTTACATAATTAACAACAAAATGCATATCCCCTTTTCCTCTGTAAAAAAAAAAAAATTGCCTCAGCTCACATTTTAGTTTGCATACCACATATATTATTATGGGACATGAAGCTAGACCATCATGAAGGCACTCAAGACTGTTTGCAGTAGATTAAATGTGCTGTATGTACATTTTTGACACTTTTAAAGCATAAAAATACTGTAAAATGTTTGCAGATATTTGCTTAGAGAACATACTTGTTGTCGGAGGTGTTAAGATCACCAGCGATCACTTCTTGGAAGATTGTTGGTAAATAAAGCCGCGGTCACACTGGGCTTTTCTCCCTATAGACTTCCGTTCATACCCAAGCGAATGCGTCAGACCGGAAAGTCAAAGTTTCGCAGGTTGCTGCGGTGCAAAGTTCAAGCTTGGTGTACTCTGACCTGCAAAATCGCATCACTTGACTGCGTGAGACCGATCCAGGATCAAAACATGACCTCTCTAAACAGAAATTTAAAACATGGAGCAATCGCTCGCTTTTTTAAATGTCTAATCATTTTGTTTAATCCCACCCCTTTTCGCAGCGCCGTATGACAGAATTTCGCAAGCTCAAACTCTAGTGTGACTTCGGCTTTACAAACTCGTCCCATAACTACAAATCCCTGAATTCCCTTACACACACCTGTCACCATTCTCCACTGATCACACATGCACAGCTGACTCTCGTTATTATTGATTATCCGCACTATATATACAACCTACACACATCAGTCTGCAGTGAGTCTTTGTTGTTTTCTGTCATGTATAGTTCCTGTAACTGTGTTTTTTCCTTAGTCTAAGTTTGTTGTTTGTTTGTTTTGTTTGTACTTTTGGATCGATGCATTGTTTATGACCTTGGGACTGATTTTGACTTTGATTTTACGATTGCCCTGTTTAATTCTTGATTTAATTTTTTTTATTTTGTTGTCCACGATTACATGCAGGAATACTTTCTTTAATAAATTATTATTAAGCTGCACTTGGATCCTACCTCTCTTGTCTTCGTCATGCCGAGACCCAAACATGACAGGAGTGGTAAGGTTAAAAAAATCTTCAATATTTTGAATTTGGACTACAATACCTAGTTCAATCCTACTGCACCTTTAAAGTTGCTATGAAATAAAAATGTACTTATCGTATTTTTTATAGTAGTGCTTGTTGTTATAAACTATGTTTCTGTGCACTTCATTATTTAGTCACTTCTGGTTACATAGAATGCCTTTCAGGAGGGGGTATTGGGGCATATATCTTTCTGCCCTGCTTTTGTTCATTCTTCAGTCTTCCTTCATCTTCCAACGATCCTTTCAGTTCCCAATGAACGAAATCATGCACTGGCCTACCTTTTTTTTCCCACATTTCAGCACTTATTAAATTGGATGTACATCATGATATAGAGAAAAATGGATCTCTTTAGTTTTATTTTATAGCACCTTCAATTCAATTCAATTCATCTTTATTTGTATAGCGCTTATACAATGTAGATTGTGTCAAAGCAGCTACACATGGAAGTTTATAGTGAATTGAAACAGTGTCAGTTCAGTTTTCAGTGTTTAAGTTCAGTTTAGTTTAGCTCAGTTCAGTGTGGTTTAATAATCACTACTGAGAGTCCAAACACTGAGGAGCAATTCCATCGATGCGCAGCTCTACAGATCCCGAACCATGCAAGCCACTGGCGACAGCGGCGAGGAAAAAACTTCACCAATTGGCGAAAGTGAAGAATTTTAAAAACCTCGAGAGAAACCAGGCTCAGTTGGGCACGACCATTTCTCCTATGGCCAAACGTCTTGTGCAGAGCTGCAGTCTAGGCGCAGTAGCTGGACCTCCGTGAAGACACGTCTGACCTTGGAGCATCACAGGAATCAGTCTTATGCTCTCCATCATGACCACCACAGCAGCAGCTCAGGATACGGCCTGGTCCGGAAACCTTGGGATCGTCTCGTCGCTGGTCTTGGATCGCATCAGTGGCACTGCATAGTCTGAGGGTCTCAAGATGAGTAACCCCAGGTGGAAATACAGAATAAGGAGAATAATTAGCGTAGCTGCTGTTCATAGTGTATATAAACAAGAAGCAAAATCGTGTGTGGGGCACATCATGCGTCATACCGCTATGTAATGCACTGAGTGTATGCTTTGCTAAAAAGATAGGTCTTTAATCTAGTTTTGAAGAGTGAGAGTGTGTCTGAGCCTCGGACATTATCAGGAAGGCTATTCCAGAGTTTAGGGGCCATATATGAGAAGGCTCGACCTCCTTTACTCGATTTAGCTATTCTAGGTGCCTTAATGGCCCGTTAATGGCCCGTTTCCACTGAGTGGTACAGTACGGTTCGGTAATTTTTTTAATAAATTTTTTTCCCAAGCCGTTTCCGCTGTCAAAAGGTACCTAAAAGCAAACTGTACTGTACCACTTTTTGGGCACCCTTTGCAAAGGGTACCTAGCACGGCAAAAGACATGCAAGCTGAACACTATTGGTTTACAAAGAAACGCCACTTACGTATACACAAGCAGAAGAAGGAAAACAAAAAAAATATAATGGAGAAATAATGGATGACCTGAGCTCAGACAAACCTTGTCGTTGTCTTGATGTACAGCCACAAAGCCAAGAAGAACAAAATCTGCCTTATCGTGTTTTTGTTTTACAAGGCCCTCTAAAAGAGCGAGCCGTTTCACTTTCTCCAGGGAGCTCGCGATCCCTCATGTGAGCGTCTATAGTTGAAATAACAAACTTCTTGAGCTGATGACAATAATGTGCGCATGATTATTGAAGTGCTTCTGACATCCGATCCTTTCAGAAATGGACAAACGCGAGAGTGTAGCATGGAAAAACAAAGGAGAAGCCTGAAAAAAGAAGCGAATGATTCTTTCACCCACCTTAAACATGAACAAACTGCCATGTTACTATTATCATTGCCTTTTGGACTATTATGAACTCGGAATTATGGAATTTTCTTTCTAACAGAGGCTACACGTGCTGGTGAAGATTAAAGATGCAGATGAGAAATTTGCACTGACTGGGCTATATGTTGCGTGTCATTTTTGAACCCAAATAAATTTATGCTGTGTGTAGTTTATCTGTAAATGGTAACATATCGGAGACTGTAAGGGTCTGTATGTGTTCATATATGTTACATTTATTTATTTTATATAATTGCAGACGTTACAGTAGGCTGTTTTGCACTGTCATTGATCTGCAGTTATAATCAAATCATGTTTATAGAAAAGTTTGTAATGAACATGTATACACAAGTATTTATGTGTATAAAGCTTCTGTTATGTGAGAAGTGCTTCTCATATGATATGTGAACGACCCATACAGCTTTACTGTGACATTTCCTTGAGCGAGAATGACGTTGACTGAAACTTTCTGTCGTACACTACACCCACCAAACCCTTGGTACTCTTTAAGCAGTGGAAATGCAAGCCTGATAAAGGTGACCCGTACCATACTGTACCAGTCAGTGGAAACGGGGCAAAAGGTAAATGACCTATTTTTTTCACCAGAAGTGTTTTGACCTGTAAATTTTTGTAACTATAATTTAAGAATCACCAAGCACCACAGTTTCATCAAAGATTTTCTAATGTTCTACTGAAGAAAAAAAAGTCACCAACATCTTGAATGACCTGAGTATGAGTAAATTTATAGCCAATTTTCATTTTAATGCAAAATTAGATTGACCAACAATCTGAAAAAGCCACTATATCCTCTGAATTGCTCTACAACAAACATGCCTCATCCCTCAAACACTGCAAGTGTCTCACACAGTACGTAATCCCTCCGAATGGTACCCGTATTCATTTTCCCTGTCATATACACAATGACTCCAGTGGCACTGGAATCTGCTAATGGTTAATCATCTGCCCTGCCACACAGGGGTTTTGTGATCACGCTTGAGAACACTGGGGTGCTAATGGAAGAGAGGCCGGGCAGGCCTGACCCTGTCATTACCTTAATGTGGGCCTGGCCTCTCCCGCCTTGCCTCCTGCCACCATCAAATGAGCCTCACACATGCTAATGCCAGCCCTTTGATTGTTGCGCTAAATGAAAATTAATTGATTCTCATTCAAGTCTTTTGTCAGCTCCCTGTTTTCTCCACCATGTGCTCTTTCTTTTTAGACCTGGCCACTCAACAATACACACCGCTGCCTTCTCTCCAATGCATTCTCAAGCATGGAGATGTACTTGCCATTGCTATGCAGACCCCAGGAGCACAAAAGCGAGTCAGCAGAGCAAATGCAGCGTCTTGTCAGTTAGTTATGTATGTGTGTCGCCCTTTGGTTAGCAATGCCCTACCTGTAGGTTCTTCAGATTCCCTTTTTGTGTACGCTAACACGCTGTGAGTAATACAGTACTGGGTGACAGAATGTGAAACTCTGTGGGTTGGTCTTTGGGCACAATGCGTAGTCTATGGTGTCCTGATGGGACCACTTAATATGTAGAACAGTGAGACAAAAACAAATTCCGTTATGTCTATGAATCATTTGCGGTCACATTGTCAACAAACTGTTGTCAAGTATAAAGGATTCAAATTACGTTTTGCACCAATAGAGCCGAAGCTTCTTTTACAAAACTTCCTTGTGAGGCCTTTCTTGTTTTATAATGAGCCACGGTCTTGCCACAATGAAGGGGAAAGTTCCCGACTAAATACAAAACTTTAAAAAGAATGAATATTTTTATTTACTTGCAATGTTGCACTAAAACAAGTCATTTATTTTCATTATACCTTGTAAATATAATGTAAGTAAATAGACTTGCCTTAAATGTATCATGAAAGTACTGCATATGATGTATGGCGTTTATTTTCAGTTGTAAATTTTTTGTCAGCTTTATGCAGTATTTAACAGATTTTATGTTGTTAACCACTTAAGTTGTTAGAAATAAAGTTAAATTTGTTGTATAATCTGATCGTTTTGCTTCATAAATCATCAGTGACTACGTTTACACGGACAACAGCAATTGAATTATTTGCCTTAATATAAATAAGACAATAATATGATTAAGATGTTTACGTGAGTTGCTTTTTGTTCCTTTCATGATCTCGTTTTACATGTTATAGCACATGATTCGATTAACGTCATTGCTTCACCCCGTTATCCACATTTCCTCCAGAGTTTCATGTAATTTCAGGAGTTTCCTCCGCATTTCGCGATGCAGGTGTCTGTGATCTTTCACTGACTCAGTAGGTGCAAAGAATAGTGTCAAACAGCAGTGTGTGTGTATAGACTATCATGTAGCAAAATGTGGCAAAAATCCTACACGATGGTAATACTTTGATTAAGGTGTTTACATGTCTGTACTGCACTTCAATAATGCGACTAAAATTGGCATACTCCACATGTCTTAACCATGTAAACAATCTGTTTTGTTCTATTATGACCTTAATCGGGGTGATGCGGTGGCGCAGTGGGTAGCACGTTCACCTCACAGCAAGAAGGTTGCTGGTTACAGCCTTGGCTGGGTCAGTTGGCGTTTCTGTGTGGAGTTTGCATGTTCTCCTTGTGTTCGCGTGGGTTTCCTCCGGGTGCTTTGGTTTCCCCCACAGTCCAAAGACATGTGGTACAGGTGAATTGGGTATGCTTAAAGTGACCGTATGAGTGTGTGTGTAAATGAGTGTGGATGTTTTCAAGTGATGAGTTGTGGTTGGAAGGGCATCCGCTGCGTAAAACATATGCTGGATAAGTTAGCGGTTCATTCCGCTGTGGCGACCCCAGATTAATAAAGGGACTAAGTCGATCGATGTAGTCAGTGTATCATCAGAAATCATATTCCAAATTTTTATTATGCCAGTTTTTTTTTTTGACACCTCAACTGCCAGTAGCCTCTCAATTTCATTTTATGAATCACCAAAGACTGTAAACAAATGTTTAATGCTGAACAAAATAAGTTACCATAATATTTTATAAGCCATAAAGCACACTTTATTCCATATATTCTGACAAGAAGAACATGTGGCTCTAAAAAACACTTATAAGTAATCATCACATCTCTATTGAAAAAAAACACTTGATGTAATTTACAAAACTGCTCTGAATTGATTCAATCTTTAGTTTATTCTGTCAAAAAGCTTCTACATGAATTCAGAAGGCTTGAAATTTGATGTTAGAATCTTCATGTAAACACTGATGGTGGTGTTGCCAATAAACTAAGGAGTGAACAGAATGGCGCTCTCTTGATGTTCAGACAGGTTTGAATGAAGATAAGCATATGTGAGTGACTCAATGTTCGGATTGGATTAACTATTCCATTCTTAATTCATCTGAATCATTTCCTTACACACAGTTTGTCCCCAGACCATTTAACCCCAAACATCCAGTGGCCTCGTGCTTTGCTGCGCTTCTAATGGACTGTGATAAATTAATGTGCTGCAGATACACAGAGGAAAGAATCTCCTCAGTCTCTTCGCATTGTCCCTCCAGTCTGTTTGTTTGTCGATCGATTGCCTTCCATTTTCCCCATGATTAACCAACCCTCCCCTGCTCTACTCTTCTATTCTTTTGCAAGGCGAAGGAACAAAATGGAGGACTGGTGAAACATTAACCAGGTTTGTGCTGGCTGACACTGATGGAATGGGACAGGAGTGTGATGGTCCTGTTGTCCGGTCTGTGGAAGGATTGTCCTCAACTCTGACTCAGTTGTCTGAGGTCAGCTCAAAGGTCAGCGTGGGCGTAACGCTGAGATCAATTTAAGGATGGGTATGGAGAAAAGTCACCAAAATGGCCTTTGATTTATAAAGCTGGTGGCAGCTCAAAACCTGTCACTTTTATAGGGAAGCTTGAGCCACAGAATACGCAGTAAAATGTTTAGAGAAAGAGGTGCTCTTGCTGTACTACTATGGGACTATCGCTCTCCATCTTTTAGATGAGCGATATAAGAGTGAAGTAGGTATGAATGCTAATAAAGTGAGCGGCATTCGCAGGGCCATCATTCATGAGTGAGGGCTCCATGCCTCCGCAAGCTTGCTCCCAGCTCCCCACACTCATCGCCATTGTGACACTCTGGCAGAGAGAATCTTCTATAGTGGTCGGAATCAATTCATTGGCCTGACAACACAGTACCAAACCAGGCTGCAGTTTGCACAGAGAAACCCCCATGAAACAGCCCTGGCCCCATCTGTCAGGGCCTCTGAAGCACATTGTGCCTGTGTGAATGTGCATGGGAGGGAAAAAGGAGGTTAATCAAGGTTTGGATGAGGAGGAGGAGGAGGAGGGGGGGGAGAGAGTGTGTGACTGAATGTGTGGGAGGGGTGCATGACCATTATGCTGATCTGCCTGTTTTGCTGCTATTCAGAGCCATTAGAAGAATACATTCTTTGGCACTCCTTTGGCTCAGGCAGTGTTCTGTCACCTATGCTGCCCATTTTTCAGCAGCAAGGGTGGTCACAGGGCAGTGGATTGTGGGAATCAGGTTAATTAGAGAGGCCGGGGCGTTCGCTGATGGAGGGGCGTTTTAAGATAATCGAGCAGACCCTTGGCCTGACCCGCTCCTTGTTTAACCAGCCCCGTTGTGATGTTCCCGACAGATCTGTTCTTATGAGGACCTCTTCCTGCTGGCGATCCCTGGCGTACCTTTCATCCGGTTTTGCATTGGTCTTTGCGCACCTGCAAAGTCCCGGCCTCTGCTTGTTTTCTTGTTTTGTTCCCCGTCATTGATAACACATAAAAGGCCGACAAAGCCTCGCGACTATGCGTTTTCCTCCTAATTAGAATTCCTCCTTTCAGCGGCAAACCACGTCCAAAGAATCGCTCTTGTTCATTTCTCATTCCTGAACCTGAACCACCTCGCTCCGACGGTGTTGGACTGAGGTTCATGTTGGCTCTGCCATACAATGGGATAAGTGCTGACCCCTAACCCTTTGGTTGACCCGCTCCATTGCGAGGGTTAGGGAGCGGTGCAGATGTGGGTAAACTTCCAGAGATCTGGAGAATGCTGCACACTTGTTAAATGGCTGTTTTCCCCCTCATTATTTAAAGAAAACTCCAAAGAGAAGTGGAAGATGGTTCTAATTAGATTGCACAAAGGCTATGCCAAGAGGACAGATATATTCAGCCGATTGGAGCTGTCTGCACTAACTAGCAGCATCAATGAATGAAGAGTATCAAAGGCTATTTAAAAAAGAAAACAGTGCATAACTTAATTAGCAGGGATCATCGCCTAACAAAATCAAGGCTAAAATAACAGTTCAAACTGAGTACAAAAAAAGCTTGCTTTATTTCCTCATAGTTGCAGAAACAGCACAGAAATAGTATTAGTATAAATAGTCATGTAATATACAGTTGTGTATTCCAGAAAGTTCTTTTCTGCATCATTTCAGACATTTTTTTTTTGGTCTTGGAATATTTAATGTTCGTGTGAGAAGACATGCATTGGCATTTCACTTTCTCTCACTGCAGCACTTATAAGCTACCAGAAGGTGGCAATCTAGATCTAATCTTTCCTAATTTTGGTGTAGATCCAGTCATTCCTAAACTTGGCTGTACACACACAACTATGTACGTAAGGATGATTTTAATCTTTTTAAACCTTAATATAAAATGCCATCATTTTCATTAAAAAGGTGCTAATTTTTCAACTATTTTTAGACAACATAATACCAATGTTTTAACTTCAGAAGAATTTAGAAATCTGTGAGTTTTCAAGAGCGTTTATTATTTTATTTTCCTGGTTCTTGGGTTGTGAGACTGTTTTGTCTTTTAGAATTTTCTATATATTTTATTTTTGTAATTGCACACCTATTTCATTTATAAATTTACCTGTTGAAATTATATTTTTGCATTGTTTTCAGAACATCTGATTGATACTGTGCTTACAAGACTCTAATCAGAAAATCTAGATAAACGGCTATAAATCTTGTTGAAACTTTAACTGTATTTATAAAATATATTCATTTGGGTTCCATGTAAGAATATAAGCTCTCTGAGCCAACAAGAAAATGAGTAAATTATGCACTTTTGATTAGCCTAAAACATAATATGTTTGCACTGCAGAAAAACTTGGTAATCAGGTGGATTTTATTCAAATATATGCCTGTTTTTACACACATGGCACCCATAAATTTGGGCAAATTCAAGTAGATTATTACTTTGCATTGAATTACATATCTATCTATAATTCGCAGATAATTCAGAGTGAAGTGCATAAATGTGACTGCCGTTAGCCTGTCATTGAAAAAGCTATTACAATATTACCCCATAGAAAGCCTTGTTTCATTCAGGCTGGTCAGTAATGATGCAGACATTCATGCAGAGAAAGTAGCCACATCTGAGACAATGCCTGGGAAAGCTAATAACATACCATTTAAATCAACCAAATGGGACAGGAGGAGTCTCCCTTTAAACCTTCTCCATGTCCACCTCTCAAAAATGTGGAGGTGTCTGTCTGATCCCGGGGTGTCAGACAGAGATACAGAGAGCTATACGACCCGGGAATGAGACCCCTTTCATTTTTCCACCCTATCAGCATCATAAATGTCCTGTTTCCTATTGTGTGGGAACTCATCTCGGACATTGTTCCTGTGGATGCGGACATTGGTAGCCAATAAGTGGAACATGGTGTCCCATGGGGCAGGAGTCTAGCATTCCTGGCATTTCCAGTCGTCTGTCCTACATCAGACATGAAGGACTGGTGTACTCATCACTGATTGTGTCGGGATGTTTCTCCTGGCGTGAAAGCACATGTGCGACCTTCATTGGAATGTCATTGTTTTTCCTGACCTGTTCCCTTAGCCATTCTTTTTATATTATGTTGCGGGTCAATTTGACCCAAACCGCAAGACTGCTTAGCATAGGCCATGTTTCCACCTGAATTTTCAGTAATCAGAATCCGAATTGGTCCATTGAAATGTTTCAAGTTTCATGTCGACTGACCAAAGTGCTTAACAATATATAAAAAAAAAAAAGTACAAAAATAATAGAAAAAAGAAAAAAAATGGAAAAACAAATAGGCAAAATAAAATTTCTACCTATTAGGCATATTTTCAGTCTTGTGACAACTTTCAGATTTCCCTCTTATTTCATAATACTCTACATCACTTTCAGTTTGACACACACAAGTATGGGCTGGTAGAAGTTTCTGATGGTATGATAACCTTGGATGAAAATATCACAGTTTCACGGTATCACGGTATTGTGATCACTGCTCAAAATTTTTCATTTTAAATGTCTGGGTAAAAAAATAAACAAATAAATAATAAAAATGAACTTTTTACCTATTGAACAAAATATTTTTAGCAATTTTAGCAAACATTTATATTATTTTGGAACAGTAAACAAAAACAAATCATTGACTTTTGCTCTCTTGATTAGTTTCAAAAACAGATTTCTTTACAACACATTTACAAAAGCACATAAAAACCCTTACAAATACCTTAGGAATGGTATAACAGAAAATTTTTGCAGTTTTAAAACCTTCACTATTTCAAACTGCAGTAAACCTTGAAACCGGTTATCGTCCCATGCCTACACACAAGTGCTTCTGAATGAGCAACTCATGTTATGTGGTTTATGAGCAAGCGCCAACAATTTAAATTGGAAGTGTTCTGACCTAAGCAGTTTATGAATCAAAAATAAACACTTTGTTTTGGTGCACTTTTGTACCATTTTTGCATATTCACAGGCTTTTGTTTGAAGAATATGCTGTGTTTCAAATAAATACAGCACAAAATGATCAATACAGGTTATTTGCAGATTGTGCTAGTGCTGTAAAAGTTGTATGCAGAATCTGAAGGCTTAAATATTATCCAAAACATGTCTTACTATAACATGTTTTTTGTAAAAATCCCTACTGAAGGCACGTGACATTGCATGCACCAAATTCTCTTTTCTTTCCTTTCTCAGCTTTCCACAAATCCAGTAAATAGTGTTGCTAGTACAATGTAAACATTGTGAAAGGAATGTAGGGACACATTTTGGTGCACTTCTTTTTTAGATCAATAAGGAAAAGTTGGTATTTTTTGTGGTTGTTTAACAAACGTGTAGAATATTTAAGTTATTTTATTTCATCACGGTACCTAAGCATTAATATTGTTGGATTTGTACTTCACTTATTGACACTTTTGACTACTTGTACTTTTACTTGAGTATACATTTCTGAAAGAAAAAAACATTAAATTTTTACTCCTTACAATTTTAATTAACTTTAAAAAAAAACTAGTTACAAGCGCTGTTGCCTCACAGCAAAAAGGTCACTGGTTCGAGCCTCAGCTGGGTCAGTTAGCATTTCTGTGTGGAGTTTGCATGTTCTTCCCGTGTTCGTGTGGGTTTCCTCCAGGTGCTCCGGTTTCCCCAGAGTCCAAAGACATGCACTAGGTAAATTGGGTAGGCTAAATTGTCCGTAGTGTATGTGTGTTAATGGGAGTGTATGGGTGTTTCCCAGTGATGGGTTGAGGCTGGAAGGGCATCTGCTGCATAAAACATGCTAGATAAGTTGGCGGTTTATTCTGCTGTGGCGACCCCTGATTAATAAAGGGACTAAGCTAAAAAAAAATTAATTACCAGTTACATTTTGACTTTTTATTGTATTCTCCATCTTATGCACAATAAATACAGTAAGAATGGACACTTGGATATGCATACTTAAGGGATAGTTCACCCAAAAATATAACTTTCCTCACCATTTACTCACACTCAAGTGGTTCTAAACTTTTATGCTTTTTTTATTTTAAACACAAAATAATAGGTTCTGAAGAATGTTGGGAGAAAGCAGGCAGGGAAAATAGTAGTATAGCATCAATGTGAAAAAATACTATGGGAATCAAGGGCAGTTTTCCCCAACAATTTCCATTATAACTTCCTTTGTATTCAAAAGAGAAACTTTAACTGGTTTGGAACACATGAGCGATGAGTAAATGATGACAGAATTTGTATATTTTGGGTAAACTGTCATAGTTTCAGCTTGTTATGACTTTTATCAAAGACATTTCTGGCTTTAAAAGATGACCATAAAATAGAAACATTGGCATCAATAATATAACAGTATTTAAATACAATGCATCAGAGCATCCTGCTCTTTGAATAGATCGTCTATCCAAAATCATATACAAATTCCAAGAGTTTTAGTTCAAGCAAGTGAGATCTTTCAAAACGATGAAATGGAAATCTAATCTCTCTTACTTTTTTTGTTTAATTTTCAAGTACAATTTAAAGCTATATTTTTGACCAGGGGCTTACATCACTCACTATCAGTAGTTTCTCTTAAGTATATACAGTGCCTATAGAAAACCATCATACCCTGTGAAAATCTATATATGTAGATTTATACTTAAGTACTTTTACATCCCTGCTGTTCAAATGCATTCAATCACATGATAACCCACACGGAAAGAACCTATATAAACATATATGTTTTAATATATGTTTTGATATAGGTTTTTAATATATGTGACATAAAAAATTGCCATTTTCGTATATTATATGTACAAATATGTACATATAGAAAACGGTCAATTTTATATATGTCACATATCTTAAAAACCTATATCAAAACTTATATTAAAACATATATGTTCAGTGTGGATTTACCAGTTAGTTAAATTCCATAACATGCCAATTACATGTGAGACCAATTTTAAGTGTTCACACATACACAAGTTTTTTGCATTCTTTTTTTTTGTTTTGTTTTTTGTTATTGCCTTGATAATAGAAGATATGAGCTAGGCATCATGTATGACAGTTGCCAAAGTGAGATGTGAGATATATAGGAGACATATCTTATATGTACATATAGGTCTTATATGTGGATATAAAGAAGCAATACAGGAGACCTATATGGCCTGTATATGCACATATATGCACCTCAATTTTGCCTATATGTGGCATATATATGCATATATGCAGCGTATATATTATCATATATGTGCATATATACTGCATATAGGTTTCATATATGTGCATATATCCTCATATAAGTTCTTTCCATGTGGGCACTGACTTTACACCAGTATGGATCAGATTGCAGAAAACTAATCTTAATGATACCAGGTACAAATATGGTGTTTTTCTTTGGTTTAATTTTTTATGAAATTGTGACAATTTCTCATTTTGGGTCATGAACAAGAATGCAGTGTCATTGAAGGTGCATAAAAATCTTTATTTTTCAATTATGACTGCCCTCACAAAAGATTGTATTTTTTTAAATAATACATGTAAACAAAAACAGCATAAATAAACAAAACACAACAAAAATTACAATAATTGGGCCAGCTCTGGGTAAATTGTACCCAGAATTCAAACATAACACAAGGCTTAAATATCATCTAATATGTGTCTTATTGTAACACTCCACACATCGCATTGCATGCACTGATTTGCCCTTTCTCGGTTTTCCACGAATCCGGTAAATATTGTTGCTAGCACGGTGTAAACATTGTGAAAGGAATGTAGGGGCAACGTTTCAATTGACAGCTGCTTGTCATGGCGGGTATATTCTGCAGGTGAAGAATTCATGCTGTACAGTGAGAGATGGGTTCTCACAGCCTGTGTTTGCTGTTTGGCTGGTGTGAACTCTGCTCACAGTGTTCTGATGCCCTATAGGGTCACGGTGAGATCAGCCCTTCCTCACACACTCTCTAACAGTCTCTCTTTCTCTTCCTCCGTTTCCCACACACACACATAACCGAAGCATATTAGTGTGTGAATCATGCAGATTATCTGTTATTTAGTGCGCACGTGGTGGTTTTAAAGCTGTAGAATCTTCTTGAGTGTGTTCAGGTGCACCAACGTCAGTGCAAATATGTAATAATAATGTATATACTGTACATACAGATTGAAAATGGTATCAGATCTTTGGCTATTCATGTTTTACTTTCTGTTTATCCTGACATGGGAAAGGGATGTGGATATGTTATTAGTAGTCTGACAATATTTTATATTTTAAGGTAGGAGAAATACATTTTCCCATTCTAAGCAGGTCTTGTTAAGGGTTAACAATCAGGACAACCCCATTTGATCCACCTGTGATTGATTTATGTTTGCATTTTACTTGTGGTAATCATGTAATTATGGTAATCTCAAAAACGTGTAAACACACCTATATAAAATGTGTGTGAAATTTTAACAAACACAACTGTTGGGTTAAAATTTTTATGTAAACATTGTAGCCCAGTGGTTCTGACTTGAAACAGACCAACATTTTTTTAGACTGCAGGTTCAGCGCGAAGGATTTTTTATACTGGCTATCGGCCAGTGGTTCAGATTCTTTGGCCCCACCAAAGAAAAAAAAAAGTTAATAGCTATTTCTTAGGCCCACACACACACACACACACAAACACAAACACACACACACACACACACACACACACACACACACACACACACACA
>CAIGQZ010001345.1:9371784-9404015 GCA_903798205.1 Danio tinwini | reverse complement strand
TAGATAGATAGATAGATAGATAGATAGATAGATAGATAGATAGATAGGCTTCTACATAGTTAGACTTGCCTTAACTTATTGGGTTTTACAGTACTCAATTGGTTTGAGTAGTTTTAATATATTTTGTTTTACTATGCTCAAATTGTTTCGTATACTCAAATGGATTTATTTCACAGTAGTCATTAGGATTCATTTTTTGAACTTAAATGGTTGGTTGCATTCTGTTTCTCCAAATAGTTTGAGTTATCTTAACTTCTTGGGTTTTAGGGTGTAGATAGATAGATAGTAATCTTCTGTTGGCACTTAAATAGTAATTGTTTAAAAAATAGTAATAGTTTAAAACCAAACAATGCACTTTTTCAAGTTTTAGTAATTTTGTTGTATTTATTTGTTCATTTATTTCATTTGTTAAACTAAATAACAAACACATCATTGGCTTTCTATCTTTCTTTCTTTTTCTATTTAGCACATACACACAAAAAAATATAAAACAATATATAAAATAGCAAATATTTAAAAAACACTACTGTTTTATTTGTGATGACTTTTTTATTTTATTACCATTTTTTCTATATTTAGTTTTCATATTAATTTTTGTTATAGTTTTAATACTTTATTTAGAAATAGTTCAATAATTTTTATTTAATTTATTTGTTTAGATTTTAGCTTTTTATTTATTTATTTATTTATTTATTTATTATTTTAAATAAAATAATAAAATAAAATAAAATGTTTTTTTTGTTTTAGTTTTAGTTACTATATAATAATCATGCACTGCATTTATTTATTCGTTTGTTTGAGGTTTTACCATTATTGCCACAAAACATAGAATAAAAAACTTTTAAAAGAACAAGACACCTTTATTTGTGATGACTATTGTAGTTTTTTATTACCATATATTTTTATATATTTAGTTTTCATATTAATCTTAGTTATAGTTTTAATATTTTAATTGGATAGTTAAATCGTTTTATTTATTTTAAATTTTTTTTTATTTTAGCTTTTTATCTTATTCAGTAATTTATCATTTTAAGAAACAAGTGTTTTTTGTTTTAGTTATTATATAATAACCCTGCACTGCATATATTTATTTATTTGTTTACTGTTTTAGTACAAAACATACAGTAGAATAAAATTGTTAGTAATAACTTTAAAAAGAACAAGACACCTACATGTATCTTGTATTAGCACATAAATAAACAAATAAATACTAACAATTAAAAAAAAACTTTGGTAACAACAAACTTATAAACGAAAAGGAAATTCTCGTTATTTAAAGATTATTAGCTTTAATCTAGCAAAAGGAGCGTGAAGTCTCAGTCACCCAGAAGGCTTCTTCAGCTGTTTTGAAACAATGGAGGAATTCACTGAACTAGAGATGACCCATTGAGACAGAGCCATTGAGCCTGAAGACCTATTGATCCAAACTGTTTTAAAAGCTTAAAAAAATAGCAGCACTTCAGGTATGTCTCAAAATGCCACATAGCGTGTGTGTATGCAAATGAGTGATGTCAGTGGGTTTTTTGATGGAGCACTTTGTCCCCCATTGGGCCGTGGCAGGTGCCTGAAGGTAAATTCGGCTAAATTCCTTTGAACTGTTGGCTTAGCTGCATAAGAGGGCTTTCCTCTCATTACAATTTTGATTAGCATAGCTTTTTTGCTAACACAGTGTTAAATATATAAACTACAAATCAAAACACTTTTATTTTAGTGTTTAACTTGTTGACTAAACATATTAAGAAAACTACATTAACTAATTAAGCTACAGCTCTGTCCATGAGCTACATTTTAAAAGATTATTTATTGCTAATCCATGTTAGCTAGCTTTTCTGTTAAAATATAAATATATAATGTTAATATATAAAGTCTATATCAAAACACATACATTTTTGTCTAACTTATTTATAAAAAAAAAGAAAGCTACAGTAACAGTTCTGTCCATACAGGGCTTAATTTGCAATGACCAGTTATTGCTAAATTACTACTATATAGCTTTTCAGTTAAAACCACGATAGCTGAATGTTAAACATATAAAGTCCAAATTAAAACACGCTGATTTTAGTGTCTAAATTAATGATTAAACATCTTAAGAGAGCTTTAGTTCTGTCCATGCAGGCTACATTTTAAAGGATTATTTACCGCTAATCTGTGTTAGCTAGCCACTGTGTTGATGTCTCAGTAGGGAAAGGCTAGGAAAGCACACGGCCCTGAGGTGTCGATGGGGAGCTTCACCTGAGGCCGTGCTTAGTCATCAAACAGCAGAGAGCTTGATGAGCTCCTCTAAATGAAGCATTGTTTCCTCCCCGCTGTTACTTTCAATTCAAAACTGTCATCATGCAGTTAGTGAGGAGGAGAGAGTGTAGAGCTGCTGTTAGCGCCTGATCATTTTAAAGTGAGGCAGTGGTTCACATTTGAGAGGTTAACTAAGCTAGAACCTGATGATAAGCACTGATTTAGAGTACAGTAGAATACATAGTATGAGCTTTTTTTTCTTTAAATGGGGGAAAGTAGATAATTATGTAAACTGTACATTTTGCAGCATGCAAATTGCTGGGTAACGTTGACACAAATGTTTCTATCTATCTAAGTGTAAAGTAACTGTAAAGAAATTCAGGGTTCCGCACAATTCAATCATGTTGTCCCAACACAAAATAATTAAGTTAACTTAGCAAATTTTAAGTCCCCAAGAAATCAAAATGAAATGAATGTCATTAAGAAAAAAAATGTGTGCCCCTTTAATCTTTAATCAAAATCTGAAAATGTACTTCCTGTTTGTTTTCAGGTCATTTATCAGAAGATACCTGGGTCAAAAACCGCATACTTCTATACTATATAGTACACTAAAATCAGTATGCGAGCAGAGTAGCATGTTCAAATTCATAGAATTTGAAAATCAGTATGCGAGAAGTACTCGGATGACTTTCTACTTCCGGCGAGATTCTGAAGTGCGCATCCCATGCACGCTGCACTATCCCATGATGCCCAGTGAGAGAATTCATGAATGGGAGTGAAGCAACGCAACTGATGCAGGTAGGTCACGTGACCATTAAAATGGCAGATGTATACATCCGATTCCATTCATACTTCTCACATTCATACTGTATAGAACATACTTTTCTAACGGCCGAGTAGTAGATTTAAATTCAAATGCAATACCTAATAGTGGGTACTGCATTTAGTAGTAGGCGGTTTCGGACACAGACGATGTGATTTTGAGGTCAGCTAACGCTGCTCCAACTGTCAGTTTTGACAACAAGCAGAAATGGTGAGCAGGATGAGTCCTTTATGTTGCAATAACTCTTCTAATACCCCTTTTCTGCATGAAACACCTGCTTTACTACGTCCATTCAGCTTGCAGTAGAAAAAACAAGCCACGCCACAGGAACTGTTTTACATTGCGAAAAGAATACTTCTGGTTCACAAGGACTTTAAGTGGATTAAACATAAAACAGTTAAGTTGTCCCAAAAAATCTCACGCATTGTGTTGTTTCAGCTTTTTTTTTTGTAAGTAGTTTGAACAAGCAGCATGTAGTAGTGTTGTTGCAGCATGTGTAGTTATGTGTAGTAGTTATGTGCAGCATGTGTAGTTATGTAGTTATGTGTAGGATACTGCATTTGTGTCTGTAGGAAATGGCTAATGGTGTACATTTTACTTTTCATGTCATACAGTATGTTTTAATATATCGAATGAAGGATGGGTGATGTATTAGTTACATAAATTAAACTCACAACATTACAATTAACATAAATTCACATTAACTTAGTGATAGTCCACCCAATCACAAAAATTCTGGGATCAGTTACTCACCATTGACTTGTTCCAAACCAGTTTGAGTTTTGTTTTGTTTTTGTTTTTTTCAGTTGAACACAAAATAAGATACTTTGTAGAATGCTGGAAACCTGTAACCATTGACTTCCATGGTATTAGTTTTTCCTTTGGATGTTACAAGCATATTTCTGAGGGTGTAGTGTATGCTGAAGTCATTACGTTTGGGAACAGAGATGAGGTTCTCAAGGTGAATGCGTACCTTGGCACTAAGGGTCAAACAACAAAAAATAAGGTCAAGAATCTTGGTGTGACTCTGGAGTCAGATCTGAGTTTCAATAGTCATGTCAAAGCAGTTAGAAAATCAGCATACTATCATCTCAAAAACATTTCAAGAATCAGATGCTTTGTTTCCAGTGAAGACTTAGAGAAACTTGTTCATGCTTTTATCAGCAGCAGGGTGGATTACTGTAACGGCCGCCTCACTGGCCTTCCCAAAAAGACAGTCAGACAGTTGCAGCTCATCCAGAATGCTGCGGCCAGGATTCTGACCAGAACCAGAAATTCAGAGCACATCACACCTGTCCTCAGATCTTTACACTGGCTCTCAGTTACATTCAGAATAGATTTTAAAGTATTATTACTTGTCTATAAATCACTAGATGGCCTAGGACCTTAATACATACAGATATGCTCACTGAATACAAACCTAATAGAACACTCAGATCTCTAGGATCATATAAACTAGAAATTCCAAGAGTTTAGTCAAAGCAGGGTGAATCGGCTTTCAATTACTATGCCCCTCGCTGCTGGAATCAGCTTCAAGAAATGATCAGATGTGCTCCAACATTAGGCACATTCAAATCCAGACTGAAAACACATCTGTTTAGCTGTGCCTTTACTGAATGAGCACTGTGCTACGTTGACAGATCACACTATTTTTTTATTTTATTTTATAACCCATTTTAACACATTTTTATCTGTTTTTAATCATTCTTATTATTTGCTTTTTTATTTTCTTACACTTATCTTTTTATTCTTGTTTATGTAAAGCACTTTGAATTGCCACTGTGTATGAAATATGCTATATAAATAAACTTGCCTTGCCTTATCACTATGCAGATTTGATCTTTATATTGTTGTATCATTACAGCACACCAAGACTGACAATGACAAAAGACTATGTCAAAAAAATCTGACTATTGTAGAAAAATTATACTGTACTAAAAAAAAAGACCCTGATGAAAGTCATACCATCAAAACCTAGTTGGTTGTCTGAAAGCTTATTGAGATTTAAGCATAATGTTTGAGGCTTTAACTGCAAACACACAAAAATTAAATAAATTAAATAACTCGTTAACTTTGTAACAAGTTCACCTCAAATCTGGGATGAATGTGAAAAATTGCCATAATTTCAGTAATTTTATGTAGCTGCACTGTTTTGTTGTGTTGTGTTATGTTTTTTTTTTTTATTAGACCTTGTGTCACAGTGTTGCATATAGCCCACAGATCAAGAGCCTGATCTCTGTAGACTGCCTGCTGGCCTCCAGGTGGGCACACTAATGAGCCAAGACCCCAGCTCGATTGCATCCTCCCTGGGCAGAAGGGGCCAGAGGCCGAGGGGTGCTCGACAGACACTCACAGGGGGCTTGATATGGGGAAACCCAGCAGAGATGAGATGACAAAGAGTCCATTTAGATTTGTGAAACGGACTGTAAATGGTCAAATTTACTTCTGCTTTTTTTAAGGCATAGTTCACTTGGATTTATTTTTATCTATTTAGCACTTTTTATTACGATGTAGATTCTGTCAAAGCAGCTTAACATAGATGAAAAATAGAGAATAAAAAGCTGTAATATTTATGTTTTAGTCTTTTAAATAATTCACAATTTGATAGTGCTCAACACATTCCCAATAAAAGGTTTGTGATTAAGGACAAAACTAATTTCACTCCCACGGCAATTGCAAATGACGGTTATCAAAGTTTGTGATATACAAATGTATATATTCACAAAACTTATTGTTAGAGAATCAGTTTTTCTCTTAAATCTCTTAAATTTCCCAATAGGTAAGACAATCTTTACTTTGATTTAATGCAGACTAGAACCGCCCTCATAAGACGTCATAGATTATAGATTGTGTTAATGTCTAACTCTTTTTAGTAAAGCTGGTTCTGTTTTCTTAAACAATGAACCAAACCATTCAACTATAAGGTGAATCAAAATATTATACATTTCACAAAAACATTTTTAAACATTTTGTAATGTTTAAATTGTAATGTAACCATAGCATATTAGATTTTTTAACTATTGTGAGTTACAGCAGCGGGGGAAATGATTGCACAATAATCTTAGAAAGTTTTCATTTAAAATCAATTCTGCCATCAGCTTTAGACATTCAAGTTGAGTTGATCTACCATTTGTAATTTTAGTGAATCATTAACTGTAGACTTGCTCTGAACTGATCATTTGAATCAGCGAGTAGTCTGTGAGAATATATGCGATCAGATCTCCTCAATTCATGATTTTATTTTCAGTGGGATTTATGAATAGAAGGTAGTATTCAGCTTTTTCAGGAATCATCTTTAAGAAGGTTGCGATTTCTTGCAATTCACTTTTTACTGTTCTTCGTTTTGCACATATAGTGCAGTAAAAAATTCAACATTTTGTTTTGCAATTTAGTGAATTATAGTTTTTCTATAAAAAAAAGATACTAATTACATTAGTGAAGAAAAAAGGAATGTGTTACACATATTGTAATACATTTACTAACATGAACAAACAATGCTTGTGCAGCATTTATTAATCATAGTTTACATAGTTCATAGTTAAAACATAGGTTAACGCTGTGCTTGTTAACCTTAATTAATGCACTGTGAGTTAACATGAACTAACTATGAACAACTGTATTTTCTTTAACGTTAACAAAGATAAATTAATACTTTATTAAATGTTTTGTTCATTAATTTTTTATGCTAGTAAATACAATAACATTACCTACATTGTATTGTCCTATATTGTAAAGTGTGACTGGAAAAATTATTAATTACTATTCACCATTGCCTAATGCACATAAAAAAAACAAAGTATACTTTGCGTTTAAGACCATGTGTAGGGGGTATAGTGACAATTTGTGAGCAAAAAGGCTTATTTTGCCATCTATCAGTTGTGCAGTGGTAATTGTTGATATGTTTACGGAAACAGAGTTGAATTGTGTTCTCATCGTCACCCCCACCCTTAGGCTTTACAATCCCACAGTATTCCCAGTGTAAACACTACAGCAGTGGTCTCTACTCTGAAGCCGCTCTAAAGGAGAGAGAGAGAGAGAACTAATGGGAGTGTTTGTCTCTTCTATCCAGCCAAGCCTTTGTTTCTCTGATCTTACAGGAGTTTATTTTACCCTATGAGTTCATGGTGTTTTGAGAGAAATAGCCCATCTCCTCCACCACTGTTTGGGCCAAAATAAGATGAAAGGCTCTAGGAAAGACCCTGTTTCCAAGCCCAGGTAATGTCAATGGAGCATATAAATGTTTATTCTCTTTATAATGTAATAATAATAATCTTGTCTGTCGTCATGTCCCAGAGATCACCAGATGAGAATGGGTCATGGCCATGGATTTCGTGGTTTGTTTAGTCGGCCTTTCATGGGGGGTAAATAGTCCCGGTTTGGCTCTGGCACCGATAACACGTGGTGGGTGTCCCGCCGTGCTGGTCAGTCAAAAGGGAATAAACTCACTCCATACAATGTGCAGCCTCCATAAAGGCTTCTTTGTGACTGGAGAGAAGGGTCAACTCACTCCTCCAGCCAGCTAATAAATGCCCACATTCTCTACCTTTTTGATTTTGTTTTGGCAAGTAGGAGCGGACAAAAGTAGAAAGACGTTTAATTATTCACAGGGAAATAGATAAAAGATTAATTTGCATCGATTTTGCTTCCTGACAAAGAGAGTCGTTTTATGGACTGGAGAAGCAGAATGCAGGCCATTTTCTCTAACCACCCGAATGGAACAAAAAGATCAATGGCAGTTTTCGCATGGTTATCAATGACCAAAACCTGGAAACGGTCCCTTTGAACAATATTGGTTTTGTGCATTCTGTGCATTGTTCGTGTCCAAAGTTTGCACCAATTCCTTCAGAGAAATGCACGTGCTTTTGCACAAGAGAAAACCAGATGAATTTAAATAATTCTGTTTGTTACGTTCACAATGCAAGATTCCGGTTAAATCGCAGGATTGATGATAGCATTCAGAATGTTAAAGCAATGACAAATGCTATTTTTTCTGCTTCATTTTCAGCTTTTAACTCTTCCAGACGCATTAACCAAAGTGATTCAGAGATTTGTCTTGCTTGTTGGTTTGTGTGGGCACAAAATGGAGTCAACACAATCTAGCTGATTCCCTTACACGGGTTATTTGTGCTTGATCACTTTATTTACACTGTCCATTGGAGAACCGTACAACATTCACTATATTTGTTTAAGTAATTTAACTTTATTATTCTTAATTTCTCTAGACACATTTTTAGAAATTAACCTATAAAATATAGAAAACTTGTTGTTATTATTATTAATTAAATAACACAAATTTATAATTTCTTGCCTGGATTTGCCAGTAGTATGTACAAGTTTTGAGCAAAGTGTTTATTAGGGTTTTATTTTTATAAAATACTGATAACATGCCTTCAAAAAGGTTTTATATATACACTACCTGACAAAACTCTTGTCATCGATCCCAGTTGTAAAAGGAACAAATAATAACTTGACTACTAGTTTTGGAAAAGATAGAAAGGTAGATTGTTCTGATGAATCATCTGTTGATTCCAATCATCACAAATACTCTGGAAGACCTATTAGAAACCGCATGGACCCAAGATTCTCACAGAACTCAGTCAAGTTTGGTGAAGAAAAAATCATGGTTTGGGGTTACATTCAGTATGGGGGCATGCAAGAGATCTGCAGAGTGGATGGCAACATCAACAGCCTGAGGTATCAAGACATTTGTGCTGCCCATTATAGTACAAACCACAGAGGGCAAATTCTTTAGCAGGATATTGGTCCTTTTCATGATTCAGCCTTCAAATCAAAGTTCCTGTAAGCAAATAAGGTCAAAGTGCTTTAGGATTGGCCAGCCCAGTCACCAAACATGAACATTATTGAGCATGTCTGGGGTAAGATGTAGGAGTAAGTATTGAAGATAAATCCAAAGAATCTTGATGAACTCTGGGAGTTCTGCAAGAACTCTTTCTTTGCCATTCTAGATGACTTTATTAATAAGTTATTTGAGTCATAGCATAGATGTATAGATGTAGTCCTCCAAACTCCTGGCATGCACAATATTAATTCTTTTTCCACTGCACTATGACTTTATATTTTGTACTGTACATTATTTCTAGTTAGTGACAAAACTTTTGTCCAAGCGAAGTCAGACCTTACTGTCCTAATTAAATAATTAAAAATCAAGACATGATCATATTTTGTTTTGGTAAAATAAGCGTAATCTAGAGGCCTTTGCCTTTCATATAAACCACTTCTGATGCCAAGTGATCAACAAGAAGTCAAGTTATTATTTGTTGTTCCTAAAACTTGGATAGGCGACAAGACTTTTGTCAGGAAGTGTATATTGTCATCATTTGAAGTGGATCAAAAACATTTTTCAAAATTGTCCCAAGACAAGAATGGGTGTTGTTAAATACTTTAGGACATTTTTGAGGAAATGGTTTGATCCACTTCAAATGTTGACTACTATATATATTATCACAAATTATTATATACTTTATATCACAAAATATTACAAATTGACTCACGAATTAAGCATTTCATTTACACAGAACCAAAGCTCATAAACCTAACCTTACCCTTAAAACTTAAAATACTTTCCTTTTGCAGCCTTATTGGTCACTAATTATTCTATTTTCTCTCCTCTCAAAAACACTTAAAGCATCAAACTGCCATATATTCATCATAATATCCGTTGTGAGATATTAAAACAGAAGTGCCATGCACAGCGCTGCACACCTGCCTTGGAAATAATTAGATCTTGCATCTGTTTCTTCGTTCTCTTTGATGTATTGTTTTAACTGCGTCACTCCAAGTCTTTCATGAATTCTCAGACAGGACAAGGAGGGCCTGTACAGCAGTAACATGTTCCTCTGCATGATCTTTCAGCACAAATTTGCAGTTTAAAGATGTGATGTGAAAGAAGTGTATCAGTGTGTCACAACTTCAAGACCCAAATCACAGCTGATTCCTCATAATGTAATTAACGCGGTGGGTCCCAATATTTAGGATCCTGCCGTGTCTCCGCCATCCCCATTTAAGCAGCACATCTCCTTATCCTACTTTATGAAAAGGGCTCTTCTTTACTCATTGTCTCTAAAGCCTGTTATTAGTGCATGGAGTCGGTACATCAGAAGAGCGTACAGGTGTAAGATCTCTTTTTAATTGGATCTTTGCCTACTTTTCATACTGTACGCTTGATTGGACGACGCGGTGGGAGACAGTTTGAGTTGCATACAGACTAACATGAAATGAGATGTAATTATGAGCTTCTCCTTAAGACGCTTCTCTTGAGCTGGTTTAATGGCACCCAAATGACAGTCCTGCTAAAGTGAATAATTGTGTATTATGGGTGTGTCGGGTAACACCGGTATTTAACTCAGATCAGTTCTTAACAGAAGTAGCAGATCTTGAAATAGGCTTGCCTCGGCTTTCATGCTCCTAAATTCCTTTATAACTGTTGTGGAGTGAGCTCATCACAAATGTCCTGAAATGGTGCGAGATAATATTTGGCCTTCATGTTGGGGAAATAATGGAGGAGGGACACACCTGTTTAGCGTTCTGTTTCAGATAAATATTGTTTGTTTGAACTTTCTGTTCATTAAAAAAACTGCACACTGCTGTTTTCAACGGTGACAATAATAGTGAATTGCTGCATCCCAATTCGCATACTTATGCTATGCCCTAAAAGTATGTACTTTTTTGTGAAGGAAAAATATATACTTATGAGTGTGTAACAGAAGAGTGTGCAAGCTTTGGGACATACTACTTCCTTGTTAACAGATCGTTGTGTAGCTTAGTTACAAGCTCTGTCAATCATCCACACATCATCCACATTTCTGTTATATTTAATTTCCTACCTTATTGGAATAGCAGCAGCAGGTTAGTCTCCCATTCACGAGTATTTCATGCAGAGAGATCTCCTCAGGTCTTTGGATAATTATGCATTCAGATGTTAATGTCCAAACACGTCTTGAAGTTCAGTATTGTTGTTGCAGATAAAATATAACACAGGAAACGTGATTTAAATATTTCCCAGTGGGCTAGATATTATTTAACAGTCATACAAACATCTTTAACGAAGCCTACCACCATGTTTGTAGTTTATTTACACTTTTGACCCGCATTTGTAGTTCCAATCAAATTCACGTCTAACGCACAATGTGATGTGGGCAATGGACGATTCTCGACTTTAAATTTTTTACCGGAAATACTAAACCATCTGGGAACCTTTGGCATAATCTTTTAAACATACTACTATTTGGGACATACTAATTCTATTTTCAAATACTGTTTAGGACAGATAGTATGTGAATTGGGACACAGCAAATGTTTTAAAAGTAGCAAGTCATCATATTGGAATCATTTCTTAGGAATCATGTGAGACTAAAGTGATAATGTTGAAAATTCAGATTTTATTTGGAGGAATAAATAACATTATATTAAAATAGAAAACAGTATTTTACAATTTTGGTTGTGGATTGCATAAATGTAGCCTTGGTCAGCAGAAGAGACTGCTTTAAAAAATGTTAAAGAATATTATGTTTAAAAATAACTATTTATTTTAGGTTTCAGAAGTGAGTAATAATTTTATGGAAGTTTTACTCTGCAGTTAATCAAATTGACATTTATTGACATTATTATATTTGAATTATAAGCTGTATTTATTTCTGTAAAGGCACACAACATCATAAGACATTACTATTAGGTTAGATTTAGATCATGATGTCAGGTGACCAAAATTCAATGTCTAGCCAGCGTCTAAGGACGTTATTTTGATGTCCCATAATGACGTTGATATTTGGTTGATTTTAGGTTATGTTGGAAAGTGACCAAAATTTATTTAATTTCCAAACAAAATCCAATGTCCACACGACGTTGGGGTACAATGTCAATATGACGTAATGTTGACGTCCTGTGCCTGCAAGGTTAGTTGGTTGTTAATTTTTTCTCTTATTTTATGGAGTCTATTTTCCATGTGTACTGGTAAACATGAATACATTCACAAACGTGTGTGTGTTTGTGATTTGCTACTCAAGAAACATTTCTGAATATTATTATTGGTGAAACATTATTTGATTTTAAAAAGTTCAAAAGAATGGTGTTTAAATGAAATTAAGGATTTTTTAACACTGTAAATTTTGTAAAGAAAATCATATGAGCAAAACAATTTATCTTCATTATTTTAATGCATCATCATAGCTAAATAATATGTACAGTTGAATTCATTATTAGCCTCCGTTTATTTTTTTCTCCAATTTCAAGGTTTTTTCAACACATTTCTAATTATAATAGTTTCAATAACTCATTTCTAATAACTGATTTCTTTTATCTTTGCCATGATGACAGTAAATAATTTTGTACTAGATATTTTTCAAGACCCTTCCATACAGCCTAAAGTGACATTTAAAGGCTTAACTAGGTTAATTAGGTAAACTAGGCAGGTTAGGGTAATTAGGCAAGTTATTGTAAAATGATGGTTTGTTCTGTAGACAATCAAAAAATATATAGCCTAAAGGAGCTATTAATTTTGACCTTAAAATTTTTTTTAAATGCTTTTATTCTAGCTAAAATAAAACAAATAAGACTTTCTCCAGAAAAAAACAATATTATCAGACATACTGTGAAAATTTCCTTGCTCTGTTAAACATCATTTGGGAAATATAAAAAAAATAAAAATTCAAAGGGGGACTAAAAATTCTGACTTCAACTGTATTTGATCAAGAGACCTGTTTATCTGAGGGAACTTTTTAAAACATTGGCAGACAGTTTTACTTGTTTTAAGGAAAAACTCTTAATTTGACTTATTTATTCTGAAGGTGAAAACTAAATAATATTTTTACTTGTTCTTAGAATTTTTAGATATTTGGACTGGAAATGAGACAAAGTAAAAAAAGCATTTTTTGCATTGTGGTCATTCAATTTCTCTACCTGAATACTGTTACAACTTACCAGAAAATCATCAAATAGTGCTATTCAACCTCTCTTGTGAAACAGTTCTGTGACTGTAGAGTAAGACCAATTTTCCATAGCTTGTGGTTTACAAGTTTTTTGTTTTTTTCTTTTAATATTTACACTTTGTGTTTGAGTTTTGGGAGTTTGATCTCTACTCCAATAACTTTAGATTTTATGTTTTTTTAGAAATGAATAATAATTTTATGGAAATTTTACTCTAAAGTTAATCAAATTGACATTATTATTTTTTAATTAGAAGCTGTATTTTTTCGGGACTGGTCATGTAAATTACAATACAAAAGAAAACTGGTCAGTTGTTTGTTTGTTAGTTTTTCCTCTTTTTTAATTAAGTTATTTTATGTGTACATGTTCACAAATTTGTGTGTGTTTGTGTGTGAGAAAGAGAAAGATTTTTTATATGATTCTAATTTGTTGATTTGCTACTCAAGAAACATTTCTGAATATTATTATTGTTGAAACCGTGAAAATAACCACAAGTTTAACATGAAAACATAAAAAATATAATAAAAATCAGCAGATTTTTTGGGGGTTATATAAAGTTCAAAAGAATGGTGTTTAGATTAAATTAATGATTTTTTTTTACGTTTTTATGTTGTAAAATTCTTGTGACACCTAAAAAATTAAAAAAGACAATTTCTCTTCATAATTTAAATGCATCACGGCTAAATAATATGTATATGATCGACCGACCTGTTTATTTGAGGGAGCTTTTTAAACATTGCTTGTGCACTATTATCTTTTGTCAGCAACTTTGTACCAATTTTAAAACTCCAATCAACCACAATAAGCTTTTAATTAACATCTTGCTGTTTACCAGAACATTAGCCTCTTGATTGTAGCCCAAACTGAGCAACAAGCAACCATAAAGGCGTTGATGGCGTATCATTGTTTTAAAATGAGAGAAGATTGCATTAGCCTTGTAGTCCCTGTAATCTCCTCTAAACATTTATTTAGGAATTAAATTAGGGGTTCCAGCGATTCTCGGAATTCAATTTAGCGTTTTGTGTTTCCACAATCTGTCTCGCTTCTACAGCCATCAGCAAGAATGATCAAAAGTGTCGTTGCACAGCTTTTACGCGTTTGGTCCCGGCATTGCAGTGAAGTGACCCATTCCAAGTAACCCATATCAGTCTGGAACCGAGGTTTATAAAAGAGTCTATTGGAGCTGGCTCTCAAAAGATTTTTTTGTGGGGAGGGGGAGGGGGGGCATGATGAAAAGTGCCCAAAGAAAAAAAGTATTTGGAGATATCAGCAGGCTCTCTGAGGGAAAACAAACTTTTCCGACCAATGTGAGTTGACTTAATCTGATTAGGCTAACCTCATCAACGGCCTCTTAAAAAAGAGAAGAAAGCCATGAATTGGTCCAAAAAGCCAGAGGATGGGGGATGCTCTCGCTTGCTTTAAGAGCACCAAAGAATACTACACATTGTAATAGACAGGCTGGTCCGCAGATGGTAAAATGACAACAACTCATTTGAAAGGCCGACGCAAACAGAATTGATCAATGGTTTGTGTAGGTATTAGAACAATGAGATTGAATGAAGTGAAAAAAGTCCCCCTCCAAAAAAGGGCTACACTTTATCTCTGGCACTTTACACTGCTAAGATGTAACTTTTGGACGAAATGCAAACACACAGAAATATCTCTGTATTTTAAAGTAGTAATTCCACCTTAAACGCCCAGCAGGGCTAGTAATAAAGATGAAAGGCTTTGCAACATTATCCGACACATAGATGTATTGGAGCATTTTAATACAGCAGTGTTTGGTTTATAGAAATCCTTAGCAACCGTGTGTTTAAGAAATCTTCCCCTGCCAAGACTAACTTTTTAGATCCATTGCCAATATGTTCTCTTATTTGGGATGTGATCGGCTAAAGCACCTTAGAAAGAGTTCTAAAGCCCAACAGCAAATAATAAATTCAAGGAATCGTGTGCTGTATACGGGTAAATGATGAGATTTTCCATTTTGGCACCTGCATAATTATTTGCTTTTTTGTCAACATTTTTGCAGCTAGTACTAAAGCAATTAAATACTTTATGAATAAGTTATGCATTGAGATTTATTTCAGATAAGTTCCTATTACAGAATTTAAACTTCCTTTTAATATTTGTACACAGTTGTTTTCACTTGAATGAGTTTAACAGTTATTTCAGAACATCAAAAGTTATTATATTTATGAATAAAATGATAATGCAGAGGATCAGGAATTCATCACATGACAATTGAGCCTGCACTGTAAAACCCAACAGTCAACTTTATCAAATGAAATGAGTGTAGTTAACTCAAAATTGACTGAAAGTAAATTCTACTCATTTGAAAAGTTTTGAACTCAGTGTTAAAGGTGAGTTAATTAAATACCTTATTACTTCAACTTAAATGGAGTAAGTTCACAATACTCATACATATTAGTTTTTTAACTCAAATGGTTTGTTGCAATCAGTTTCCTCAAACAGTTTGAGTTGACTTAAAGGGCACCTATGTTACCCCTTTTTCCAGATTTAATATAAGTTTTTTGTGTCCCCAGAATGTGTCTGTAAAGTTTCAGCTCAAAACACCCATCAGATGATTTATTATAGCTTTCACTAGTTTGTATTTTATAGCTCTCAACAGCTTTTTGCTGTTTTTGTGTACTGCGCCGTTAAGGCTAGTCCTCCCCGCCCACCGTTCCCACGTGTCTGTCAGCTTGCCTCAGTCTCCGCCCTCGGCTGCCTCATACACCTGGCAGACATAAAGGAAGCAGATATCACGTAACGTTTGTGAGAAATACTACAGTAAGAACTTTCCCAATGATTATTTGATGTATTTGTTATGGAGCTGCAACGATGAATCACACAATGCCGGTACAAAATTCACACACACACACAGACACACATACAGCGCGCGCATTTAGCTTTGCACTGTCTTTGCACACAAATGTGACAGGAGACAGGTTAATATCCACTGCTGTATGGATATCTGTTACGTTAATGTACAAAATAAACCTGATTTAATGTCTACAAATCGGGATTGAAGCGTCTTCTTTTATAATTGTACTGACATGTGGCTGTGGGGATGAAGTAAATCTGAAGTAAATGGCTGTAATTTATTACAAGCATCCACTGTTTTAAAAGATTTTAAACTTGTAAAACTCACTCTTGATCACATTTGATGATGATTGATGATCCTAGCAAACTGAACAGACCTTTTTGTGCACATCCTGTCTTGTTGATTGGATTATAAGCGTTACTACAGAGACTTGTTAATACGCAGCTGTCAATCAATTCGGTGGGCGGGGGGACCGCACTCCTACGTCAAGTTGCAGTCGTCTCAAAACCTCTCCAATAGGTCCACCGTTTTTATGTTGTTAAATTGAAAAAAAAATGGCTGGGTGTGTTTATATCACCCCAATATGACAGTATATACACTATAACTACACACGTTTGTCTAAACAGCTTAGAAAGTAGATTTTCCATCATAGGTGCCCTTTAACTTATTGGGATTTACAGTACTCAGTTGGTTTGAGTTCTCTTTATTTATTGGGTTTTATTGTGCTCAAATTGCTTCTTGGGGCAGCACGGTCGCGCAGTGGGTAGCACAATCTCCTCACAGCAAGAAGGTCGCTGGTTCGAACCCCGGCTGGGTCAGCTGACATTTCAGCGTGGAGTTTGCATGTTCTCCCAATGTTTGCATGGGTTTCCTCGGGGTGCTCCGGTTTCCCCCACAAGTCCAAAAACTTGTGGTATAGGTAAATTGGGTAAGCTAAATTGTAAGTAGTGAATGAGTGTGTATGGGTGTTTCCCAGTGATGGGTGCCAGCTGAAAGGGCATCCTCTGTGTAAAGCATATGCTGTATAAGTTGGAGGTTCATTCTGCTGTGGGGACCCCAGATTAATAAAAGGACTAAGCCGAAAAAAAATGAATGAATGAAAATTTCTTCTTTTACTGAAATGGTTTGAGTTCACAGTACTCATTAGCATTAGTCTTTGAACTTAAATGGTTTGTTAAAATCGGTTTCCTCAAATGGTTTGAGTTACCTTAACTTTTTGGGTTTTACAGTGTACTGCATTTGACTTTTTTTGCATGAGGCTAAAGTTGCTTTATTTTCTTCAGCAGATCTCCCATGAAATAAGTGTATTTTGAGGGCTTTTAATTGAGTGAACTTTCAGAGTATAGTTGCTATTTTATTTAATTGATAAAGTCACTACATACAGTTGCAATCAGAATTATTCAACCCCCTTTGAATTTTTTTTCCTTTTTTAAATATTTCCCAAATGATGTTTAACAGAACAAGGACATTTTCACAGTATGTCTGATAGTATTTTTTCTTCTGGAGAAAGTCTTATTTGTTTTATTTTGGCTAGAATAAAAGCGGGTCAAATTTATTAACCCCTTTAGGCTATATATTTTTTCCATAGTCTACAGAACAAACCATCATTTTACAATAACTTGCCTAATTACCTGCCTAGTTAACCTAATTAACCTAGTTAAGCCTTTAAATGTCACTTTAAGCTGTATAAAAGTGTCTTGAAAAATATCTATTCAAATATTATTTACTGTCCTCATGTCAAAGAAAAAATCAGTTATTAGAAATGAGTTACTAAAACTATTTTGTTTAGAAATGTGTTGAAAAAACCTTCTCTCCGTTAAACAGAAATTGGGGAAAAAAATAAACAGGGGGCTAATAAATCAGGGGGTTGAATAATTTTGATTGCAACTGTACATTTATTAAATGCAAAAAGCAACATACTCACACTTTAAAGCCCAAAAAGTTAAGGTAACTCAAACCATTTGAGGAAACCGATTGCAACAAACCATTTAAGTTCAAAAATGAATCCTAATGAGTACTGTGAACTTAATCCATTTGAGAAAACAAAGCAATTTGACCACAGTAAAACCCAATAAATGAAGAGAACTCAAACCAACTGAGTACTGTAAAGCCCAATAAGTTAAGTCAACTCAAACCGTTTGAGGAAACCAATTGCTACAAACCATATGAGTTTAAAAAAACGAATCTATATGAGTACTGTGAACTTACTCCATTTAAGTTGAAGTAGGTATTTAATTATCTCATTACCTTCAACACTGAGTTCAAAACTTTTTTAAATGAGTAGAAATAACTCAGTATTTTGAGTTAACTACACTCATTTTATTTAATAAAGTTGACTGTTGGGTTTTACAGTGTACATCTATTGTCCTCAATAGAACATATTGTAAGCCTGATTATGTGATGCTTCTATAATATTACTTAAGCTCTTTTTCTTGATTGATGCAGTAGTCAGTTTAAGCCAATAAAAAAATAACAAGCCAAAGACAGACCTTGTGTTACTCTCATTAAAGGGATAGTTCACCCATTTACATCGTAAACAATGCTGGGTTCCACACAATTCATTCATGTTATCCCAACACAAATTGATTAAGTTAACTTAATTGCTTTTACAAATTTAAGTGGATTGAACATAAAGCAATTAAGTTGTATTTAAAGCTCACAAAACGTTCTTGCTAAAAAGCATCTTAAATATATTCTGTGACATAAAAAGTAAGTCAAACCGTGAGTATGTGCGCTCTCGATGTAGGGGTAGGTGACTTTTTTTTTTTTTTTCCAAAATACACGTTCTGAATGAGACCATTTTGTGTCTATGCAGTCAACAAAGTATTTTCTGTAATAAACAGTTTGATATAATATAAAATGTGACTTACCGTGCAAATGGATAAACACTGACTGCTCTGGTATTTTGCTTCCACCTGACTGTATTCTGAAAAGTGTAAACTTCCTTTGGGCTTTGGCACAGAGGCAACAGAGCATTAACGCGCATGTGCACAATACAAACATCTTTGTTTTTATCTACTTAAATTAGTTTAGCTAGGTTCAAAACACATCTATTTTACTTAAAACCAATTAGAAATTATTTATTAAAATCAACAACTAAATTAAATTGGTTTAAATTAACATTTTTATTATGCTTAATTTAATTAAGGCCTAAATCATTTTTTCACTGTGTTCTGAAGAATGTTGGAAAAATGCAGCCATTACCTTCCATAGTGAAAATACTATGAAAGTCACTGTCTTTTTTTTTCCAACATTCTTCAGTATATCTTCCTTTGTGTTCAACAAAAGAAAGAAACTCAAACAAGTTTGAAATGAGGGGAGGATGAGTAAACGATGATAGAAATTTATTTTTTGTGTGGGTGTAAACTGTGCCTTTAAACATCTCAGATGATGGTGTTGATTTCTTAGATAGTTGTGCATAATATAAGTATAAATACAGAATTTTATCATATGTTGATTTTCACACTTACCAACCAAATGTGACTTTACTTTGAATAACACACTGTTTTCATGATATGCATGGCAGTAATCAGGGCTTTTTTTTATTCCATCCTTTACATTAGCATTCTATAAAGTCTTTCAGCCATTTCCTGAAGTTGCTGCAAAACTTGAAACCAGAACGGAGCCAAGAGGCAGTGTGATCAAAGAGCGTGTAAAGGGATTGGCCCGACAACAGCAGCTAATGCAGACATAATTGACTGTGTTTTCGGCATTCTGTGAACAGATTTGGATAGGGACCGAGACTCATTACCCAACAACAAATGAACTTTCCTTTAGTGCAAAGAAAGTACTGTGCACGCTCTGATCTCGGACAACAGTGTGCTGGTCTGTGTTAAGTCTAATTACAAAATACACAAAGCCTTGATCTTTTTCATCTCCCTTTCTTTTTTTCACTTCCAGTTTTTTTCTGTACAGAACAAATGTCCTGGAATCGTATGCTAAACCTTTTGCCAGTGATCAGTATTCCAAGGACATTACTTTTGTTTATTTTATTTATATAGTTTTTGTACTTTAATATGGTGGTAGTTTATATTTGTTTATTTAACATAATATATTCTATATTAGATATTTTATTATTCAATGTATGTATTGTTTAATAGTTTTTTTATCAGGTAATTATTTATCTTTACGTGCTGGTAGTTTATAGTATGTGTATATTTTAGGTCACACTTTATTTTGATGGTTCGTTTGTTGGATTGAAGTTACATTGCATCTAAATGTCAACTAATTCTCATTAGATTATAAGTAGACTGTTAGGTTGGGGTTAGGATTAGTGTCGATTGACATGTACTGGCAAAGTTTCTTGTAGTCAGTTAAATGTCTTTTGAAGGAGCAGTATCAACAGATATTAAGCAGACAGTCTACTAATACTCAAATGGACCATCAAAATAAAGTGTTACCGTATTTTATGATATATTATTTCTTATTTATAATATATTACACTGTACAAAGGAAGTTTACTTAAAAAGGTGAGTAAACCCGTTGACTTTACCTAAAAAAATAAGAGAAAATCCATTGCAACTTGGAACTTTAAGTTGACTTAACTTTGTTTTATAATCATACACATATTTCATGTACCTAATCATTTGAACGTGACGGATTTCAATTTTTTAAGCAAAGTCAATCAAATGCTTTTTACAGTGTGTGCATACAGTTGAAGTCAAATTATTAGCCCTCCTGTGAAGTTTTTATTTTATTATTCTCAATTTTTTATTTTATTTTTTAAAACAATTAAAATTTTACAGGAGGGCTAGTAATTTAGACTTTAACTGTTCATTTTAGGTATATTAATTGTATAAAATAACTAAATACTTATATTTATACTTAGTCTATAAAATTAAGACAGTTACTTCAGTTACTTCACTATGTAAATAATTATCTGAACCTCCATGGTGAAGGTATTATGGAGGTATAAGACATGCAGAAACCAGGATTAAAGGCCACATAATGCACCTCAATCCCAGAGCAAATAGGGCAAATGTGAAGGGGTGAGCGCACAGCTGGCCCCTGAGACCTCCGGATCCTGGACAAACAGGCTTCCAGCATGCCTTCGCTAGTCTCGGCAACAAATGACAAGAGTCCCTGAACAATGCTCAACAAGTAGCTAAACACAAGACTTAATAAATTATCATTGCTATAGGATTTCTCTTACTTTATTAGATACATAATAAGTAGAAGATCTTAAAATTTTGGGTTAGCATTGTGTATGTGTAGAGATTTTTAAAGCAGTACTAAGTCATGATTAAAAAGTATCCGGTTATCTGAATATTATTTGCAATTTTTTTGTTTTATTAAAGAATCTTTGTTAGTAACTAACTACAATGGCACGTTTGCTGTCTCTTACATAAAGTCTTGAAATTCAAAACATTTACCTATATTATTTGATCTAGTCTCTCTAAGTCTGTGTAACTCTACGTATGTATTTCCTTTTCAAAACGAATAATATGACCACCGATATGTAATTTCTTTAGCAATTTCTGTAGCCCCAGTAGTTTAAATTAAAGAAATGATTGTTACTCATTTACTCCGCCTAGTGGTCATATATGGGACTAAATTAGATTGTACCTGCCTATTTAACCCCCTAATAAAACTTTCGATAGATGGCGCGCGACACCTATAAAAGAGTTCTCTCTCTGGTCACTCGTAGGTAAAATCACAGCCAGATTATATTGCGCTTTTTAAATTATTTAAATAATTTACAGTTCTGTGGAGTAGTATTTTTTGCTTTAAAGTTTTTGTATTTCATATGAGTAAATCAATTTTAAATGCATGTACATTTTACCATTCCTAAAATGTTAGAAATAAAATACTATAAAAATGTTAAAAACAACCCATTACAGAGCTCGAAAAAGTTTTATAAAATATGCAAATTAGAGTCATAGTTGGAAATTGGTGTTTCATGCATTCCATTCATGACTTTTATGTTTATATACATGGGCAAACATTTTTTTACTGTGTTATTATGTTTTATTTATTGCATTTTCTTAATCGTCTTTAAACGCACCAACAAACATGAAAAGAAAAAAGAACAAGCCGAGATTCAAAAAGAACAAACATGAGTTCATAATTCATCAGAAATAAAAGCAGCGGCGACTTTGCTCTCTGCAGCCCGCAGCCTGCGAGTTTAGCAGCGGCACGTGCTCAAGGGACGCAGCGGTGCAGTGAGCGGGCGCGCAGACTGGCTGGCACGCGGACAGATGTAGCAACGCCTCCCCCGCGCGCTCTCTGCCTCCTGCACTGCTGGAATGATTGACGCGTAAGATCTTCACCCAGCCAATAAGGCGAAGCTTTGCTCTATTTGCATAAAGCGGCGAGCTTCCTATTGGCTTCCTGCGTGCTGCTTCGAACCGCCTCGCGTGCCTGTACAGCTGTTTGCTTCTTTGAAGCGCAACTAGATCCTTCAAGTTTTTTCGGTCTTATTTTATTTTTAAAGGGATTGGATCTGGAATTTTATTATTGTATAATAATAATAATAATAATAATATTAATAATAATAATAATAATAATAATAATAATAATAATAACAGATATGCTTATCCATGTGTCCAATATCATCAAAAGACAGAATAGACAGTGCGATATTTATTATGCAAGTAATTAGTGTCCAAACTTTCTAACCAAATATAATAATGGCAGTTTGCAAGAAAATGTGGCAGTTATGTTAGTGGTGCTATAATGCAATTATAGTTCAGTGAGATTAAATATCCTAATAAAATAAGAAACATGTTTAAACGACTTTTTTTTTACATAATTATGATAAACTGATCATTATTTGTCAGTTTTTCTTTTCCGAAATGAAGTGTGCAGGAATGTTGGCCGCGCAGTATGTGAATGCAGAAATACGTGATTCAGCTCTGAAAAAAACGTTGGTGGCAAACAGCAAGAGTATTCCCCCAATTCCCCTTATCACTTCACAGCCAGGCCGACTGCACTCGCCTCTTTGTTGTTTGTCCCTCCAGGGCTGATTGAGCAGCGCGTGACTGACAGCCCGCGGGGGTGTTGTCCAATCAGCAGTCTGCCCGCGCCCAATGGGTGAGTCCGCGCGCCTATTGGCTGAAGCGAGTGTGGGAAAGAATGCAGAGAGGGTTTCACACGAACTGGGAGCATGCGATCTATCTATAAATACCGCTGGCGTGTGGCAGTGGGAGATTCGACTTGCCCTCTGAAGCGCAGCGCCACACACACGCTCGTGTCCTCATATGACAGCCTCCCGACTATAAGTCATAAAGCTGATAAGAGGGACTCACACTCTCTCTCGTGACCGTCCCGAGATCTTGGCTACGTTCCGCATCTAATCCTAAGAGCCCGTTCCTGTTGTTTGTTTTTTAAACCACACACGGAATATAATCACTTTTTGGCTTCTAACGGACTCAACGTTGGTGTTTGATCATGCCAGCCGATAATATGGAGAAGCAGACAGCATCACCTATTGCTGGTGCCCCTGCCAGTGGATCTCATACTCCTGACAAACCAAAGAACGCCAGCGAGCATAGAAAGGTAAAGATCATTTATAACGCGATTGCATATTGTTTTAGAAGAGTGACAACTGCATCAGTTATTCTAAAAAAGAGAGAGTGTCTTTTAATCACGTAAATTAATTAATTTTCCATTTCATCTGCAGTCTTCAAAACCAATCATGGAAAAGCGCCGCAGAGCGAGAATCAACGAGAGCCTTGGACAGCTAAAGACTCTCATTCTTGATGCTCTTAAAAAAGATGTAAGTTTTATCTACAACTCTTGTCACGCTTTAGTAACCCGACGTTAGTAATTCTGAAACAGTTTCTAACCGAATCCTGCTCATTCACAGAGCTCCAGACACTCTAAATTGGAGAAAGCTGATATTCTGGAGATGACTGTCAAGCACCTGCGCAATTTACAGCGTGTTCAGATGACCGGTAAGTTGCAAGTCAGATTCCTCAAGCTGCGGAACGTGCTTTTAAAAACGCAAATCAATTTCCTAAATACACAATCTAAATGCATTTTATCTTTGTTTTCTAGCAGCCCTGTCAGCTGACACAAACGTCCTCAGCAAGTACCGCGCAGGATTCAATGAGTGCATGAACGAGGTGACTCGATTTCTCTCTACCTGTGAGGGAGTGAATACGGAGGTCAGATCGCGACTTCTCAACCACCTGTCTGGTTGTATGGGACAGATGATGGCCATGAACTACCCTCAGCCTGCACCCGCTCAACAGGCTCATTTGTCTCAGCCTCTTCACGTGCAGCTTCCTTCAACTTTACCCATCAACAGCGCCTCAATGGGTTCCAAACTCAGTCCTTCAGAAGCGGTCTCACCAAAGGTCTTTGGAGGATTCCAGCTGGTGCCAGCCACTGACGGACAGTTTGCTTTTCTTATCCCCAACCCAGCGTTCGCTTCTGCTACAACTCCCGTCATTCCCTTATACGCAAACGCAAGCGTTCCAGTGACTGTCAACGCCAGTCCCGTCCAGGCCAGCTCGGCTCCCACGGTCGCCTCTCCTGTCCAGGGAATGACCTCCTTCCCGGGCGTTCCACAAGCCGTCAGTCCTGTTGGTGTCAGTGCCGGAGCAGAAAGCAATGAGCCGGTGTGGAGACCCTGGTAGATTTTCGGCACCTCATATGAGCTTATAAACTATTTTCATGATGAAGAAAATACGTTCAGTTCCGTTCTAAGGGACTTTGTTGACCTTCTGTTGGGCAAGTGTTTGTTAGCTGATTCCAATATTTGGATGTTGTTAATGAATATGCTGTTGTGAATACAACAGAATAACACTTAATGTTTATAAGTACTTTTTTAAATCAAAGAGTTTAGTTTTGTACAAAGTTTGTAAAAGATTGTATCATGCCAAAGGTTCCTTGTTCTTTTCATGATGAGTGTTTATGTTTGATGCTGAATAAATCAAAATAACGAAATTTATCATTGTCAAACTTTCTTTAATCAGGATGTGTTCTTGATTTACATCTAATATGCGCTAAATGACAGATTCCATTTATTTTGCTATATAACTTAAGTTGGGATTTTTACTTTACAATTAGAGCTATTACACAAATAAGTAATCTAGCTTTAAAATGGATAGATATTAAATAAATAAATTGACAATATAGGCCTACAAACACAGTAAAAGTGACAAACGTCTTAATAGGACATACCTATAAAAAGCTTTGAGCGCGTATGAGGTTAAAGGGAAGAATTCCATCACATCTTCCACATGCAGCTGTCCTACAACTTTTTATTTTTATTTATTCAAAGGGTCAGTTCAGTTTCCTGACATCCCCGTATTGCACTGAGTTTAGTTCTGGCGGGAAGAGATCACCAAGTGTCACAGGTTGAAATGACAAAGGCCATGAGAGGGTTTTTTTTTCTTTTCTTTTGCAAAAAGGTAATTAAACATCTGAAAGGGTCTCATCCTGTATGCAGCGGGATCTTTAAGAAGTCCTAAACCCCCATTCATTGGTCTGGGCAATACGCTTTGGGTTAATGTCACTAACAGATTGCCTCACTGAAAAGAGAATATGGAAGAATCCTCTCCTCCTTTTGTGTACCAGTCGCTTTAATTGTGTAGACGCACCTGAATAGCGCGCGGGGTGCTTTACTCGCGCCTCTTTTCTGAATAAAACGATGCGCTGGCCTTAATATCAAAGCTTAATTAAATGTATTAAAATCTACAGTCTATAGAAAAACATGTTTCTTCCTACAGCCAACTTGACACGTAGGCCTCCTATGTTATCCCTGAATGTAAACTTATCTTTCCTTTGCGCGTGAGCTCCGGAACTAGGAGACGTGTCGCGCGGGCTGTCGGCATGAAGTTTACCGTGTGTCTGCCACTTGCAGTCAGCGGCCTCTTCGTTTTCGGATTAGGTTACACACCCTGGTGACCGGCGGCCGCAGGGTTTCCCACTTAACAACTTAGTCCCGTTAAACCAAATGCTGAGGGGCTTTTAAAAGTTATTTATTAACACGTCACTGCCAAGTGTCAGATTTTTTATGCTTTTGCATAGGACTTCTTTCAATAGTGTAAATTTTAGGTTAAATCAGAACATACATGTATGAAGTTTATTTTGTTTAAGCATTTTAATACAACGTTTAGCCACAAATATTTGCTATATTGAAACTGAAACTCAAGGTTCTGTAGCCTGTAATGGTTCCATGAAGAATCTAACATCAATGTTTTTTTTCCTTCCGCAAAATGTTTCTTTATGGAAAATATCAAAATGTTATCCATATGAATTAAATAATTCACTCAGAAGTTCTTTGGGAGTCCAGTTTCTTATGACGTCATTGTGTGAAATCCCCTTTTTGGTTCCTATAATGACACCTTTATTTTAAAGAGTTTTCGGGGCAGGGAATTCAACACATTTCAATTTCTCACTTCATTATTTACACATCCCAAATATATCACAAAATCTCTATGCAGTGTTTAAATCCCAGAAAATGCAGAAAACCCAAATAAGAACTGCTCACAGAAACAAGCAGACCCCCCTGAAAGTCATTGAAAGATTCGTACACTGTTCAAAACCCTCGGGGCTAATCTAAATCGCATAGAAAAGCTTGTTTTCGCACATGTGCATTGCTGAAACACTAGTTGGCAGTGTGTGGGCTCCGTGGCTTCTCTCTCTGCCTGCGTGTCTGAGTTAATAGTTCAGAGATGCCGTTGTGGTGCTGAGGTCGTGAGAACCTAGCGAACTAGACTGCCTGCGGCCGGGCAGAGCGCCAGTCCGTAAATCCCCGCTGGCAGGCCGGGTCGTGCTTTGGCCGCACAGCCTCTCTGGAGGTGAAGAGGCGCACACGCGTGGCCGCCAAGATGCGAGTTTTGAGCCAGAGTATAATAATTACAGGAGCCACTGGCCAGATCCAACACAGAGAGACTTTTAAAGCAACATTAAGGACCTCTTATAGATTAAATAGTTCTATCACAAAAAGAAATGTTATTTACAGAATCATAGACCTGATGATATAGTGCTTTAATAGCTTTCAAACATGTTTTAATTTGTTTAGGTTTGTTTTACATACACTTATTATACAATTTTACATTTGGCATTAGCACGCACTGGTTACACTTACATAGAGTTGAGAGTTGAAGATTAGCCTCTGAGTGTTTATATTAACAGCCATAATAGCCTACCTCTGTTCTCATGACAAAATGCCATAATCTAAAAAAAAATTAAATAACGATGACCCCCCCCCCCCCCCCTTTTTTAAATCAGCTTATCCAACGAGATATAATCAGCTCTTATATTTCAGGACTTAAACTGAAACTGGAACATTTGACCTACAGGAAAGTGAATGCAACCCTTACATGAAAGTTTGGAAAATCGGACTGTGTCTTAGTTATGGTTTAAACTTTTGTTAAAATCTGTTAAAAGAATAGTTCACCCAAAATGAAACTTTACTCAGCCTCAGGTGCAAATTCACGTAGGAATATAATTTCACTAGTGAACAAAGAGGAAGATATTTGAAAGAATGAAACCTGGATTGACATATTTATTGTGAAACATTGTAAGCTTTTTCAACCTTCTTCAAAATGTTTTCTTTTGTAATCAAGAAAGGCCAAAATAAAACCCATACAGACTTAGAACAAGTGCAAGAGTAAATAAAAACATTTCATTTTGAATTATCTAAGACATTTTATTACACAAATGAAGAGTTGAAACATAAGCTTTTTATAATATCTAAATGTTTAATGTCACTCCAGGTAGCCAGCAGATCCCCAAATCTTGGAAATTTTTCTGAATGACCTGTTTCTGGGTTCAGGCCTCAGGTCATGTCCACAAATACATTCAGCTGATAATTCATTAGCTGCCTGTTCTTGTTTTTCTTTCTATTAATGGACCAGCTTTAATGTGATTTTTTATTGATCTGATGATTTGGTAGATATTGTGCAAAATAGATTAGCATTATGATGTTAAGACTGGTCAACAAGAAGATGATTATCTTTATGCAAATGCAGTGTCCTTTTTGACCACAAGGAGGTTTTATGTTATGTTACGCTATTTATAGCTAATCAATGATCTGAAAAAGGTTAAAGAACAGATTTAAGGAGAGTGCTAGGAAATACACCAATTTTCATATTCCACTAAATAAGTCTTGGATGTGTATTTTATACGATTATTCCTCTTTTGCCTTCCCAAACAAATCAGCTTACACAAGTAACCCTGTCTAAATTTATTCTAGTTCAAAGTCACACTCATGAGGACAAGGGGGGAATGCTCTGCATGCTTGGTTATGGACGCTGTGAGAGAAAGGTGGGGGGCAAGTGGCACATTGGTCCAGAAAAGAATCAGATGAAGCTGACACTTCTTCTTTTTCTTTCAACACCTGTTGCCCAAAATGTCATAAAAGACACAGTCATCAGCACAATTCTGTTTCTCAGTTCTCACTGGCAGAACATCTCTACATGTGAATATCACATATAGACAAGACTTTAAAAGAACTGTTCACAGATTTACCTTCATGTTGTTTCAACCGTTTATGACTTTCTTTGGTGAAAGTTGGTAAAAAGTCCTTCATAATATCTTCTGAGTGGAAAAACTAATGCAGCTTTGAAAAAAACAACTATCCCTAAGAACCTCTGCTATTGCACTTACTCTTCTGTTTCTTTATTGTTATTATTTTTCCAGGGATTATCTGTTCTTCCTCTGATATTAATAGAGAAGCGGCCCATCTCTCCCTAGTAGCAGGAGTAGCAAGAGTCGTGTGGTGGGGAGGGAGGAGACACATAGGGACGCACTGCCGACCCTTATCAGATATCACAGCTCAAGGAGCCGCAAGGTCCGCAGATCCTTGTCACTTGTCTGCGGGACATATATCTGAGTCCAGGTTTTGCTTTTCAGCACAATCTATGGTTTCAAGCCATGGTGTCTTGGCAGTCTTTGAAGCCCTTACAAATAGTATAGATTCCAAGGGAGAAAGTTAAGGACCACCCTCTGACAGTCAGGAGGTCTTTCCAAGTATTTATAATCCCATCTCCTTGGTGGCCTTGAAGAAGAGCAGCTTTAAATTTGGACACAGCCTTTATTTATGTTTTTGCACATCTTGAGGTCCATTTATTTATGTGGATCTGACTGGTCAGCTGTCCAGCTATTTTAAGTGACGTTCTTATATTGCAGGCAGACTTTAGAGATGTGTTTTCTTTTTGCAATGTTTTTATTTAATTTAATAATTTTACATACAAACAAAATCATATTTAAAGATAAATATGATAATAATAAAGGGCTATACAGTCCTAATAATATTTGCTTGTTAAGGCCCAATCCCAATTCTATTTTTGTACCCCTACCCCTTCTCTTTCCCTTTCCCCTTGGCCCTTACAACCAAGGGTTAAAGGGAAGGGCTTCAAAACTTTTTTTGAAATATGTTTCTTTCTTGTACCTTCAGAAAGAACTCTGACATGACAAATGCAAACGGACAGTGACAGCAAAAGTGAAATTCAACAAAGTCTAGTGGATGATGGACGCTGTGCTCAAAGCTGTGTTTTTTGTTCCGTGTTGCCTTTAGTTTCATTTTGACATAAACGTTATGTTGTCGAAAGAGCAAACGTCAGCTATAACAACTTGTAGTTTACCGCATTTCACCAAAGCTGTGAAAAGAATATAACACTGCAGACAAAGGTGATTAAATGGTGCTAGCATTATAACTTTCTTTATGTATTGTCTTGTTACACTTTGTTATACTGTCAGTGTTTTGCATGACATGCATTTAACCAATTGGAGTACACTGACATTACTGGTAGTTCCTATTATGCTGGCTTAGACTCTACTCTAGTAGGACCTAATTTAATTATTTCTTTAGTTGCACAAAAGGCAGGTAAAATTAGTACATAAAATATTTTTTCAGTTTCTGCAATCAATGCTTGTTATCAGGCTATTTTCTATTAATTCAATTATTACATTTTAACATACTCGTAACAAGACTATAGTAACTTTTTTATTGATTATATGATTACATATTATTGACAAAATGGCACTAAATTAATTTTCTTTCTGATTCAACTCTTTATAGGCCAATCATGCAAATACTTATTGGAAAAAACCCTGAAGTGTTACGTAGACTTTTGATCTTTTATGACTTAATATATATGACTTTATATATATATACTGTTATCAGTCAAAGATTTTGTTATATGCAGTTCTTTGCCCTTACAAAGGGTAAGCCTTGTTTACATCTTTTGAAAACTTTTGTCATCATTATGCATGTGAGATCCTTTTGTTTTTCAAATCAGTATGTTAGACTAAAAGTAATAGATATTACCTGAGTAATCAAATACTTTTCCACCAAAATGTACAACATGATAGATTGTGTTACTCATTTTGTGCTCAGTAACAGACTAATCAGAAAAACAAAAAAGAATAACTATCTGGCAAATGAGTTTTTTTGTTGTTGTTTTTCATTGTTACAGTGCATCTTGTTGTTATAGATACTTTGACTTAATTTAAGATATTTACAACAGATGCTCTATTCGCAATACTTTCTCAGTCCCTTATACAGATGACAAGTGGTTAACTGAAAAGTCAAACTGAGGGCACGATCTGTGGGTTCTCTCGCAATGAGTGCACTGAAGCCTTGCATGTCTGTGGGATGCAGTTCTGAGGTAGTGAAATCAGTCCTCTCAGCATGGCATTTCCCCTGCTCGCTGAACTCGCTAATACATTAGGGCAAACTCTGTAGTGCACTTAAGTTTCAGGAAGTCTAGCGCATCATGTTTAGCTGTTTATGTGGTAAAATGGTTCACTTTAGTGAAGTTTTTTAAATTTGCCTTTTATGACGCAATAGCATGGCAACTTCAAAGCTTTCTGCAATGAACGCCATTTTACTTTTAGACCATTTCTAGGTAAAAGTAGGTTTTAAAATTGTTGCTTGTTTAAATTACTAATTTAAAATAAGCTGAAACAACAACATTGAGATTCTTATGGGACAACTTATTTGTTTTATGTTCAATCCAGTTAAATTTGTTAATCGATTTGTGTTGGGACAACATAAATGAATTGTAAAGAAACCTGCATTGTTCTACAGTGTAGATGTTTAGGATGTTCCCATGCATTTTCACATCCTCTTAATATTTGAGGAAAGTATGGAACTTATGTTGTTTTTATCTGTTTACCAGGCTGGCAGCATATATGGAAGGGTCACTGAAAGGGCACAGTTTTTTGCCCCTTGCATGGGTGGTGAATCAGCCACTGTCTAACCACCAGCCTAGACATGCCCTAGATAGACACCTGAGAGTAACTGCTCACAGCTCTGACTCATGTCAGTCCTTTCAAACCATCTGTGAGAACGTGTGCGTATGTGTGTACTCATGCCAAACACAGGATCTTCATTGCCCTTTAATACACAGCCTAGAAACAAAACAACAAAAGCCAGAACAATACGTTAACGCAAAGAGAATGATGCACTTCCGCTGGTTTTGATGATGTAAGCTGAATATAAGAGGGAAAAAAAAGCTTTTATGAAATTGGTGCAGTAGTGGTCTTCTTTTTTCAGATATTTAGTTTAGTTTCTCTTTTATTTTTTATTTTAAAATTATACTTAATACATTGTGCAATGTATTTATTTATTTATTTGTTTGATTTTGCATTGAAAATTTTATATTTTGCTGTCTTAAAAATTAATAAGGCATTAAAATATTATTTTCATTCAACTAGGATGTTTTCCGACGGTTCATCCTCTGTGGCGACCCCAGATTCATAAAGGGACTAAGCCCAAAAGAGAATGAATGAATGAATGAGGATGTTTTCCTTTTAAGGAAATCACAAAAAACTGTGTTATAATTTTAATAAATATTTGTATATTTTATTAATATTTTGCAGATGTGAGGATTTATTTGTTTGTTTGTGTTTATAAAAATATTTCTATAAAGTGTTTGTATTAAAAATAAATGTAAAAATATATATATTCTTTCAAATAAGAAGTGTATGTTACATTTTCAGGTGGCACGGTGGCTCAGTGGTTAGCACTGTCACTTTACAGCAAGAAGGTCGCTGGTTTGAATCTCGGCTGGGCCAGTTGGCATTTCTGTGTGAAGTTTGCATGTTTGCGTGGGTTTCCTCCAGGTGCTCTGGTTTCTTCTATATTCCAAAAACATGTGCTATAAGTAAATTGGATGAACTAAATTGACTGTAGTGTATGAGTGTGTGTGAATGTGAGAGTGTATGGGTGTTTCCCAGTACTGAGTTGCAGCTGAAAGGGCATCCGCTGCGTAAAACATATATTCCAGAATAGTTGGCGGTTCATTCCGCTGTGGCGATCCTTAATAAATAAGGGACTAAGCTGAAGGAAAATGAATGAATGAGTTACATTTTCACAATAATTAAGTACATAAATTAAAAATAAAACCAATATCAGCCCCCTTTATAAAACAACCATTATTTTTTCTTCAATATTTTGATGTATATATATATATATATATATATATATATATATATATATATATATAT
>CAIGQZ010001345.1:9358680-9371774 GCA_903798205.1 Danio tinwini | reverse complement strand
TATATATATATATATATATATATATATATATATATATATATATATATAATTATTAACATTTTGAAATTTAAATAAAATATGTTCCAAATATGTTTTATTTTAATTGTGTTATATTTTAAATTTTAAAATTGCCTTTGTTCCCAAAAGTGAGCACTTCACCTCTAAACACTCCATCTATTGATGTCCTCCATGTTCAGGTCACAAGGATTAGGTGTGAATATATGACAGATTGCTGGCAGGCCCTCTAATCTTTCTACTTATCCAGTCGTGTGGCTCATTTATTGTACTCATACAGGATGTCCTGGTATCTGGCAGGGCACTATCAAGGCGCAGTGTTGCTAAGGGTGCATGTGACAAAGAAAAGCGAGACTACAAGACAAATCCCCTCACCAGATGTTACCAGCTTTTGAAAAGATGTCTGGGAGCTTTCTCGTCCTGCACTTTCCCTCCCCTCGTCTTGTCAAAAGATCAGATTGTTTTTTCTTGCTCTCTTTATCATGCAGCCTCATGTGGATCTGCCTTTTTAAAAGCTCTTGACTCAGACTGTGACAGGTCTCTGTCCGGATGGGGCTGCTCACAGTTATGAGTGCTTGTCTTCTTCTTCTTCTTCTTCTTGTTCATCTTCTTCTTCTTCTTTTTTTGATCTCAGTCTTCTCTTTTCTTCTGGCGGGAAGGTAAAGTTTACTCGTCATGTTTGTCTTTCACTTCTTATGGTAAATGCAGAGCGGTGTGTCCTCCACTTGGAGATTTTATGGTGTTGATTCTCATGCATGAAACAGTCGAGTCGAGTGTCAGCAAGAGAAAAGCTTCACTCAAACAAAAGCTGCTAGTGAATGGCAGGGTGAAATGAGAGCACAGCTGGGCACACACACACACACACACACACACACACACACACACACACACACACACACACACACACACATACACACATGCAAACAATACAGGGTGATACTCTGCACATCATGTTTCCTTGGTGAATTAATATGTACTTGTGAGCTAGTGAAAGTTGATTTAGCTCTAAAGTATTTTATTTAATTTTTTGTGTTTTATTAACAATATATGAACAGCTTGTAGCAAAGCTTAAAAAATGAGGTCTTCCCTGACTTATTAGGTTTGTTAATGAAAGCCTTGATGATGTGTCATTTTCTTTTGCTCTTTGACATCTTTTCCAGTCAAAACACACAAAAAAACAAAGGGTCTTTATTGGGTTTGAATGTTCCGTGAAGTGGAGTGTTTTCAAAAGTTTTTTTATCATTGAAAATAGTCTCTTCGGTGATTAAAATTGAAATAAAATATTTGTTTGTTTTTTATTGAGAGGTTCTTTGTGGAACAAAAATGGTTCTTCCATGGTACCACTGCAAAAGCCTCTTTTATTTTGTAGAGTGCATGAAACAATTGCTTATAATGTTTAAGATAAATCAGAAAGAGCCATTCTGAGTTATAATGTTTCATGTAAAGGAAACAAATTTTCACAAATTTTAGCTTGTATAGTCCATAGCAGACTTGAATATTTTTTAGAACTAAACTATTATAATTGTATCATTTTAATATGTCATTTTGCAGCTGGCAGCTAGCTTTCTGCAACTCTCACATGGTCTGTCTGGCACCGTCTTTCGGATGAGATGTTAAACTGAGGTCCCGACTCTCTGTGGTCTTTAAAAATTACAGGATGTCCTTTAAAAACTAGTAGGGGTTTAACCCCAGCATCCTGGCCAAATTTGCCCACTGGCCTCTGTCCATCATGGCCACCTAACCATCCCCATATCATGGCTTCATCACGATCTCCTCTCCACTAATCAGCTGGTGTGTGGTGTGTGATGTGCGGTCTGGCGCAATATGGCTGCCGTTTTGTCATCCAGGTGGATGCTGAACAGTGGTGGTGGATGAGGAGATTCCTCCAATGTGTAAAGCGCTTTGAGTGTTCAGAATAGCACTATATAAATGTAAAGAAATAATTATTATTAATGAGCTTGTCTGTTTAAATGATGCAAGTGAATTTCATACACTCAAAAAAATATATATTTTTTTGCTTGTTCAGACTACTTATTTAAAACAAGCTGAATCAACATAATTCTTGATATTATACTTTGGACCTGGCTCAATGGAAATATGTGCCCAGTGCTACATTTTTGAGAACCAAACAATATGTAACTTATACTGTTTCACAAATCCAATAGAAAATGCAGTGTATATTTTTGACAATCTCAAATATGATACTGAGACACGCTTTCTCATACGTGCCATTTTTTGTAAACCCGTCAGGGGCCGCTGTAGACATTTCAGGAAAATCTATGTCCTTCACATGCACATCCGAGAGTGAAGTCGATTGGCTTGTCGTCGTTGATAATTTATCAGCTTGATATCGACTGACCCACCCAGCCTCTTCCTAAACTCAACCGATAGTGTTTACAAAATCAAACTACAATAGAAAAACCATCTCAGGTCACATGCTTCTACCACAATATTACACTGCTGTTATGGGTTTTGTTTTCTCTGGTTTCTGGAACTGTCCTTCGCCAAAACATAAAACCCGGTGTTCTGTTGATTTGTCCTACCTTGTAAAATTGTCCTACCTCCCATTGAAAAAAGAGGTAGCACATTTTGTCCCATCAGATTTTGCTACTAGTGTAAACTTTAATGTGGAGTAGTGTGATAAAATCGCTCTAACCTACCCAAATCCCTAAACCCAACCTCAGAACCATTTAAATACAGTGTTGGTAGCATAATCTAATGGGTAGGATAAAATGTCAGGACACCTGTTTAGTCGCATCCCAAATCTGCCACCAATCATGGTGAGCTACCGAGCAAACTAGAAGAGCCATCCATACTGAAATAAGCAGTAAGTGGTACCTCCCTATAGCATTCACTTTACAAACAAAATGCAGACATATGTACCAGCAAGGGTCGGTTCTCAAAAATGTTATCCTGGGCACATTTTCCCAAAAAGCCTGTATTGACATTATGTGTTCAAGAGCATGAGCAAAAGCAATAATTTATTGGATGTAATTCACTAAATTTTAAAAGTTAATAAAGTGCCTTGAAACACACAGTGTTATCCAGTGTGTTGATCTGATTTCCACTGAAGCAGGAAGTTGAGGTAGAACACATTGAACACATTGATTATCCTCCCATAAAAAAAGCCAATAGTGTTTAGATTATATCATACAGTCATTGAGCTGCATTTGATAGTTTATGACAGCCACAGTCTAATAATATTAATGAGTTTGTCCGACCATTTCTCATTGTAATCTCCTTCATATCCCTTTAAAATATAGCATTTCTATGTATAGTTCAAATGGTCTCATAGTCTGCACCAATTCACACATATGCATATGATCTATTATTGTATCTTTGGACAACAGCAAACTGTTTTGTGGTTTGTGTGAGACTAATCCAAAACTAGACTTTATTCATTCCAAAGAACACTCACACTGTTTGAATCTTTATCTGTTTACAGTACACTATGTGATATTCACAATAGTAATTTAGGAGACAAATGACAGATTTCAAAACAGCTGTGGATCTATTTCTAATGTAGGGGGTGGAGATTCTTGAGAGCTTTTTTTCTCGATTGGACAGAAAATCAGATGAGAAGTCATCAAAATTGTTGATTTATGTTTTGAATTATGAATTATGTAGAGTTATGTTTTGATTGAATCTATTTTTAAAATGTGAATTGGTTTTTGGAGCATAGCTTATAGATAACCTCGATGGCAGAGATGCCCAAACTAGGGCCCATGGTAACCTTTGATTTGCCCCACCATCCCATCTGAGAAGAGGAGAAATAATTCAATTCATTTCAATTCACCTTTATTTCTATAGCGCTTTTAAAGTGTAGATTGTGTCAAAGCAGCTTCACATAGAAGATTAGAGTAAATTGAAACAGTGTCAGGCCAGTTTTCAGTGTTTTAGTTCAGTTCAGTTTAGCTCAATTCAGTGTGGTTTAATAATCACTACTGAGAGTCCAAACACTGAAGAGCAAATCTATCAATGCGCAGCTCTACAGATCCTGAACCATGCAAGCCAGTGGCGACATCGGCGAGGAAAAAAACGTCACCAATTGGCGCAATTAAGCATAGATGGATGATTTAGAGACTGTAATTTCTAATTTAATGTAACTTTTTTTGTTTGTTTTATTGCTAAGCTACAAAAACTGAAATATGAAATGTTTCAATAAAATGTTGTAAATAAGATTTTGTTTTTTAATTTACGTACTATCACCCGGCAGATAGAGGACAATGCAAAGATATCAGTGAGCAAATGAAGGCAACGGCAGATTCTGCTTGACAAGTGTATTCAGCATTAATCTCCTCTATGTTATAAATGTTTTTTTTTATTGTAATAAGTTATAATTTTCAATTATATGGCATTAGTTAACATGATTTAAGACAATGTTTTCAATTTATTTTTAAACATTCTACCCACAGTTCTCAATGATATTTGGTTTTTAGCCTTTCGTACAAAAAAGTTTGGGCACCCTTGCTTAAGGGTAACATATTCATTATAAATACCAAAACATTTTGTGATTCAGGTTTGATATAACGTGGACTAATTTTCATTCATGATTTTATACTAATTTTGCTGTAATTCACAAGTCACGTGAAAAGGCTGAATGAAAACAAAAATAAGGAAATAAATTGCCCAAATAATAAAAAAAATGTTTAACAATATTATTTGCATACTCAACCTATATTCAAATACTTAGATATGCATCTGATTCATTTGACAGAATTTGCTTGCTTTGAGGACTGAATATTGAATCATACTAGCACAAATAAGGAAACATTTGTTGGGGTGAACCTAAATTAATTAATATATGTAAATGTCCCCAGAAGTAATTGTCTTATCTTGCTTTTACCACACATAAAATGGATATGGCTGTTAATGTTTCCTCCTCACTGGTAGCACATGCATTAACCCAGTGTAGCTGCCATAGAAAGATGTGTTGTAATAGTTTTTATTTTACAAAACAAATATTTATACCATTAGTCTTTTGCTTTCATGACATGCAGATTTCTGTAATCATGAAGATAAACTCATGAAGGCATCTTTTTGAAGAATCGAATGTTTCACATATCAAATGTATTATCGCATAACTCTTAGCAATTTAAAGATTATGCTCTTTATTAAACATTGAAATGCAAGTTTAATTCTTTTGAACTCGATATGTCTGCATTAAAAGCATTGCAATGTTTACCATCTTAAAAATCATTGTCACTTGCAGTCAGTTTCTTTAACCATGGGCACAAACCAAACATAGTGTTAGTCATAAGTGAGTAAAGAAACAAATCAGAATGAAACACAAGTGAAAATGTGCGATTTCGATGTGCTTTGAGGTTAAAAATGCTTGTGCGAAAGTGTGTTTGCGTTTGTGGTTAGAAGACAGTTTGTTTGCGTGCATGGGAGTGGATGTGGGTATAAGAATGCAAGATACCGTGTGGGGTTTGTTTCCGCTGCGAACGTCAGTGTTTGCGTTATGCTCGTTGGTTCCTGCCTCACTGCATTGGTGAAGAGGATCCCCGGAGCAGAACCATCGTATTGATTGTTTCACCTATCCCGCAGTCTACCGCATTGTGTCCTCCCTTTTCTCCTCAACCAGTCAATACCCCTTTGTGTCCATCTCTGTCCATTGACAAATCACTCAGGTCAAATGCCTTTTTGTACTGCTGTCAGTCAATCTGATGGTATGACTTCGTCTTTTTCTCATTTGACACTTGCATTGCTTTTACACACACTCATTGTTCACATTTAGGGGTCTTTATCAGTGCACAGTTGATTTGAGTCACTCTAAACTACAGTATCTGATCCAGTCTTGGGTTAAATGTAAGATTACTTCCTCTAAGTGCTGTTTTGGAGGTGGACCAGTACATCTACTGTCTGTCTGGCCGCACTCCTGCTTGGGAGATCTATGGCTTCCGTCCATTGACATCAGCACTTGTTATATCTTTGACGAGTCCAGCTCGCCAGTATCTGTTTATCACATTTAACATCCTATTCTTTTGATGTGGCCACTTGCCATGGCCTCTGTGTTTCCATGGCCTGCTCCAAACAAGCTTAGACACAACAGTTCAGCAGAGGAAGACAACCCTCTGCAGCCTCTGGCTTCCTATATTGTCTGAGGTGATTCCGATTTAGGGAAAGTTTATTGTTCACATGCTGCTTTGTACCGCTGGGTCTATCAGTCTGGAATGTCACACTTCCTGTGGAGTATTTTTAGACTGGACATTAAATTCAAGGTGCTTATGCGTATGAATAAAGTGTAATTCAGAAGCAGACAATAAAACGTTTCAACAGCCTATTGTCTTCCATGACGTTTTATGACAAATCAATACATAAACTGCCAGACTGGCAGCATCGGGTCACTTCCTGAGGGACTGTTTGCTCCCAGTGGGGTTTATGGAGAGGGGACAGTGGGGGCATTCGGGGGTCCCTGACCCTTCTTATTTAGGCTGGTTGAGAGTCGAGTGGGACAGAGGCCATTGAGAAGCCATCAATAGAGGCGACCATCCAGTAGACAGGAGCACTGATAACTAAAGTGATGGAACAGGGTTAACAAGACATATTTAAAGAGCATTGTCATCTCTTGTGAATGAACGGGCTGGAAAAAAAAAATCTTGGAAGATGCTTCATTCAGCCTCACACCATGAATCCTAGAGAAACTTTGACTTTCTGTTCAGCAGAGGAAACATCTGGGGGCAGACAATAAAGAATGTGCGTAAAAAAAATAATAAGAGACCACAGCCATTCTGCGTCACTTCAGTTTTCCGTTTTGCTGTTTGCTGATTTAAGATTTGTTACTCATACATGACTGATGTCCCTGCTGGGAAAAAAGAAACCATCACAGATTTCATAGTTTATATTTAAGTGTTATAATGAAAACTGTAATGATATCAAAACCACAAATTACATTAGGAATATCAAAAAAACAAAGTATTACAACCTACTGGTTTTAATGGTTCAGAATTGTTTGTTTTTTGGTGGAAACCATTAGAACTTATGGTCACACTTTATTTTGATGATCCATTTGTTGAATTTAAGTTACATTACATCTTCTTGCCAACTAATTCTCATTAGATTATAAGTAGACTGGTAGGTTGGGGTTAGGGTTGGGGTTAAGGCTATCTTTATATAAAAGATATCTATATCTTTATTGTTACTTTTCTACGCAAACTTGATTAATTTAGTTAAGAGCATCACTAAAAAAGCAAGCATGTCGGATGATCAGTAACCTTGTAATCTTGCTGGTTAGAAGAAATTCAGGCATGTTATATCACTTTCTCTGAAATAAATTCCTTAAACAGCTTTGGATGCTGTTTCAAAGCAGATTTGCAGTATGTGTTAAGTTATGTAAACTGTATGTCACAGTTAGCAACTGGAGTGCCCACGAGCCACATTAGAGTGCCCTCTAAACATGACCTATGTAAGTCACTCAGACTCCATTTCCCATAACCCTTTGCACTTACACAGCTGATACACCTTTTCTAGTCTATCTCCTTAATTACTGCTGCACCTTTTCACAATTATCTAGACCAGGGATCACCAAACTTGTTCTTGGAGGGCCCGTGTCCTGCAGAGTTTAGCTTTAACCCTAATTAAACACACCTGAACAAGCTAATCAAGCTCTTATAGGGTGTATTTAAAAACTTCCATGCAGGTGTGTTGAGACAAGTTGGAGCTAAACTCTGCAGAGACACCAGGCCCCCAGGACCAAGATTGGTGACCACTGATCTAAACTATTTAAGCACCACACTTTCACACTTATGGCTAATTTCATGTTTTGGACAATTCTATGTGTCTTTCTGGTTTCTTTGTTTTCAAGTCTTTGTTTCCTGTCTTTTTTCCTCATCGAACTTTGAACCTTTGGTTGTCTGCTGCCGTCATTTTGCCTGTTATTTGGATCACTCTTTTGAATACCTCTGCCTGTTTGACCAACCTCTTTATAAACTTTTTCCATAAAAAAGTATTGACTCACGAGTCATTAGATATGAATTCATACTGCATTACTCACTCACTTATTATGTCACTTACACTGATTCCCAAGCTGAGCTCAGACTACACCATATAAAACTGATTCTGGCCCAGTCCAATTCTGTAGGTTGCTGAGGTGATTCATACATGACAATAGGCATCAAGATAAAACAGTGAATTCATTTATCATTTTGTCTATTATTTTGTATCCTTTGATAATGTTTCTTAGAAAACAGCAATTGGTTTAATGGTTGGGATGCAAATTTCAATGTCAATGTCAAATTTCGAAAAGACTACAATTTTTTTTTCTGTCAACCACAACAGGTTCCATCATATTTGTGAGACATTGTGAGATGCTCTTTTATACCCTTCTTTGAAATGTGGTGAAAAGAAAAAGATGAATACTGCGTTCAAAAGCTGGAAAATTGAAGCCAATGTACAAGATGCAAACTAAGGTAGGAAGGCATATGGTTCATATCTGATTTGGACTTTACTTTTTTTCTCCTGAGATACCTTCATCTTATGGATTTCAGAATGTAATTTATAGATGTATCTATTACTGCATTTTATATGCAAAATCATCTGGATTCATGCTAAAAAATATAGATGGCATCTAAAAAGCTGAGATTGAGACCATACCTGTGCACTGCAGCGGTTCACATGGAAATCCTATTTACTATCTTTATTCTTACATAGTAAATTCATTTATTCATTTTCTTTTCGGCTTAGTCCCTTTATTCATCAAGGGTTGTCACTGGGAAACCCCAATGCACACTCATTCACACACATACACTACGGACAATTTAGCTTACCCAATTCACCTATAGCTCATGTGTCGATGGACTTGTGGGGGAAACCGGAGCACCCAGGGGAAACTCCCGCTAACACGGGGAGAACATGCAAAGTCCACACAGAAATGCCAACTGACCCAGTCAAGGTTCAAACAAGCGACCTTATTGCTGTGAGGTGACATTGCTACCCTCTGTGCCACCGCGCCGCCCTCCTACATAGTACTATTCCCCAAATTTAAATGGACACTGTGTAACAGATCAAATTTAGCAGCTCATAGTTTCTTGTATGCTAACTATGTATGTCCGTGTGCAATACATTTTTCCACACGCGACTTACCATAAAAAGGTGTTCAAAATGACTAATAAAGAGTTTAAATTAACAGTTTATTATTTTTTGTGTTTAGGCAAACCCTAAATTTTAATGCTCTTTGACATAAAAAAAATGACTTTTTCACCATCAGCAATACCATCTTGAAGGTTGTGGGACATGTCAAATACTAAAGAGCATTTGATAAGTCAGAAGTTTTGATGGGAAATTGAAGTGTGACGTTAAAAAAAAAAAAAAAGCTGACTCATTTTGCCTAAATGTTGGGCTGCCATGTTGTGCTGCTTCAGAAATCTGTCTAAAATCAGTTTTGCGTTAAATACTTGTGGAAATACGTTGCTAGTTCACCTTCTCTGTGATATAACACACTTTGGCCCAATCCCAATTCTATTTTTGTACCCCTACCCCTTCCCCTTGGCCCTTAAAACTGAGTGTAAAGGGGAAGGTCTTCAAAATGTACCCCTAAGAATTGGGACAGCACTACAGCACCTGCACATGTCATCATATGTCATCACGATCTCTTGCTTCAAATGAGATCAGATGATCGTGTAGTTATTCCAGTTGTTTTTTTTTTTTTGGTATTTATCTTCAGGAAATCACTGAAGGCATATATTATGTTATCATAACGATCTAATGGGGCAATAAGCTTGTAATACTGTGCATTTAACACAGTGGCTATATTCATCTATGTAAACACACCAAAAACAGCATTAACATTATAGCAGACATTGTAAAAAGGTCTTTCCCATCCACTAGACATTTCTGACAGGGTATTCAAGTGTCATCTAGTGTCAGAAAGTTGTGGGACTGCTGTATGGGAGTTATTATTATGGATTATAGTTTGTAAAATTTAGCACTTTTTATTTTAGTGTTTTTTTTTTAAAGCATGACAGTAAAACATGAACGCGGTTATGAATATATTAAAACATATGTTTGTTTGTTGTAAAAATCCGTAATAATGACAAAAATACTAATTTGTGGATCTCCTTACATCCGGGTGTAACTATTCTGCCGTTGTATTCTGGGAAATTTTTTATCCCTTGGTTTTGAGTGTGATCCTGAAAAATCTTTGTTTAAAGGGCTATTCACCCCTGCCCCTTAGCCCTATACGCCTTCAAGCAATTGGGACACCCCTACCCCTTCACGGGAACGCGCAAAACGAGGGGTCACACTTTACAATAAGGTTCATTAGTTAATGTTTAGTTAATGCATTTACTAACATGAACAAACAATGAACAATACATTTACTACAGCATTTGTTCATGTTAGTTAACGTTAGTTAATGAAAATACAGTTGTTCATTGTTAGTTCATGTTAATTCATGGTGCATTTACTAATGTTAACAAGCATGAACTTGGATGTTAATAATGCATTAGTAAATGTTCAATTATGATTAATAAATGCTGTACAAGTGTTGTTCATGATTAGTTCATGTTAGTAAATGCATTAACTAATGAACCTTATTGTAAAGTGTTACCAAACGAGGGATAGGGAAAGGAAAAGAGCCAAGGGGTAGAATTGTGATTGGGCCTTTGTTAAAGATTCCAAGTGGTGAATGATAAGGAAACAATGCATAATCAGACATGATTTTTGATCCTGAGATGACTATAATTTAGTGTGTACAAGTACAACCTCATAATCTGACACAGTGGCTTCATTTACATGCAACCAAAAGCGATGAAATTGGACTGAAAAGCCTTCTGATGAAGCCACTTATTAATATATCTATTAATCTTAATGAGAAAGATGTGTGTATGTACAGTATATAATGTATTTTGGGCAAGTGACATGACGCAAGGAACAAACTGTATTATTAGCTTATTAATGCAATTAAGTGTTGATATAAACACTTTGTTTATACTTTGTTTTCGTTAATCTAAATGAATTTGTTCCAACTGAAACAAAAAGTATCCATGTAAACATATCCAGTGACTGTCATTAAATATTTTGTAGCCTAAACCTGTCATTCAAAAAAAAGTTATAAAAAGTATATATTGATGAGACCTCCGAGTGACAAGGACTTCCACAGTATGTAGGTTGGGTTAAAACTAGAATAATTACAGATGGGTAATTTTTATGATGCTGTACAACAATAGTTAGTGTTTTTTTTCTGATAGCTTTACGGTTGGAGCCAGTGTAGACTTTAATTAAACACAATAAATTACTGTATTTGGTAGGTTTAGGCTTGAGGTGGATGTATATGCTAATAAAACACAATATGTTAGAACATAATCAGTCAATAAACCAATCAATTAAGCTTTTTCTATTTTATGCCTTCAGTGTAAAAAACTTATTGCCTCTTTAAATTTAAACTGTTCGATCCTGTTGAATGTCATAACAGGATCATCAGAAAATTCTATCAGAAAATCATTGATTTTCCTTTTTTAATAAATGATATAAGAATAAAAACAATCAATCAATCAAAAGCCACAGGATGGATGTACTGTCTACTTGGAGCTCAAATCCCACCCATTTGGTGCTGACCTGGCCATTTGGAATTGCCTCCGACCTCCGATTATACATAACTCAAAAGCCATTTGAAATCCATGAATTGGTCAGTCTGACTGCACTCTTCACACTGTATGTTTTTTTGTGTATGTGTGTGTGAATCAGATAAACTGGTCCCATTGTATGGTTGCTTCTTCTTGCAGCCTAAGGTACAACAACATAATGAATACTGTCTCTTACTGCATGACATTAAATACAAACTGCAAAGACATGCACTAAATTTAATTCTTTAAATGTGCCTAATCAATTTTTTCAATTCATGTTAAAATTTTTAGGCTATTTTAGAAGATTTATAGTGCAAAAAATGAATAGCTTGCACATCAGTATTTTTTTGTTTTCCCTTTTCTTTACATTCATTCATTTTTTATCTATTGTGTCATGTGGAGTTTAAGAAGAGGGCTCTTATCCCTATTCAGTGCTCACTCCCAGCCCCCCATGAGACAAAAGTCTGTGATGACATCACCTAGTTTTCTCAATGAGTAATCCACAGGGACAGCTCATGAGATGTCTTATTCAAACTCAGATTATCTCCACAAATCCAGTTAGCAGCGAAACTGTGCCACTTCCTCACAATACGTTCACGTTTTCTCCTTTATTTCCACATTTTATAGTCTTTTCATCTGTGTTGCCGCTCGCATCTTTGGGAAAAACATGTTGTGAAATGCAAATAAGTTTTCGGTCAATAACTATTAACTGCATCCGCTTTTTTTTTCTCCGCTGTTTGTCTTTGAGCCAGCTAATTTATTCGCCCATTGTTGTTTTCACATTCAGCTCTAGGGCAGTGTGCTACCACAGTTACCTTGTCACTCATTCATTTGCTTGTCCAATTCAGAGGATTAATTATGCTAATCAAACTTAATGCCACACGTGAGCTCTTAAAGGAGCAGTTCACAGAAAGAAAAAACTACATAAGTTCCTCTTATTTCAAAAAAGTCTAATAAGGTAATAATTTGACAGTCTTGAAGAACAGTAGGAAATATTGCATGCATGCAATCATTCAATGCAAATCAAAGAAAACAATATTACAATGATAAATAATAACATGTGATTGATTGATGCTTTATTAAAAAACAAAGTCATGTACAGACTGTTAATATTGCAAACTACAATTTATTGTTTGTTTGTTTTTTGGATCTCCAGACACATAAAACATATTAAAATATACTGTGTATATATTAGTGGCGCAGTAGGTAGGGCTGTCGACTCACAGCAAGAAGGTCGTTGGTTTGAGCCTCGGCTGGGTCAGTTGCTGTTTCTGTGTGAAGTTTACATGTTGTCTCTGCGTTCGCGTGGGTTTCCTCCGGGTCCTCCGGTTTCCCCCACAGAATGCGTGTGTATGGATGTTTCCCAGAGATGGGTTGCAGCCGAAAGGGCATCCGCTGCGTAAAACATATGCTGGATAAGCTGGCGGTTCATTCCGCTGTGGCAACCCCAGATTAATAAAGGGACTAAGCCGAAAAGAAAATGAATGAATGAATATATATATATATATATATATA
>CAIGQZ010001345.1:9329169-9341035 GCA_903798205.1 Danio tinwini | reverse complement strand
AATAATAATAATAATAATAATAATAATAATAATAATAATAATAATAATAATAATAATAATAAATAATAATGTATCCGTATCATTTAAATGGGATACAATTTTGAGTGTTGTTGTAGATGTGATTTGGGGGCGGGAAGGGGGGCATGTTCTCCTTAATTCAGTGCTTCTGGCAGACAGGCTTTGAAATGCTGAAAACAGCATGGAAACACTTCTAAATGAAATATTCTGCATTCCTGTGTGACTGTATGAGAGAGGCTTGAGAAGAGACACAAGCAGGCTTTATTTATTGGACGGGGTGGTAGACTGATTCTCTGCCTCTTTCTCTCCGCTGTGTGGCACAAACACAGCTGGCCCCTCATCTATGCATGCCAGGGGCCACGCTGATTCAGAGCGGATGTGAAAAACAGTGGCTCATAATCTGTGAAAGTGGCTTTGAAGACGCATCAATGGAGAACAGTGATTGTTGCAGATGGTGTTTCTTGTGTGGGTTTCCTTTATGTAGTGTGTAACAGTTGTGAATATTGGATACAGAAATCGTTAAAATGAATGCTATTGGTTGGAAATGTTTTGGAAAAAATATGTCAAAGACAAAATTATTAACCCTCATGTGAAATTTTTTGTTATTTTTCAAGTATTTCCCAAGCGATGATTTACAGAGCATGGGCATTTTTCACAGTATTTCATGCTATATTATTCTTTTGGAGAATGTTTAATTTTGGTTTGGCTAGAATAAAATGATAGTAGTAGTAATAATAATAATAATAATAATAATAATAATAATAATAATAATAATAATATTATTATTAATAATAATAATAATAATAATAATAATAATAATATAAAAACTTCTAAGGTCAACAATATTATTATTCCTATAACAGTTTTTATTGTGCCTATTAGTAGTTAAGCCTTTAAATTGCACTTTACTAGTATCTTGCTAAATATTATTAATTAGAAACGTTAAAAAATACACAAACCTGAAAAAAGATTTGTATATACATAATATATGTGTGTGCTGTGTAAATGTATTATGTACAAATAAATATGCACATCCATGCATGTATTTGAAAATAGGTTTATATATATTTAGATATAACATTAAAATGGTTTACAAAAAAAAAATAGCTTTTTTTTTTCTAGCCAAAATAAAACAAATAAGACTTTCACCAGAAGAGAAAATATTATCAGACATACTGTGAAAACATTCAAAGGGGGGCTAATAATTCTGATTCAACTATATATATATATATATATATATATATATTAATTAATAATGAATTAACATAAACTCATTAATTAAGGGAATTTGTTGCATTTGGCACATTTCCTATAATTTTACCCCATTTTTTCTTACAAAACTATTATTATATGTAAATCGTAAAATATAAGCTACAGGTTTTACATCCAAATGGATTCAGGGTGCCTAAATCATCCTGTCTGTTTTGTTTTACTGCCAGATGAAGAGTTATAAATGTCAAATGTGTGATCCAGATGCTTAGGTGTCACATTGCCGGCTCATTCCTGCTGCTCCGTTTACCATTACTCTCACCATCACGTTCCCTCAGCACCAATCATCACTCTCCATCTCCTGCAACCTCTCATCACACCCGAGCACTCTCACCTGAATATTAATATGACACACCTGTACCAGCAATTACCAATTCCCATATAACCCCAGCGATTCCAGTCAGTTAGTGGCTGGAATCGATGTCAGATAGTTCACCTTACCTTCTCCCTGACTCTGCTTCTTCCGTGGATGTTTCCCCTCTCCAGTGAATGTTTCTCCTGTGGACGTTTCTCTCAAACCTGTGGATGAACAAGCTATCATTAACGGAAATGACTCTATATGTCTGACTGAAGCTCCTTGTTTACATCGTAAACAACATTCCATCTGCTTATTTGCAAAGACTATCACTTACCTGCTTCTCCTGTTTATTAAGCCACTGCTTGTTTGAATATATTGATGAAAAGAGATAACCTTCCTTGTCCTCATTGTGTGACCGTGATTAAGCCTGATCAGAGGCAGTAAAATTATTTTTCAGACAGAGATTCAAATGAACCATGCATGAACCATTCGATTAATGTAAATCTGATCCAAACTTTGGCTTCAATTCTTTAAAAGTGAGATCAGATGTACTAAATATCAAACTCAAAAGTACAGTAATTATATAAATAATAAAAAATAAAAAATACAAGGTTACACGGTATGTTTACATAAATTTATTTTGCAATTATTGTACTTATCATATTCATGTTTTTTTGTTTTTATTAGACTTACAAACTTCAACTGTCCCTGAAAATATTTGCTACATTTTGTTGTTTGAACATAAAGCTAATAAAAATAGTAATGGGCAGCAAGTGTCATCAGTCCAGCACAGCTATTGCAACAAACTCAGAATATTACTTTAATGATAGTAAATAATGATGCTCTCGTGAAGTTAAATATATTAAGATGTGTCTTGTTTAAATTTTTTTTAGGCAGAAATATAATGTATGATATTCAGAAGACACTTACTAAAATGCAATTAGAATTATAGTATAATCGTTATTTATAATACTTATTATAATTATTGTTTTATAATTATAATAAAGTAAAATTAAGTATAAGTATATAAAATCATTTAAAGGTGTGTTAAAAGATTCTGTTTAAGGATCAGTGCTGCTCCAAAATACTTATTAATTGTCTTTTTAAATCTTTATGCTTTGTCACAACGCTTCAAACCACTAAGTTATAGCCATTTTATGAGGAAAATGTTTTTATTAATTTAAAATACAATAAAATGCAGTGCAATAACTTGTTCTTTTATATGTTAGAATAAGTATGTTATTTTTGCATATTTTGACCTTTTTATATTATTTAAATCCTTAAAATAGACTTTTTAATATAATTGTGTAAGTTGGAATCAGAATAAGTATGCTATTTCTTGCATATTTTGACCTTTTGAGATTATTTAAAACCTTAAAATAGACTTTTTAATATAATTTTTTTATGTTAAAATCAGAATAAGTATGTTATTTCTTGCATATTTTGACCTTTTTATATCATTTAAATCCTTAAAATAGACTTTTTAACATAATTTTGTAAGTTAGAATCAGAATAAGTATGTTATTTTCTGCATATTTTGACCTTTTTATATTATTTAAATCCCTAAAATAGACTTTTTGCTTTCAGTTTAATTAAAATGACTTTTGTAAATTTGATGCACACGCAACGATAAGGTGTTTACTGCTTTGTCTGAACAGAATATTTCCCAAGCCAAACTCTCTTCCTGTCTTAGATGCTGACACATTGACACCTCGTTGACTCAACTGATCCATCGCTCTGATTAGTCCTCTGACCTTTAACCCGTCTGCTCCAATTTGTATGTTGGATTCTGAGACACGTTTAACAAAATTTTAATAACAATAAATAAACAAATGATGAACGGATAAACAAATAAACAACACGACTCTAGCACTTCAAGGCGAAAGACCAAAGGAACATTTTGAATGAACACTAAGTGCAAAAGTCCTAGAAGACAAACCATTTACACATCGCTTAAGAATAAACAGCATTCTTATGCATTCCGGCACTTTTGACTCCGGTTAGCAAACATCAGAGACCTGGAAAGCCTTTAGTTTCAGGAAAACTCTTAGAAAAAAAGGCCTCCCGCTGCTCCTGTGAAGCACTGATTCTCAGGCGCTTTAAAAAAAAGCCTCTTAAACGTTTGACTTTCTCACAGAAACAGCTTGCTAAATGGCATTTCTGTAATGGACTCCTGCTAGGGTTCATATGCGTTGTATACCCACGTTGCCCAAAGTTGTGTCAACACCATTAACATGAGAATGACCCAAAAGAAAGGCAAGAAAAGTTTTTTTTTCAGCGTAAAAAGAAAAAAAAAATCTGAAACTATAGAATTCTTTGTTTTCCGGAGAAAAAAAGATTTGAATCAAAGACATTGATGGTCATTTTTTTTCGGCCTTGGATGGAAAAAGTGGTGCTGAATGAATGTCTTATTTACATGCCAATGGAAAGGGGATGTGGTTTTAAAGGATGGGAAAAGCAGGCCCTCTATTATGGAGGGTGCTGGTAGCAGGGGCCGGGACAGAGCGGGAGCCTCCCTGCCAGGCAGCGGTTAACAAGGCGCTGGCTGAATTAGAGAATAGCAATGAGTTTTTAATTGGTGACACATTATATTTATCAAGCTGACAGCCAGAGTCCTGCGCCGGGGCCTTTCTTGTTTTGTCCCATGCCGTGCATTATTTCCCCCCTAGGTGCCCCTGCACGATACCCCCTGTCCGGCCGGTTCCCTCACGTGTGAAAAAAAAAGGAATCAAAACATAATAACTGAGCGGCAAGTTGAATGATAACATTGAATTATTCATTAGGGCTGCTTAAAGTGTTGGATAAATCAAGGCCCCCTCAACCCTGACAAAAGGCTGCTCATTGTTATCGGTCAAATCAGCACGGCAGTTTAAGGCCTCACATAAAGACAAATCCTTTTCAGAGCTGTTTAGCGAAGCTGACAGAACTCTTTGCGGCACAGAGGCAAAAGTTATTAACAAGTGTTTAATATTTGTATGGGAGTGGTTTATCATCTGCTGCTGCTAGTCTATGAGTGCTATTAAACAAAGCTGACGGATGATAACTATCAGCAAACACACTTTATTAGATGAACTTCCACAAAGGCTTGACATTTTTGAAAAGTGGCGGAGGATGATTTGGTAAAAGAATTATATTACAGTTGCAGTTGCAGTGTATTTTTTTATTAAGAAAACCAATTCCAATGATCTAATAATCTTTAATTCTCTAAATTATTATTGATCAGATTATGCAAATCAGTTTTTTTGGTGAATAAATAAACAATATTTATGTATTCTTTGCAATTTGCAGATATTTGATATCAGTTTCCTGAAATTAAGCCAATTTTCAAGTAAGTATTAAAATTCAGTACTACAAATGTATGCTAATTCATTCGTACACTGTAAAAAATAAATTAGTCTGAAATAAAATATTTTATTTAAAAAGTTAATAAAATCTGTAAATTAGTAGTTTTCCATATTTTAGTTTTTTTATTTCCCCCCATTTATGTTTTTGAATTTCATTATGGTATCTTGATTTACTTTTAACCATGAAGAGTTTGAAAAAGTGAGTTTGTTTTATATTTTAAAGTGATATAAAGATCCAGAAAGTATTCATAGCGCTTCACTTTTTCCACATTTTTTATGTTACAGCCTTTTTCCAAAATGGATTAAATTAATTTATTTACTTAAAATTCTACACACAATACCCCATAATGACAATGTGAAAAAAGATTTTTTAAATTGCTGCAAATTTATAAAAAAAACCCCAAAAAACTGGAAAATCACATGTACATAAGTATCCACAGCCTTTCCTCAACACTTTGTTGATGCACCTTTGGCAGCTATTACAGCCTCAAGTCTTTTTGAATATAATGCCACAAGCTTGGCACACCTATTATTTGGAAATTTTGCCCATTCCTCTTTGCAGTACCTCTCAAGCTCTATCAGGTTGGATAGGAAGCGATGGTGTACAGCCATTTTCAGATCTTTCCAGAGATGTTCAATAGAATTTAGGTCTGGGTTCTGCCTGGGCCACTCAAAGACATTTACCAAGTTGTTGTGAAGCCACTCCATTGATACTTTGGCAGGTTGCTTTGGGTTCTTGTCCTGCTGGAAGATGAACCGTGACAATGTGAAAAATGTGGAAAAAGTTAAGTGCTATGGATACTTTCCGGATGCACTGTATTGTCTGGGTTGGTGATGGTGATACGCTACAAAAACCTTGTAATAAACTGCTATTAAATTTTCAGGTATTTAATAGACTTATTTCTCAATATATTATATCTTATACATTATAGTTTTTTTTCAAACTACTACAATGTCAATAAAAGCCACTTTGTTAAACCATAAAGTAAAATTTTCAACATCAAATGTTGAGAGAGCAGAGATCAACATCCCATAATGCAATTCACAACCGTAAAAAAAGAAAACACCTGTAAATCACAAAATACGAAAACGATTTATTAACAGATATTTTTACAGTAGCTATAAATCATAATAAAAAAGAGTAAAATGAAGATATTATACTTATATCAACTTTAAGATCCATTCAATTCGCCAAACTTTTTACCAAATGTTCAAGTCATCTAATAAAGTTACCTAAACAGTTAACACATTTATTTTATTGTTATCAAGACTTATTTAAAAAAATCTCAAATTGCATAAAATTTACTGATATAAAAATAAGTTTTTTTTATTATTCATCAATAAATACACAATATTTCAAAAAGCAAATGCATGCCAAATGGCAGATGTTATCCTTACATATCAAGTGTGAGTCGCCACTTGATTAAGATCCATCCACATACCTTTACAATATTCACGGCTGATGTGAACACACAACAGAGATAAAAGTAAGTTTATCTCTCTTTTTTTCACAGCTTGAAACTTAAACATTGGCGTGTTTGAGGAGCAACAGGATTGCATCAGAACTCAAACAGATTTGGAGGAGTCTTTTGTTGACCCTCAAGGGAATGGATTTCAGGGTAAAGCGCAGTTCGGCTCTTCATAATAGACCTGAAGAATGGGAGTGAGCGAAGGGGGCCTAATGAAATATTTAAGATTTTGGCTAAAAAGGGCCTTGAAAGTCACAACAAAGGATTTGCTGAGAGCCCTCATTGTGCGGCGGACTTGCGGAAGCTGCGGCCAGACCTCTACAGATGTGATGAGGGCCCATATTGAGCGGGGCTGTGCAGGCTCTGTTCACAGCTGTGTCCTTGCGCTCCCGACTGGGCCACCAGCCCCCTGCCTTTGTGCCTCATTGTGCCCGGCACAGAGCACCAATTTTACACAGAGCTGATTGCACAGCAACGCCTTTGTGTCATGGCTGAAATAGTGCCCCACCCAATCTCACCAAAAGACCCTCACTCATTCCCAACCCCCTTCTGTTCATTTCTGGTATCGCTCTTCTGTAGTCCTTTATCTACAGCCATTTAAAAGATGGCAATGTGATGAATCCTCATGTTAATATTATATATTTTTTTGGATCATATCAACACTTTTGATAAGCGGAAGAGTTAAAAGGCTAAGCTTACCATGTCCCCTTACAGAATCTGCCTATTTAGGGCTTAATGGTTGTTGATTAATGGACCCTCTATTCAATAGAACATATGCCATTTTGGGACTCTATAAGAGCTTTATGTTGAATTTCTATGCTTGGTGTCACAAGGTCAAGGCAAGCTTTTTAACACACTACACGTGAAAAGGAGGTGATGCATAATTTACTCAGAAAGCAACTATTCACTGGGTGGTTTAAGCTCACAATAACAACCCCCCCCCCCCCAAACCAAGGAAGGTTGCGAAACATCATTTTAACCTCTCCAAATGCTTGTCAGGTGCATCTGCCCATGAGCCTGCTGTTCTTTCCAATTAAATGATTCTTTTATCATTGCCCCGGAGATTGTACGGAAAAGAGCAAAGTGCATTGAAAAAATCATTGCATTTTCTGTGACAAAGAGAGTTAAACTATATGGAAAGTTTGGTCTGGTTCAAAGTAGAAAATGCAGTGTAAAAGTTAAGATAAGAATCAAAGTTGCAGTTTTGAGATGTAATCTGAGAGATGTAATGTTGCAGTGGGGATATATAAACAAAGTTGCAATTGTGAGATTTAACATTGCAATTAAAAGTTCAAAGGACAAATACAATATATATTTTTTCAATTTACAAAAGTCATTTTATTTGCTTGTGTACTTTTATGTCAACGTATGTGTGAAACTTTTTGTAAAAATGAAGCAGCATGTAGTACTTTTCTGACCGTAGTATAAGAAGTGGTCATACAATATTTGGTAACACTTTATTTTGATGGTCTATTTGAGTATTAGTAGACTGTCTGCTTAATATCTGTTAGTACTGCTCCTTCAACAGACATTTAACTGACTATAATAAACTTTGCAAGTACATGTCAACTTACACTAACCCCAACAGTCTACTTATAATCTAATGAGAATTAATTGGCATGTAGATGCAATGTAACTTAAATTCAACAAACGGACCATCAAATTAAAACGTGACCCAATATTTGGTTATTTTTCAAATAATTAAAACACAAGTGGTTTGAATTTGGCAAAGTGTAAATATTTTAAATAATAATGTATTAGTTTGGTCCATAAACAGAGTCTTTAATGTGTTGTCAATTAATTTTTCTTTTATAAACTAAAATAATAATAATACAAATCATTTTCAAAATGTAAAGTTGCGTTGCACATTTGTTATTAGCTGAATCATATTCCACATGTCTGCAAAAAGTATAAAAAATTACAATTGTGTAATTCAATGTTGAAATTAAAATATAATGTATAATATTAGTAATTATAATAAGTGATGTTGCAAATTAGATATATAACATCGGAATTAAAATAGTTATAAATAATGTTGCAATTGGGAGATCTAATATTAAAACACAGAGATGCAATATTGCTAGCAAGATGAAATTGCAATGAATTTTCATGTAGTTTTCGAATGAAAATGCACTTTAAGTTTGTAGTGTGAAGTTTGCAAAGGAAATATATTATGATTTTGTACTTTTGTAATAGTCACATTTGAGAGGCAAAGCATCAAATTTCAGAAATACTGTATATATGTCATATTGTGAGTAACAATTATGGGAACTTGAAGTTGTAGTTATGAAATATATTAAATTGTAAGTGAATGATTGTAATTACTGTTATTGTAACATTGTAAATGTGCATTTGAGAGATATCATTTTGTTATTTAACATTGTAGTTGTGATACAGTCACAGTTATGAGAATTTTAAGAGTTGTTTAGACTGTATAAAAATGCTGGGTTCCACACAATCGACTTGACGGAATTAAGAACATGAAGGAATTAAGTTAACTTGTTGTTTTTTTACAAATTAAAGTAGATTGAACATAAATTAATTGTTGCCCCCCAAAAATTAAAAATTGTGTTGTTTCAGCTTATTTTAAATGAGTAGTGTGAACAAACAGCAAACATCATTTTTGGATTGTATCATGGTCTCTTTTATATTGTTGCAAGGCAGAAATAGGCTCTATATTTCACTATTTCTGTTACTTTTCTACAACCTGTGTCTAAAAGAAGAATCTCTCAGGTCAGCTCTGTTCAACTATTAATTAGCGAAGCGTGTAAAGGCAGTACTCTCTTAATAAGCTTACATTCCACAGGTTAGATCCTACACTGCAACTTATCAAAAATCCTCCTTCATGGCATTCCACTCCGAAGCGGCCCTATATCTCCCGCTGGGGGAATAACCGAGCTGTAGGCTTCTCATAATATTCATAATGACGATAACGCTCACCACAGAGAATGCGACTGGGAAATGTAACCATTATACAGCAATTATGTTCTTTAGTGTCCGTCTCGTTTGGGGATTCGTGGCGGCAGCTGAGCGGGAGCCTATAGCGGACAGAGAATTATTCATGGGCGATACGGAGTCCTCCGTGTGGGCCGAAGAGGATTGATGTAAACCAGAGCCTCTTGCTGCCCTCCTCATCCTCATCTCCGCCGTGTGTTTCCCTTCTCTCCACAAAGACCTGTCACGTTTAATGGCCTGTTGGCTGAGTGGGCTGCTGTAGCCCTCTCCAAAAGAAAGGCCAGGAAAGAAAGGCTCATAGACAACTAATGCAGCTTAATATTCTTTAAAAAGGTCGAGGGACAATTAAAGGAGTGTTTCCCATGGTTCTCCCCCAGCGGTTTCTGCCCGCCTGCACAGCAGCTCGGCTGTTTGATGGAGTCTGAATACATCTTATTGATGGGGTCAGAGATTAGAGGCGATTGGGCCGGCTCTGAAAGGGGGCCGTGCGTGGCCTCTGAGAGAGAGCTTTGGCAGAGCCACATTCAGCTATATAGGCCTCTCGACCGTCTTCACACACCAGCACATTTGCTCCACTTCTCTGCCTGCAAATGCCTTTCAACAGAGCTGCCGTATGCATAGGGCTGATGCACGTGTATGCGGCTGATGTGTGGGTTGGGAAGTTTGCACATTTATGGAGCTTGTAAATGTGTTGGAGTTCATTTATGCTAACCTCAGTTTTTAGACTGCTTCCAAAGTCGTTGACCTCTGACATGCCTGGTTTGGGTATTGTGAAGTTGCTGTAGTTTACACTGTGTCCTTAATCCGACGCGATGGCATAAGATTTCTGAGACAAGCAATTTGTCTGTCCACAGCAGGTATGATGCAACTATGAAAAAATAACAAAGCCAATCAGAAGGACGTGTGGGTGGAGTCTGTCAGCAAGTCAACTGTGTTTGCAATGAAATGGATTAATTTTTATAGAATTAAAATCCAATGATTTAACTTTATTAAACATACTTTGTGTCTAATACAATCTTGTATTATGAATCTTGTATTATGAAGCTTACAGTTCATGCCCTTCATCTTGTTTTTCAAATCTGAGGTAAATTATCCATTACCACATTTTTTTTTATTATTTTTCAATAATTAGCCAGCACTCACTTTTGGGGATTTACACCATAACTTTAAATAGTAACAGTTCTTGACCCCAGTGAGCTACAAACATATATTAGGTATCATTGGAAAGAAGACACTTTGAGCTGTATAATGGTAAAATTAAATGGTCATTTGAAAAGTTATACATTATAGAAAATATTTTTTTCATACTGTATACAAACACAGGAAAACATTAATGTAATAACCTAGAAAAGATATGCATTGAAAGCCAAATTTCTCATGAGTTTATATTTCAAATTTGTTGAAGATAGCATGCAAAATGAGATTTCTACAAAAAGTTCTCTGAGACCTACCTCTCCCTCCCCGTCAGAGACATTTTCTCAAAAATGACCATCCCAAACTAAAACAGTAACAGTTGCTGAATAACTTGGTCTACATTTACAGTTCAAATATTTTTGAAAAAGAAGACACTTTGGGCTTTACCATTTTATTATTTCATAAAGAAATATCTGAAATTAGTCCTGGAGCAATACAGAAAAGTAATAGGTCAAAAGCCACACAACTCATCTCTTGAGTATATGTTTTGAATTTAATGGCAATATCATGCAAAATAAAATTTCTGGAATTATCAGAAATCAGATGCTGGCTAAAAAGTTAAACAATATATTTATCAAGAAAATAGAAAAATAACAGCAAAAATAAAACAAAATACCTCAATCACAAACAAATAAATAATCATGTGACATACAATGTTAATTAAGAATAATATATAAATTAAAGAATTATTTAGGTCACACTTTATTTTGATGGTCCATTTGTTGAATTTAAGTTACATTGCATCTACATGCCAACTAATTCCCATTAGATAATAAGTAGACTGTTAGGTTAGAGTTAGGGTTGGGGTTAGTGTTAGGGTTAGTGTAAGTTGCTAAGTTTCTTATAGTCAGTTAAATGTCTGTTGAGGGAGCAGTATCAACAGATATTAAGCAGACAGTTTACTAATACTCAAGTGGACCATCAAAATCAAGTGTTACCATAATCTATAATTTTGGTAAGATGTTGCACATGAGTTAAAGCTAAAGGTGTTGCAGAAATAGAGTGAGAAATTGCGGAATGGAAGGAACATTTTCTTTAGTAATTTACAGAAGCCATTAATTCATTTTCCTTAGCTTAGTCTCTATTTCAGAGGTTGCCACAGCGGAATGAACTGCCAACTATTCCACCGTATGTTTTATGCAGATGATGCCCTTTCAGGTGCAACCCAGTATTGGGAAACACCCTGACACACCCATTCACACACACTTATACACTATAAAACCTGATGAGTTAAGTTAACTCAAACTGTTTAAGGAAACCGATTGCGGCAAACCATTTAGGTTATGAAAGCAAATGATTTGAGTAATGTAAACTTATAT
>CAIGQZ010001345.1:9275300-9285574 GCA_903798205.1 Danio tinwini | reverse complement strand
AATTTCTTGAGATGTTTTTTTGCAGTTTTTGTTTTTGTGAATCCGACAGAGGCCGCTGTGTACGCTTTTTGAGATCTCAAATTTCTCTCTCGAGTGCCATTCACAACTGCTCTTCTCACGTAAATCCACCGGAGGCCGCTGTCGACCGACTGACTTACTGACTGATCGACTGACCCACCCTCCTGTTTCCCTAAACCCAACTGACAGGCTTTTCAAACCAGAAAAGGAAACACCCTCGCAGCAACCTGATTTTAAACACATTTTCAGATTTTACCACATTGTCACCCTGTTATTTACTTGTTTATTTTATTTTTTGGCTTTTGTTTTTGCCTTACCCGCTTTCTGGAATCATTTTTCACCAGACTCGAACCCCGTCATCAAGGTTAACTCCATTCTGCATCTCGAGCGAGCCACTGGACAAACAGGTAACAGCGGAAAAGCCGTCCACATGGAGGTAGGCAGTCAGCTGTTGAGCCCCAACAGGAACAGCGTCATACCGCCACGTAACGTTCGATTTAAAGATGAAATGCAGCCATACGTTCCTCTGGCTACATAATTTGCAATCTCCAGAAATGTATATAGGGGTACGTTTTCAGAATGAACCTATGTTGAAATAAAGAAGGTACAACTAAACAGGCAGGTGTTGATGGACTCAGGCTCATGATCACTCATGCTTTGACTATGGTACAGTACGGTTCGCTTTTAGATACCCTTTGACAGTGGAAACGGCCATAAAACCTTACCGTACATTAATGTGCACTTGCAGTATCACAGACTAATGGCGTGAATTCTGATGGTCAGAAGATCATATATCCATGCACACATCACAAGCGTGTGAAAATCATGATTCTGATGCAGTTATACTGCATATAACATGATTTTATGACGTACTTCAACAATTTTGAAGTAATCGCATAAAATTCTATGTAAAAAATATGGAGACGACAACATTGATTTTATTGCTTCAAAGACCCTTTTCTCTCTCTCTCTCTCTCTCTCTCTCTCTCTCTCTCTCTCTCTAATAAGAGTGTAATAATGATACAAGTCCTGAAAGATTGCTATACACACAGATTATTTTTCAGCATTGGGAAGCCAGGATGCCTGGTCACCGTGTGTGTGTGTGTGCGTGTGTGCGTGTGTGCGTGCGTGCGTGTGTGCGTGTGTGTGTCTGTGTGTGAATTATTTAGCCTAGTCCATGTCCTTCTTATTGGCCAGCTTCAGATACATCAACAGCTCAGCTTGCTCAACCACACACCTCACGAATTTAGGCTGACAGCTCCTGAACTTTTTTGACAAGTTTATTTTGCACGGTACAAGTTACAACCATATGAACATATGAATTTCCACACGACTTCTTCTGATGGGAAATAAATCGCATACAAGCTTGTAAGTCAGCAAAAATTGTACCGTTTAAGCCCACCTTAAGTCTAAAGCTCTTGATTAGCAGGCTCAAACGTGGCTCTCCAGAAGCAGGCTTGGACACCCATGGTTCAGTTGCTTAATAGGAGGCTCAGTGTTCACAATGTTAGCGATAAACCAATGGCATACTTATATTAGTCAACAAAAGATATACTGGGAATTTATTTTATATTTGAAAACATACATTATTTGATGTACTTCACATTTAAGAAATAAGAGAATGATTTGTCCAAATACCACTTCTGAAAGCTTCAGACAACCACCGGCTATTTTACACAAAGGGCCACCCTGCTCTAAATGTGTGTGCCAATCACAGAGCGGAGACTGAGAACTTGCAGTGTTTCATGTGACTGCGATGACATCATGGGGATTGCTGTTGAGGAGCTGTGGACCTTGGGAGCTGTTTGCTGTCTGGCAGGTGTTTCTTTCTCTTTATTTTACCTCTTTTCTGTTTTTTTTCTTCTCATGCGATGAATGAGAGAGTAAATATCACTTCAAAGAGCAGGGCAACTCCACAGTGAGCTGTGGGAGAGAGGGGCAGGGAGCTCCTGTGGAGAGGTATAAAAAAGTTCTTGTCTCTTGTTGGCAAGGTACACCATAGATTAACAGCTCAGAGGGCTGCGTCGGCTATTATTCACCATTGTAAGTCTGGAACACCACAGTGGGATAACCTTGAAAAGTTTCAAGTCATGTTTTGAACTATATTAACATCTCAGAGTAATGTTTGTGGCATTTAAAAAGCTAAAACACGCTTAAAGACCTATCTGACCTTTGACCTATCTCTTTTATCGTGCCTCATTAAACAGGGCAACACATCAGTTGCAACTACTTGTTATCCTACTGTTATGGCAACATTCAAGCAAATAAGCTCCAACCTCTTGCCTCAGACTGTGTCGTCATCTACATAAGGGCTATTACCCTTCAAAAAGCAGCTCTCCTCCTGAACGGGGTCCCGTCAGCAGCACTTGTTTGGAATCCACCTTATTGTCCAGGGGATGAAGCTGCCTGGACACAAATTCTTTCGTGCTCTTAATGAGAAAGAAAGAATTGACTCATTGGTTATGTTAATGTAGTTGTTTTCACCTCCAAATCTTATCTACAGCCTCACTGGTCTCATTTAGCCCTGGGTAATTTGACAGCACCGGTGAAGAATGTCGTCATTCAACAAGAAAACTAAACATGAGGACCTCTCAAAAGCTTCATTTACACATACAAACAAGCAGACAATAGTAAAGAATTACTGCTAATAGAACATGGCTTTTAAATGCAACAATATAATTTTATAGAATCTCTTACTGACTTGTTCATTTAAATGCACAGACTCAAAGATTTACTAGGGTTTCAGTAGGAAAGAATTTTTGTTTACATTTAGCATTTAGCACACAACAAATAGCTGAAGCAGTTTGCTGCCCGAGTAGCAGTTTGGGTTCTGGTTGCTTGCTCATGGGACTCACTTCAGCCATGGTATTGAGGGTGAAAGAAAGTGGTAGTTATTCATTGCCCCACCTACAAGCCCTACCGGTGCCAGCACTCAAACTTGCAACCATGCTAAAAAAAAACATGAGCATGATCACAAAACCTTCTTCTAGACAGAATTGTAATTAAATGGAAAGCAAATTGAGATTTTGACTGAGTCTCCTGGTTTTCAGATGCTCTTGATAAAAATAAAACATTAATCCTAGATGTCCTCTGTTGGTTTTCAGAAGAGAAATCCTGCTCAGATTTGCCAGTATACAATAGTTGACAATTCAGGGTTTTAGGGTTTAAGCATAAACACATAGATAAAAAGATGTGGCGACAATAACTTACTTAATATTAACTGTAGTTTTAATCTTCTTGTTAGACTTATGCCCATTTTAGACAGCAAGATTTTCAAAGTAGTCGTGTCACTGATGTTTTCACACTTCATGACTATCTGGGGTAGCCAGCCTGATCTCACGAGGAAATGTAAGTACTTTACGTTTTTTTTTTTCAGTTTAGTTTAGAATTTGTACGAGTTGAGTCGTACGGAAATGTACGATTTTAAAAAGTAGGCGTGGCACCCAACTCCGCCCCTAAACCCAACTGACATTGGGTGATGAGCAAATTGTACTAAATTGTACGAATTAGATCGCACAAATTCATACGAATTAGCCACTAAATCAAAATGTTACAAATTGCCATGAGATTGTGTTGAGATAGCGGATCAGCGACAGGGAAAAATGGCCAACAATTTTGTCTCTACCCGCAAATGACATCTTACAACCGAACACACGCGAGAAGTGACATGGAAACAACGTGAGGTCACCTAGAATATCTTTTGCTATTAACTACATAATGAGAAAGAAGCCTTTAATGGGGTAGAAAATGTACTTATTATGCTCATCTGGCTTTTAAAGGGAATTAGCAATTTCTCCTTTCTCTCTTTTTCAACCCGGTTGTAATTTTGATAAGATAACACATCAAACAGACACGGGTGCTCCTGCCAGATTTCCACTAGTTTTTCTTCCATTTCTTGGGTGCAAATAGACTGAAATTAAGCACTTTTAACTTCTCCCCCAACCTCCCACTGACCTGCAGATACCTGCACTAGTGGATGCTGCTCTCTCATTGCACTGTAAAAAAAAAAAATTTAATTTTTAAAATTTTAAAGCAACCAGCTGCAAAGAAATTTTGAGTTTATTAAACTTCAGTGGTTGAAGTTGTGCCAAATTATTTTAAGTTGACCGAAAAGGTCAAATTTAAAGTGTCCTCAACTGAAAATTTAAAGTCTCCTCAACTGATTTTTTTACTTTCATTGAACAAACAGTTCCAAACATGCAGCTGAATCATTTTTATGAGTAAATTCAACTCAAAAATATGTCCACCTAGCTTACAATTTTAAACTGAGTTAACTATTTGTAAGTTGGATTTTTTACAGTGTGGCTTTAGGTAATCACCAATGTTATTTTCAATCAGAACACATTTCACATGGCATGATTAGAATCGCCAACAAGTCCAGATATTTAGCATTCAAAATATCTCACGGGCGTCGGCAACTCATCGGCTTGTGTCTTTGATAGTTTACACTGTGTGATTGTTACTCGTGTGAATGAGCACCGATTTCCCTATGATTTCAGGCATTTGTCTGTGATTTCTCAAAACCTGTTGGAGAGTCAAAATCGGGGCTAACATCATGCATTCTAAACTCGGCATAACACAACATCTACCACAGCAAAATGCAATGTTTGATTGGCAAACAAATAACCCTAATGAAGCTAAGAGTCATTTTAAATCAAATAATTCAATGATTCGTAGTAAGGTGTTCACACCAAGAACAATTTTAGTGTTAATATTAGCATAAGAAACATTAATAACACTTAATTTTGAGCCCTGCAATGAAAGGCATAGTTTACCCCCAAAATGAACATTGAGTCATCATTTTGTAAATATGAAGAATTAAATATATGATAAAAACTGGGTACCCAACCAGATTAACTGGATTAACTTTAAATATATGTTGCAACAACTTGAGGATGAGTAAATGATGAGAGTATTTAACATTTATTTTACATTATTTAAATTTTGAGTGATTTATTTATTTGAATGTCAAATAACCTATATTATGCACACTCGTTTTACTTCTCAGAGATTTGTTTATTCCTTAGAAATTTTAGTAGAAACATTTGAGACAAAGTCAATAATCCATAGTCCGCAATAGTCAATATTAAAAAGAGTGTGATGAATTCTCGCTAGCTTTAAAAGAGAAACCTCTGAGCCATAAATCTTGAGCTTCCACACCCCACCAGTGATGGATTATCTAGTCATGTTTATCTAAATGAGAACTGCTGATTCAAATGAGAAGGACACACACAGTCTCATCTGGAAAAGGAAACGTCTGCACGCTTTGGGGCCATTTACCTGACAAATAAGATAACATTTTGCCCAAACTCCTCTGGGACACTGCTCTCCTGTAGGTCCTCTTCCGAGGAGGGCTAAAGCTAGTGATTCTGTGATTTAATTGGAAGTTAAACACTATACCTTCTGTAAAGACCCCGTCATAGCAATTATAAGCATGGAAAGTTTTACCTTCAAAACTCTCCCTTGGTCAAACTCCAGCAGAGGCATATTTTTCAAACAGCATCAGCTGCCAAAAACATTTCAAACTACATAAATGATAAAAGGCATGTCTAATGTGATTTATTGGAAGCCCACGAGCACAAATAGCATCTCAGTTGTTATTCAGGCCCCAAGCCTGAAGCCTGGCATACTGCAAGGGGAAGTCCAGGGAAAGCACCGGACCTCACTCCTCTCAGCAGCAAGCCATCAGCCATTACGTCCAGCCAATCCTAGAGCCTCATAGTAAAGGAGTGTACAGAGAGAGGGAGTAGGAGTGAGTCCAGACGTGTCCTCCCGCGGCCGAGTCGGGTGTGTTTGTGGTGAGAGAGCGGATGCCCTGTGATTTACTGTCTGATCCTGACTGCTCTCCAGCCTTGACGTCATCCCTTCTCTACTCCTGCAGAGCCCAGCACACAGACACACCAAACCCTCCCTAATGCAGTAATGTCTCGGTAGATATCTTTCCATCCACCTACCCTAATGCACATTTGAGGATTATGTTTTTTGTTGTTTTTTTACGCTGAATGGACATACTATGATCTGCACAAATTCTACAATATGCATAATAAATGTATACGCTCAGTTGAGTCAGATATATTTTAAAGGTGCTGTATCTAAGTTTTTACCTGACAAGATTCACAATAATAAGCAGTTTGGCTGTTTGCACCAGACGAAACACGATAGAAATTTAACTACAGCCATCCAGAAGCACAGAATAATGCACTTACTGCACTTCAATCTAATTATTGGTTCTAATTAATTATTAGTTCAATTTCAAATGGTTAGTTTTATTTTCAAGATCTGAGGTAAACTATCTGCTGCTGCTTTATGTGGTATGGCAATAAATGTCATGTAAAATGGCATTCAAACTCACATTATTAGCATTTATCACTGAATAAAGCACATGAGGTAATCAGGGCTGGAGCAAGCTGAACTGGCGCTCTGGGCAAATGATGATCACACCACCTTCAATCTGAAAGTAAAAAAGGGTAGTGACCGGTTTGCGAAGTGAAAAGCAGGGGGGAAGTGGGGACCGGGGGTGAGGTTGTGTCGGTATCGTGGACGAAAGTGAGGACCGGGGGAGGATGGGGGTTGTGGCATATGCCGCTCTCACGGCCGCCTAGGTCGCCTCTATGGACGTGCCGGCCCTGGAGGTGATCATTGTCATTTATCCTGCTGTTTACCTGTGAGATAGAAGCTGTTTCTAAAACAGAAATTTCAGGTGTTGATTAGGAAAAAACTCCTTTTAATATGGAAAATATTTCTTCTATCGTTGCTTTTAGTGTTTTTACCGTTGCTTTTAGTTAAAAAGCGGTTAAAATCAGTCTAAAATCAACCTTTAGGCTCAGTAGTCAAGGACACTCACGTCAATCTGGCAACTTGCGTGGACTTATCAGAGGAGGAGCCTGAAATGTGTTTTGATCCAGTAGTGCAATACCTAGTTTAACCACTGGGTGTCAAACTTACATACTGCACCTTTAATCTGATTTTAAAATATGCTAAAGTACCACATTTACCAAATATATTCCTAAAAAAGTCATCCGATTTTTGCCTCAACAGATGTAATTGGATAACTAGACTAACCAGTGAAACAATCTTGTGTCACATCACCTCACATGTTGTTTTAGTAGTTCTGTATCTGATTGATACTCTATTTAGTTTTTCTAAGAATCTGTTAAAATGACAGAGTTTGTTATTTTGTGTGTCATCTGCCACTCTGAGGTACAACTTTCTTACTTACTTTCCTACTTTCTTAGAAAAAAAGAGCAAAAGTGATTTCTCTTTTTTGCATTTGCTGCGTTCCAATTGGCATACTATCCATCCTAAATAGTATTCGAAAAATAGAATTAGTATGGTAGATAATTAAATATGAATAAAATGTGAATGATGTGACAAGAAGATTGACAGGGCAATGAGGAAGTAGCTTGCATAATCATCTGTTACACACATTTAAAAGTATCTACTTTTTCTTCATAAAAAAGTTCATACATTTAGGATATACACTCAAAAAATGACATTTGTTTTTTGTTCATTCATTCATTCATTTTTCTTCAGCTTAGTCCCTTATTTTCCAGAGGTCGCCACAGCAGAATGAACCACCAACTATTCCAGCATATGTTTTACGCAACGGATGGCCTTTCAGCTTCAAACCATTACTGGAAAACACCCATACACTCTTGCATTCACATACAATTCACCTATATCGCATTTCTTTGGATTGTGAGGGAATCCAGAGCACGAGGAAACCCCCTCAAACATGGGGAGAACATGCAAACTTCACACAGAAATGCCAATTGGCCCAGCCGGGACTTGAATCAGCGACTTTCTTGCTGTAAGGCGACAGTGCTAACCACTGAGCCACCGTGCCGCCCCTGATTTTTGTTTAAACTTATTTAAATTGAGCTGAAACAGCACAATTCAGATTTTTTGGGGGGGAGAGAACTTAATTTTTTATGTTCAATTCACTTTATTGTAAAAATCACTTAATTTGTAAAAACTAATAGGTGAACTTAAATCGATGATGTGGAACCCAGCATTTTTTACAGTGTAGTATAAGAAGACAAATACGCTTATTTCACGCGGCCACCATTTTAAAACACGAAAGCGAGGCTGCGGTGGGAAGAAACCAGGAAGTATAGGATCATCAGCACTGTAAACATTGCAACAACATGCTGTGTACTACAAACCTCCAGCTGTTGCTGCGATTTCAAAATGCAGAAATGGTGTAAACATCACTTTAATATCATTCAGTTCAGTTTCATTTAAACAATTAAAAGCACATTAGGCATCAAAAAACTTCACTATCTCTGTAAGAGTAATATCCTTAAGTGTCCTCCTAGGCTTCAGTTCATGGCAGCAGGTAAACTCCATGGGGACGCTTCCCTGCTTTAGCATATGCAACCTGGTGAACGATAAAACAATGCAGTCCTCTGTAGCACACCCTCGTGTTGTCTGTAACAGTGTTGTCCCGGTACTGAAGTTTTAAAAACGTCCATTTCCTGCTAACATTTAAGCGCAGCTGAGCGCGTTCGTAATCAGCGCTGATTTGCCGTAGTATTCACCAGTGCTCAACAGAAATGAGTGGGATTAGCTGTGAAGGTCATCAGTATACCGCTCTTCAAAGATTGCAAACACAGATAGGCGGACATTGGAGCGTTTTAAAGCCGTAAAGATCACTCAATTCATCAGCGGATCACTCGTCTGTGTTTGCACTCAGTAAACATCGGTGAAGTGCTGTGAACTGATGACATTCACAGCCAATCACAGTCATTTCTGTTGAGCATGTGAACACAATGGCAAATCAGTAAGAAGTGTAAGAAGGCCATCAACAGTGCTTAAATGTCAACGGGAAATGGACAGTTTTTTTACATTTCAGAACCGAAATTTTGTATCGTGACAAGTCTAATATAGTGAAAGAATCAGTTTATTAACTTAAGTTTGATAAATGGCATCTAAAACATGTGTTTGGGAAAGAAAACGTTAGCTAACTAGTGCCTTTTCCCTTATCTTAGCTGAAAATGAAGTCCAATATCCCTTTTTATTTTCACTTTACATTCAGAACAGACCTTTGGGTCACTTGGAAGGTGGTGAAATTATAAATTTATGTCACTTTCTCTTTGCTGATAAGATATACAGCCAGGGATATTTTTAATGGCGGCTGCGTGAAATCAGTCCATTGGGATGCAGCAAATATCAGAACAATTTGTACCTTTTTGATTTAGTGGCTAATTGGTATTAATTTGTACAATCTCATTCGTACATTTTAGTACGATTTCCACATGCTCAATGAGGGTTAAGGTTAGGGTTGGGGTTTGGGGGCACACCTCCTTGTAAGTCATGCATTTCATACAATTCAAATGAAACGTTATGAGCTTGTATGAATTAACCATTCGTTTCAATTCCATGTGGGACCAGACTGGTTTCTCAGCTTGCAGAAACAATGTTTGCTCAAACACATGGGATGGAAACAGGGCTTATTCGCAAATGTTTTAAGTGATATTTATAGCAAATTCACAGCTTAGATGGAAACATTGCTAGAGTTGTGCTGGCCTGGCTGCTCTGCCAGAACCTTGCTTTACTGTACACAGTCAGTGGGCCAAAGAGAACAGAAGAAGCAGTGTACAATCCATGGAGCGTGGGTTGAAGACACACCCTGAGGAGACTAAGAATGGGATTTAACTATATAAAGACTGTGTCTGTGTGTGTTGAGGTATGTAAACGGGTATATGAAAGAGAAGCATACTGTAGATGATGTCAGAATGGCCTTTCAAAACATAATGGCTTATAACAGTGTGAAAGCACTACAAAAGCAGTATTTAATTTCAACGACAGTGAAACACATCAGTGATTTTGTATGCACATCAAAGTGAAAAGCTGTCTCACAGTCCGGAATCAAAGGGCTTTTATCTTAAAATAAAGAAGCACATTAAATTAGGGATTTGATGACATAAGACTTTAGTTATTTTCAGTGCTGGGCAAAAATTAATTGAAATTAATTGCATCCAAAATCTAAGTATGTTTTGACATAATACTGTGTTTATCTATTATGTATATATAAATACACACAGCCATGCATATATATTTGAAAAAATGTTTATTTTTATTTAGATATATAATATATCTGTATGTGATACAAGTTACATATAAATTTAAATAACTATGTAACAAATTTGGTTTGTATAGTTTTATTTATTTGTTTGTTTATTTATTTATTTATTTATTTATTTATTTATTTATTTATTTATTTATTTATTTATTTATTTATTTATTTATTTATT
>CAIGQZ010001345.1:9246693-9257847 GCA_903798205.1 Danio tinwini | reverse complement strand
CTTGTGCTGTAAAAATCAACCTGCTGCAACTAACACTAATGCAGTGTCATTAATCTAGCGTAATAACCCCAGGGGTCGCAATCCAATGAAAAAAAGAATTGAAAGGCTGATGGATTTTTAATTGCATGTTGTTTTTTATGAAACTATTAAATACTATTTTTTATCTCTTGTAGGTTATGGATAAAATATGGTGATTCTAATAGTTTAGTAACGTATATGACATTTTTGCGAGCCCCCTGGGGGTCCGACTCCCACTTTAGGAACCACTGACTTAACTAAGAACCTACTATAACTTACTATAACTAAGTTATAAAAATTTCCACTGTAAAAGCCCAATAGAAATAAAGATAAATTGAAATAAATTTAATAGGCAGTAAAAGTGTGCTGTGTTTGAACACATAATTGAAAGGGCAACTTGCAACCAAAAACAATCTCTACTATTAATAAAAAAAAATAATTGTCCTGAAAGGAAAACAAAAAGGAGGTTGATGTGTGTTGAGCAACTGCTGGTTTGCCCTTGCTGAATTTGTGTATACTCTAGTGATGATCAGGAGAAATGAGACACACGAGACACCACTGAGATCTGTGTAGATAATGGGATAATTAGAAATCCGTTATCTTAATATTATAATGACTTAATAGGACCTCACAAATTGGCTAGATTAGCTAATCCTGCTATCTACATTTATAATCATGATGTCTCTAAACATGACATTGCCATACCGACTTTGAGCTAACATGAATATTTATATGACTAACAAAAAAGTGACGTTGCTTTAAGGAATTTATTCAAACATTTTACTCATAACAATTCATGATCAGATTTCCTATTGTCCTAACTTTTCATACAGATGTCCTTGTATATACGCAGCACATGTATTAAGCACTGTGGATGTGTCAGATCATCACGCTGTATCAAATGATCAAAATGTGAACATGTTCGGACTGTGACATTAATACTTTGAGTTGCAGTGGGAAAGAAGACCCAGCTTACACACATGATATCACAGCAGAAAGCTGGCAACAGACAGGCTCACATGACCTCCAGTTTGAGAGTGCTCCTCCATGTCAGCTGATGGAATCTTTTTGACTGCAGGCAGTACAGACTTTTGGCTGTCTCACTAATCCTGTGGCAGAAAATGTAGTTACTAAATGGGGTATAATTGGAGGTTGAATTGAAGGACCTTTAAGGACTACAATATATACTTTAGTCCATCATTTCAGCAGCTATAGAAAAAAATTATAAGACCATATGAATGTGAATTCTCAGTTTATCTGGATTTATGATTTAGAATTATGTCTCTGAGTAAAATGTTTTTTGTTTTGTTGCTTATTCTTTAAACTGACATTTCCTACCAATGTGACTGTGTACAAAACCAGTCACCCAGATAGCATATAAATGTGGGCCACTTTAGGCAGTTATGTGGCACTGGTGGTCTTCTTTTGGCCCAGACGAAATGAACGTGAGCCTGAAGTGGCCCACCTGTACAATGACAAAAAGGGGCCAAAGATTCCAATTCATAAATGGACTATTTAAGGCAAGGATTTGGCACTTACTGCAAAATGTAATCTGAATCTGAACCTAATGTGTCCCATGTGGAAAATGGTAAATTTGGCCCAAATGATAGAGGACAAATGTGGGCCACATTTGGCAAAAATGTGGCATAGTCATTTAGGGGTAATCTGGGTCTAAACCCAAAGTGGCTAACATGTGTAGATGCAAATGTGGTCCAGTTATTATAAACCAAATGTGGGCCACTTTGGCAAATATTTGGCACAGCAAGCTCTTTCTAATGTGGCTGTGAGCCTAAAGTGGCCCAGATGGGATATGACAAAAGTGGTTCAGTTATCTTAAGACATATGTGGGCCACTTTTGGCAAATATTCGGCACAGTAAGCTATGGCTAATGTGGCTGTGAGCCTAAAGTGGCCCAGAGAAAATGGATTTGAGCCACATGATATTTGCAATCTGGACAAAAGAGTCTGAATAAATAGCTTTCAAAATCTGAATAAATAGCTTTTGATTGAGGTATACTTTGTTAGCATAAGACAATGTTTGGCCTGTGATACTGTTTGAAAATCTGAAATCTGACTGTTCAAACAAATCTAAATACTAAGAAAACCGCCTTTAAATATGTTTAAATGAAATGCTCAGTGATGCACATTACCTATAAAAAATAGTTTGGATATTTACAGTAGGAAATTTACTAAATGTCTTCATGGAACATGTTCTTTACTTAATATTCAAATTTGTGGTTTAATATCAAATCTTTAATTTTGACAATACTGCCAAAACCATTCACAGTACAATACATGCAACATAAGACACAAAGTTAAAGTTCACAAATGAATCATAGGGTCACAAATGTAAAATAACTTTAGTACTAGTTATTTTAGTACTAATAGTTCTTTCATTTCATAAAAGATATCATGTTTTAGGAATGTTTTTATAAAATTTTAGACCAAACAATATAAATATTTTAACTTCAGAAGAGTTACAAAATCAAAATGAGGTGGAATAACCAGCCTGATCTCACGAGGAAACGTAAGTATTTTACGTTTTGTCAGTTTAGTGGCTAATTCGTACGAATTCGTACGAGTTCAGTCGTACGAAAATTTACGATTTTAAAAAGGAGGCGTGGCACCTAATCCCACCCCTAACCCCAACCGTCATTGGGTGATGAGCAAATCGTACTAATTTGTACGAATTAGATCGTACAAATTCATCCGAATTAGCCACTAAATCAAAAAGTTACGAATTGCCGTGAGATTGCATTGGAATAACCCTGATTTTTAATGACAGCAATTGAAAATATTTGTTACCTAAAAAAATGCTATAAATTAATAGACCATTTTCACAAGACTGTTATGACGCATTTAACGGTCATTGTGATCTTTAATTCTTGAATGTTTTTGATGTTTTTTAAACGTATGGACATTTATATGAATTTATTAATGTATTATATCATCTTTGTGTCAAATTACGCAAGGTTATTATGCAAGTTTTTTTAATGCAGTGTCTGGGGAGTGTAAATTTGACATTATTCTCTCCTCTGGCTGCCGTCATTAGTCTCACACAATTAGTTTTTTCTTTCATTAAAAGTCTTGATAACACCATCGTGACACATTTTTTTATTATTTGAACAAATTGGATTGTAAAAAAAATATTTGTTGTACTCTCTGATTCACTGCACTCCAAGTTTACCGATGACTGAGAAATAGGAAATGTGAAAAGGGTCTATTGAATCTTCATTGCTGATGTTCAGTTTGAACTTCAAAATAAATTGCACAGAAAAGGACATATACTGTTTTGACTTTTGACAAATCATGATTTTTGTTGGAAGACTGTTTGTGTATTCCAAAAAGAGCTGATCTCTATAACAACTATCTCTATAATTTATAGAGAAGGGTCTAAAAATGTATCCATCCTGCCTTTATTTCTGTGTTTGACACATTTTACACAAACACTCATTCTTCTGGAAGACTATGCAGTGATTTCTGCTGCAAACAAAAGTAGCATAGCAACAGTAGTTTCAGATTTTTAGCAAAGGCCTGCCAAACACAAAGCTGCTGGCCTTTCAGTGTACACATTTGTCTGGTGGAAGGTGTCAGTGAGAGAGACAGAGAGTACTACGTGTATTACGTGATGTGTAACGGCTGTTCTATATATATAACAAATCGTAGGGCCTGCGGTGTAGTGCTCTTACTCAGAAGGACACACTCCAAAGGGCATTCAATATGCCTCAAACTACTGAAGTGGTGTGAAAGTGTAACTTCCCTGGGATTTCTACACTTTCACGTTGTTGAACAGGTACTGTATGCATTTCATCTTGGAGATTAGTATTGGATTAATATTAGTGTGCATGCCAAATAAAAATGTAAAGATGAATGAATGTGGATTCTGCATACTTCGTTCCCCATGCATGCAGCTTTACCGGTGACTGACTAATGAAAATGTACCAAAACTAAGTTTGTGATTAATTTTGATTATTAACATGCACTTGTTTAATATAGTTTCAAAAAATTTTTTATGTTTGAATTTGTAATTTTTTCGATTATGCTTATTCTGATTACATCTGAACTCAGAAAACAGATTAAATTGAGTCTTTGGATAAATTTTTATTGCATTATTACAATAAATATTATAGCAAAATACTGTATAAAATACAAAATGTAGCTTTTTTAATGAATATTGTATGTAAAGAATTAAATATGGAATATTCTATATATTTTATAGTATATATTTTTGTATTTTTTGCTAAAAATGCATATTCACAGCTAAAATACAAGCAGTTATGTTACTTGTGATTAATAATTTGTACTATACTTTTAAGCTTTAATTTGTTTCTGAAAAAATGTTGATTAATAGATTTAAGTTAAATCTATTAAAGAATTGCCAAAATTCATGAACATGTTTCACTTTGAAGTCAAAGTAAAATAGAGAAAACTTCAGGATAGGGCAAAAACGTAATCTCGATAATTATTTTCCATATTAAACAATAACAATATATATTTCGATATTTCTAAGTTGTTAGTGATTCCAAATTTAAAAGAGTACCACTGGCAATGACTGAAGCCACAAAAATTAGAGGGTCCATAAATGGCATAACATTTTTGGCTGATAAATTTTCGGTGATCAAAAATTTAGTACATCTCTAATATCAACACACTTTTAGATTCCTATTGTTGCACATTTCTGCTGTGTGATTGGCTCTTAGATCAATATAGAGTAAAAAAGTCCAGAGCTTATCATTGTTAATTTTTTTTGCCATTCGACATAATTTTGTATATCGGCCCAGCCCTACTCCAGGAACACCAGGCCACTTTTATAATCATTTGATTAAGTTTATAAATATCATTCGGTGTCATATCACCATCTACCTGCTTACTATTAATTATTTACTTTTTTTGTGTCATAATTTTTGAGTTTTGCAAGGCTGTTTATTTATGTTTACCATTGTTTATTCATTGATTGATGCATTTATTTTACATTTACAGATCCAGAACTGTCTGGGTGTCATTCACTCCTAATGGATGACTTTGAATACAGTGTGCAAATCTCAGACCAAGACTGGGACTGTTTTTTCCAGGAGTGTGAGGGCTGTGACCTGCTCTCACCAGTGCTTGCTAGCCGAGAGGATTCTGGTATGAGTGACATTGATGAGATGAGTTGCCGCTTTATAGGCAGGACCCCAGCCATGGACACAGCATCCATAAATCCTGATCCAGACCTTCAGATTGATGGCCCATCAGACTCTGAGGGCTCACCTGTGTGTAATTACCTCAGCAAGTATGGCATACGTAGTCCAGAGCAGGTTCTCTCTGGCAGTGAGGAAGACTTGCACCTTCAGACTGTCAATCTGTTCTTTGAGCAGTTAAAAAGTGTCACAGAAAACGAACAGCCCATGAAACAAAGCCGCGTCGACAATTGGGGAAGTGAGACGACAGCCCATCTAAAGGGTTTGATTGATAAGCCAGATATTCAGACTGTAGATACAGGTCCATCTGGTCCAAATAGGACCAGACTTACAGGGAAAACTGCTAAGCAGGGTGTGGCAAATGCCTGGGGCAGTATAGCCTTTAAAAAGCCTGCATACGCCAATGCACAAGAAGATGCATCAAAGTCTGACTCAGAGCTAGTGATTGCAAGGAAATCATTGTCAACTCCCCTAATTACAGTAAGAATGAAACAGGAGCAACAGAGATTTTGTGATCCCTCCAAAACTGAATCAAAGTCACCAGACAAAGAGAAAATGGTACTGGTTAATAAGAAAGTTATAACAAATCCAAATCCAGCAAGACTTGCTTATTTGGATGCAATAAGCAGTTCTGACTCGAAGGATTCCCCAATCAGTCAGATCCAATTGTCACCTTCCAATCTCAGGAGAAAAAGACGAAAGAAGAAGAGAATGAGTGTTGAGCCAGCAGAGCCAGGATGTGAATCTCAGATCCACATCCGTGCCAATGAATCAGAGGATGAGAGATTTGTTCAGCGGGAAGAGATGAATAGCCTTCCTGCAAATGTGTGGAAGACAAATCATTTGTCACTTCAGGGAATTACAATGCCTTCAACTGCACAAAATACAGATCATTTGCAATTTAGAAATTTGTTCGACTTGGAGGCTTCAGCTGATTTTAAGTTTTCAAAGAGCTTGCCAGTATCCTTTACCAGTGATTTGGGCGTTACACCTCTAAAGCCTGAAGATGGACATGCATGCTTTAATACCATCTCCAAAAACATGTGTGATACGTCCCTTGTAAACAATGAACAACTAAAGGCAGAGATTTGTGAGTTGTCATTTTTACCTAAGATAGATAAAGTTCTCAATTTACAAGAAAGCAGATTAGATGTAACCAAATTACTTCAGTTGGATTCTGCCGTACACTTAACCGAGGACAGGAAAGGTTTTAAAAAGACCTTATTGGCACCTCTATGTGATCATTCTGATGCAGGATGTCAGAGGAAATTTCCAGTGCAGTTGAGAAAAAACATTTCCAGTGCAGTTGATTCAACAGAGGCTTCTCCCTCTGTTGTCTCTTTTAAACTCACTGAAGACAAAGATTTGCCCTGTTTAAGAAATGAGACTGACTGTTCTGGAGTTAAAGATGAACAAAACATCCCCAGCAAAAGAAATACAGTAGAAATATCAGGCACCAAAGAAGGCATTGTACCTTTATCTGACAACAAGAATGGAGCAGAATTTTGTTCATATGGAAATGATCCAGAAACCTTTAATTGTCTGAAAAATGCTCCTCAGAAAGTGGAAGCAGGTATTCAAGTGAATATTTCAGAATCCCAAAGCCACGTGGACTCTCAAACTATTGAAATAAACACGAACACACCTGTAAGTGAGACATACGCTAAGGCTGAGAGTCATGTGCCTGAAAAGAAGGATCATGGGGCAGATGATGATCATTGCCAAAATAAGATTAGTGAAGTGACTGTGAATGCCTCACCCATTAAGCCTGGGAATTCAGATGAATCAGACAATAAAAGTGCTAATATAGTTGCTGTTTCAGCTGAAGGTGAACAACTATTGTGTGGCAAGTCCACCGAATTCAGTGAACACATAAGTCATTCTACAGAAGAAATACAGAGTGTAGAGAAGCTTCATGATACACTTGCTGAAAGTAATTCCACTTCATCAACTGAGCTGAAAAGTGGAGACAATGATCCAGAGAGTGTTTCTCTTGATCTTCCAAGCCCTGTATTTGCTATCTCATCATTCTGGAATGAAATGGAAAAGCTGACCATCAATGACATTTTGAAGTTACGGCTGGTTGGTAACTCCCGGCACACCAGTATTTTGTCTCAACCAGAGGATAGTAGCGTTGTGGACATAACAGATGCTGCAGACTCAGGTTACTTTACTCAACTGGACGACTCAAAGCAGGACCGCTTAAGTGGAGACATGTCTTACATATCGGATCTGGACGAAGAGCTTGGACAGCTTCAAACTCAGTTTTCCTCAAAGCAAGAGGATGAGTTGTGTGAGTCCCATTCCTCTTCTGGTGTGATGTGGGAGAATGATCCTGATTCAGTGGTCATGGGTGAAAAAATAGTGCATGCAAGTTCAGAAAGCACTCTTCCCGAACATCTCTACACAGCTAATGCTCAGCAGTGCTTCAGAAGAATGTGTAAGAACCTTAGTGTGCAGAACCTGCAAGCTCTAGACTCTCCACCCATTAGACAAATCTTAAGAAATGCCTCAATGCACTCAATCCATTCAGAGGTAGAAGATGACTTCATAGATCCTTTTTACCATGTAAACACTTCAAGCTCAAAGATTTTGTCTGATGATGAAGAAGAGGTTGAAAACAGTGGTATCACGTTTTCGGAAGTATTCCAGTTTTTCTTTGGTGAGGATGAACCTGAGCGTTGTCCATCTCGTGCAGACAATGTTGCTGCCTCGTACCTTGATGGAACAGGCATGTCTTTACCTGAGACCTATGATCATTTCTTCTCTGAGTTTGATAGTGGAACTTTTGTTTGTCCAGTTGTGGAAGAGTCGGGCTCTGATCAAATGGTTCCCATATTCTCCTGCTCCCGCTCGGCTAACATAAATCTTCAGTTCCCAGAAGCATATGACTATTTCTTCCCTGATTCTCCTGGTAATTCAGATGATGAAAATGAGAACGCAGTGATCAAGGTGGTGACACGATATGACCATAAGCCTCCTAGCCATGATCATGTTGACATGTATGAGCACTTTTATTCTGAAGATGAAAGCGACTTCCTTAGGACAAACCCTCTATCTTTCAGAAAAGTTCGACGCACAGGTTTTACTGACCCTGAAGAAAAGACATGTTCTGGGGAACTTGTCCCAGTCAAGAGATTTGCCAAAGGAATCATTCAACCTCTCAATGCTTTAAGCCCTGATGGGAGCCCTTTCCCAGATTCACTGCTTCTTAACCTGGAGAACCGCATCTTCCAGCAGCTAAACGAGCAACAGAAGAAGTGCATGGAGATGCAGATAGTAGTTGCTGATCCAAGTAAGACAGTATCTTATACATACATGCATTAAAACTGCACATTGCACTTTCTCAAATGGTTTATTGGTTCCTCTTAAACTTAATCAGACAGAGAGGGCCTAAATTAAGAGAATATAATGATCATTCTATATTTGGTATAAACTCTAACCTCTTTTCCGTCAGTACCTGCTGACTGAGTATCTAGTCACATGTAGAGCCTTGCCCAGGCCGGTGGAATGGTTGTACGTGCAAATGAGTCTTCACTCTTACTGGGCAGCTTCTCAAATCTGACATGTGCCAGAATTTATGAACATGTTTCACTTTGAAGTCAAAGTAAAAATAGAGAAAACTCCAGGAACACCAGGCCACTTATATAATCATTTGATTCAGTCATTGAATGTCATTCAGTATCATATCACCATCTACCTGCTTACTATTATTTATTTGTTTAGCTTTTCATTAAATAATACTGTACTGTTGTTCTGATTTTCATTGCTTGTTGTCTAGGATTGGATGCCCCATTCTTGCCTCTTAAACAGGCAGACATGTGCTTGGTTTGTATTGCATTTGCTTCATGGGTGCTGAAATCAACCGGTTCAGGAGGAGATACTTGGAAAGCTGGTGTGTATTTTTATTTCCTTCACATTGTCTTGATTATGTTCTGTATGATTTAAATCAGTAATTATTTTAGTCAGTCAGTTGTGTTTTTACTGAACAGAAGAAATGATTTGTGTTTATAGCTCAGAATTACAACAAATTGAGCAAAGGTGAATGAAAAAAACAATGTTTGATTTAGCAATACAATTTCTAACGATGCATATTCTCCTATTTTTTTGTCCAGCTCTTCTGGCGAACGTCAGTGCGCTCTCAGCCATACGATATCTGCGTAGACACAAGAGGGAGGAGGTCTCTGGAAAAACTCCTCTGCGTCAGATAGAGCCGGCATAACTCCGCAACTCAGATCTGATTTCAGTCACATCACCCCTTTTTCCATGTAATCTAAAAGGGCAAAAGTGAATATCAAATGTGTGAATGTAGTACATTTACCATCAACCTCAGTACATAGAATTATTAGTAACACACACATGTGCCTTTATTGCTAAAGAACTCAGTTTATAAACTTGATGTAGAGAATTGTTGTGATTTCAGGCCAGTGGCATTTCAGAAATCAGCATATATCTATAAATATAGAAGAAGAATAGTTTATGAAATGACCAAAGCCCTTTAAAAGAGATATTGTGGATTCACTGTTTGCAGTGAATGCTGTTGTGTGTTGTGTTGGAAGCAGCAGTATGTTGATTAATGTTTTATAATGAAGTGCTTATGAAAGTTGTAAAGATCATGTTATGATGGAGAACATGTTTAACAGTGGAAAATGGAAGAGCTAATGTCTATTAACAGACATTTACTATAATGTGATACTACTGAGAAACTGGAATTTTCGCTGGGCCAAAGTATTTTTGGTGTATATACACCATTTAAATATGAAATGATATACCCATGTGATGGTCAAATCAGATGTGAAAGCATTGTTTGAATTATTTCATATGGTGCTATACCAATGTAGGATTTTTTTGTCTGTTTCATCTAAAATAAATATGATGTATTAAAAGTACTGAGAGTGTATATACCGTGTTAATAGCAATGCTTATTCTGACCACTAGAGGGGGCTAAGCAGCTAGTTTCACAATGTGGCAGTTTAGGGTGAGGCCATTTTTTACAGTCTATGAGTGAGACCATACCTAACGATGTATTTAAAAGGAATTAATTCTTTTTTTTTTCTTTTCGACTTTGTCTCTTTATTAATCAAAGGTCACCACAGCGGAATGAACCGCCAACTTATCCAGCATGTTATATGCAGCGGATGCCCTTCCAGCCGCAACACAACACTGGGAAACACCCATACACTGTTGTATTCACACACACACACACACACACACGGAGAGAGAGAGACTGCGGCCAATTTAGCTTATTCGATTCACCTATAGCGCATGTCTTTGGACTGTGGTGGAAACCGGAGCACGCGAACACGGGGAGAACATGCAAACTCCACACAGAAATGCCAACTGACTCAGCTCGAACCAGCGACCTTCTTGCTGTGAGGCGACAGCGCTACCCACTGCGCCACCGTTCTGCCAGTTCTGTTCATATAGTGAAAATTACTTTCAATAGTTTTTTGGCTAACAGACAAATTTCATATTTGCCATCATATATTTTTGGTTGCATTTGACACTTGATAAATGTTAGGCCCTGTACAAAAGCATTCTAGGACCTCTACAAAATTCAACATTACTTTAAAACAGATATATGCGAGAAGATTTCTATATTTATTTTAACATTGTCCGCCTGTGTTATATAACTTAACACAGTGGTTCCCAAACTTTTCAGCTCGCGACCCCCAAAATAATAATTCCAATGACTCGTGACCCCCACTATCCTCAGAGGTGGTTATAAACATACAAACAGTGCACACAATGGTGCGGGCACACACACACACACACACACACACACACACACAGACAGACACTAATAGGAACTATAACTATATAAACAAGCTTATTGACAACACAAAAAAGTGCAACAGTCAAACAACCGTATAATTTTTTATAATCATTATTCATTTGTTTAATTTAATATTAACCTCACGTAATGATAATAGTGGGCACAATGTTTACAGCACAAG
>CAIGQZ010001345.1:9217272-9236693 GCA_903798205.1 Danio tinwini | reverse complement strand
ACTCTGGGACGCTATATATATATATATCATTACTTTAGATATGTCCAGTAATTTCTTTCAAATATTATTTCTTTATTATTATATTTTTTATGATTAATGGGTTTCTTAGAACTTTTTGTGGTTCATGGATACAGATTATTTAATTAATTCATTTTTAAAAATAATATTAATTGTATTTCTTGCTAATTACATAGCTTGAATCTGATCATACCCAATTAAATTTCCATAATTCAGCATTGTTTTATTAAAATCAAATTCCTCGCATTAAAGAGGCCAGTAAACTGAGCATCTAAATTCTTCATGCCCTAATGTAAGATTTAACATGCGGTTTGTTGTGTTCTTTTCACAGAGCGGCTATGAGACGTCTTGAAGGATCTCCCACTTGTGAGCTTTAAATCACTCTCAGTGGTAATTCTGTCCTTTCGCTGGTCTTTCCTTCATGTGCAACCTGCAGCGCTGTCATTTATAACACACACACACACATCTCCTCTTCATCTGCACTCTTGTTTCCACTGTCATGTCCTGCCTGTGTAAACACACCCCATCAAACCCTAGTAAAGGTCACTCAAAAACTACTTAGCTGGAGTTTGCACGTTGCCATGAATCATTTGCTTCCTATGTTGTTGGGTTTAAACCTGAGAGTATATACTGTACAGTCTGACCTAATTAATTGTTTTATTTTAACCAGCCTATAAAGCATATTTATGATCCAGGTCAACATTTTAAGACTAAACAAAAGTTGTGAACACAAAACTGGTTGTATGGCTTGCTGTGTATATCTTGCGTATCTAGTTCCGTTTCTGCATCCGTGAAATGAACGTATCAGTTTGGTACAGTACTGCAACTGCCTCATAAGTTTTGCATGGCAAAAAAAATCTCACCTGGCGAGTAACTGTAAGGAATCTGCTGCACCTCCATGATAGTGTGACCTGAGAAGCCTCTCTATAACAGACAGAAGAATAGGAGTTCAAGCTTTGAAGCTACAGTACATTTATTTATGGCACACTATAAAAAAATATATATTACAAAAACTCATGACAACAAAAGTTTTTGGTTACTTTAACTTAATTTGATAAGTTAGGCAGGTTTTGACTAAATTATTTTAGTTGTACAATGTTTTAAGTATTATTAGACAAAAAATATTAAACAGTTTGACTAATTTAAGTTGACATGACTACAAAAGTTCACTTAATTCAACCAAAAACATTTAAGGCAGAAAGAATTTTTTACAGTGCCGTAGTGAAGGTGTTTAAAAAAGTTATAATGTAATTCTGCAAGGATTAAAAGTAACAGTTAAGACATTTGTAACATTAGAAATTATTTCAGTTTGGAACCTTTTTGTAATGTGTTCTATTTATTTTATTTTCTATGCATAAAATAATAACTATTCATTGAGTGTAACAATGTGCAGCCTTTACACTTGCCACAGTCTTTTAAACTATCAGGTTTCACCCATTTAAAGGAGACTTTAATAATTGAAATGATAATAAAACTTAGTACAGGTCACAATATGTATATTGTTTAATTATCAGATAAATATATGCTGAACTAAAGGGGTAGCTCACCCCAAATTTCTGCCAATTCTGCCATAATTTTCTCACATTAGACTTGAGTTACAGTTTTTTTTTTGTTTTGATGGACGCAAAAGTAGATATTTTGAAGAATGTTTGAAACCTGTAAACCCTGACATTCCTGATAGGAAAAACAAATACTATTAGTCAGCGATTCTTCAAAATGTATATTATTTTGTGTTATTGTTGTGTATATATATATATATATATACATACACCAATAACATAATTATTATCATTACATATATATTATCATTAACACAACACAATCCTTTAAAACTAAACTACAATAGTCCAATTACCTGAGAGATGTGGTTGTGTTGTGTCTGTCGGTTTGGAGTGGGCAGTATCTTCAGTTTAGAAACAGCTCTGGAACGTAGTTCATCTGACCACTCGCTGTTGACCTCGGGCTCCAGGGCCTGACCGGGTCTGTTTTTCCTTCCCAGAGGAGGAGTACACAGCCGGAAAGAGGGAGGAAAGAGAGGAGGATACGACTGCTCCACGGAGCCCCGAGATGAGTGCTGTAGCAAAAAACATGAAATTGTTTATTTAATTTATTAATTTATTTTGATTAAAAAACAACAGAATGTATGAAAGCTGATTTAGAACTTTATTACAGGGCAACACTAGACTGTAAACAAAAGAAATTGCTGCCTAAATTGTTCTTAGTTGAATCAAATTAACTTCAGCTTCAAATTTCAACTTAAACCAAGTAAACATGACTAAATGTATTCAGTTACATTTTGTACAACTAAAACAATTTAGTTGAAACCTGATTAATTGATTAAACCTAAACAAAAACATTTGCTGTCATTTCCCAGTACTGGATTGTCCGCTGGGTAAAAAATATTCCCAAATAGTTGGCGGTTCATTCTGCTGTGGTGACCCCTGATAAATAAGGGACTTCATGACTTTTTTTACAAACTCAAGTAAATGAGAATTACAAGCTGAAGTAAAGATATCAGTGTAAGACTCTATTTGATCAACACAAGCAACTGGAGCAAGACTTTACAGAAGCTTCACTTCTGGACTGTCGGTTGATTTAAGGATTTAGACCTAAACCCATTATGTAATCCGGGTTTTGAAAACCGCAGTGTGAACCGAAAGTGTAAACCTGCCAAAATATTGTCTGAAATGTGCATGCTACATTTGGTAACTCTGTCTCGTTCGCTGAGCAGCCTTTTTCATTATGCATCTGCTCGGATCAATTAGTAATGCAGGCTATGAGGACTTTCCGTGGCTTTAGTGCATCAAATCAGCGCCCATGCTTTCAGGGTGTTTGGTCACCGGCGGCACTGGTGTCAAGTGAGAGAGCAGATCTGATATCCTGACCCACTTACCGATGGCTGGGCAGAGTTCTCCTCCAGTGGGTACATTCGGGGGGTGCTGGGGTCGTCATAAAGGGGCGAGAGAGGTTTCCGGTGGGAGAACAAGTCCGAGTGGCGGTGAGGAACTAGGAGTTGGTGTTTGACATTTGTTTGTGGCGTGCTCCAGCTGTTTGACTGAACAAAGACAGAATTTTACTTTAAATTAATTCCATTTTAAATACTTAAAATGAGTAATTTGCAATGTAAATATCAATATCATGAGATCAAAGATAAAGAATAAAAGGAATAGTTCACCTAAAATAAAAATTTATTGCCAATTTAATCTCCCTCAAAGGATTCCAGTCCCTTTTGAGTTTCTTTTTCCTGTTAAAAACCAATTAAGATATATTGAAGAATGTTGAAAAACGGTAGCTATTGACTTTCGTGGCTAATTGTTTCCAACATTTTTCTAAATAGCTTATTTTATGTTCATCATAAAATAAACTGTAATAGGTTTGTAACAGGTGGATGGGGAGTAAATGATGACATATTTTGGGTGAACTTTGCCTTTTATTATGTAATCAGTAACCATGGCCTGTTACCTTGACTAGTGGGGCCTTCTCAATACGTTGAACAGGGCAATTGCGATGCATTGCACTGTACGGTGTGTTGTAAACTGGTGACAGGACCCCTTCAGAGGCGAGATAGGATGGCTGTGGTGGGGAGGGGTAGTGGTGTGAAATGGGACGGTAGTCAGGAGGGGGTCTGACACGAGAGGAGAAGCTGCTGCTCCTGCTGCCCAGGTGAGCTGAGTACTGGGTGTCTGAGGAGGTCGGCCTGCTAGAAGTGAACTGTATCAACACACAAAAGACAACTGGTTAAGAGGGTTTATTTCTTTTCAGATTTCTACACAGACAACAAATGGTTAAAAGCTATTTTGGTGTTGTTTAGTAAAAATATAAACATTTGTTTTAAATATAAAATATATAAGATTGTAAAAAATATAAATATAATATAAAATATACAGTATAATATAAAAGGCAGCACGGTGGCGCAATGGGTAGCACAATCGCCTCACAGCAAGAAGGTAGCTGATTCAAGCCCCGGATCGATCAGTTGGCATTTCTGTATGGAGTTTGCATGTTCTCCCCGTGTTGGCATGGGTTTCCTCCGGGTGCTCCGGTTTCCCCGACAAGTCCAAAAACATGTGGTATAGGTGAATTGGGTAAGCTAAATTGGCTGTCGTGTATGTGTGTGAATGAGCGTGTGTGGATGTTTCCCAGTGATGGGTTGCAGATGGAAGGACATCCTCTGCGTGAAACATATGCTGGATAAGTTAACAGTTCAGTTCACTGTGGCGACCCCAGTTTAATAAGAAAATAAAGAAAATGAATGTATATAGTATAAAAACTTGAAAACTAACTGAAATCAAATAACAATTATGCTCAAAATGTTGCAAACTATAATAAAATATAAAGAAAAATGAAAACAATTTACAAATACTACAACAGCATATGAATAATACTAAAATGTGGAAACTTCAACAGGAAAAACCTTTGGTATACTGTTTGGTTCAAACAGTTATTTTTGACTGCATATCTGCATTTAATCTGGATTTGTTCTGGTGTATAAATATATTTTCCACTAAATATTTACTTGTAGTCAATAACATATTTTGTTTTAAATATGTTAAAAGCTTGTGCTCCAGGCAAGTTTAGGATCTACATTAACCACAATCATGTTTAATGTAAATCACTTTAACTGCATATAAAACCTATCACATTGATTAAACTTAAAAACTCAAGTCCACCAGCTGCCTTGAAAATGTGTCAACTCAACTTAGGGAGATTTTTTTTTTTATTTCAACTTCAGATTTTCACAATATATTTAACTAAAACTCACCATTTTAAGTTGAAACAAAGAATCTCTCTAAGTTGAGTTGACTCACATTTTCATGGCAGCTGGTGAACTTAAGTTTGTAAGTTTAACCAAGTGAAATGTTTTACAGTGTACAGTATATAGGTTATCAAATTAGGTCTCAAATATTAACATTTCAAGAGTTGAGAATTGAATTAAATAGACTAAAGAATATACCATAAGTCGCCTACTTGTTTAGAATACTTGGCATATCAATGTGCCTTGCTAATTCATAAGATTCTTGTAGGTGGTAACAGCGGAAATCAGTCACACACAGGTTAATTATTAACAGTTTAAATGAAACACTGCTGATCTAGTTTGTAACCACATGTGCTGCTCCTCTAAAACAAATATACAAGTCATTGTGATGAATAATGCTTAATATTTTACATCTGTGGATTACTATTGCCTAACTTCAGTAAGAGCAATTCACCAAGTTTAACACCCAGCAGCTGGACAAATATGTTCACAGCTTGATGTTAACGTATTGCTGGGATTGACACTTACGCAAAGTGGCTCAGCATAACCAGGGGAAATTGGGTTGTCATCAGCACTGGGCAGCTGGAGCTCATAAGATCTGCGTTTGTCCTGCTTTGGTGGCTCGGAAACTCCATGGCTGCTGGCGCTCCACCTGTCCAACTCTGGAGCCTGGGAATAACGTGAATGTGAATATCTTTCGCGCAATATCAACGATACTCAACACCATGTCCAAGATGGAAGCGAACGCTCACCTGTTTCTGTGTTGGAGTGTAAATGATGTCATACACAGGGGGAGGAGGGCTCAGGATTGGGACGTCAGCGTTTTTGAAATACTGGATCCAGTCATGGAACTCGCTCTTGTCCAGACAGGACACGATGATGGGGTTTATCAGCTTCCCTATCAACAGAAGAGTTTGAGTCAGTTATATATCTGTGCAGAAGCATGCGTGCGATACTAAAACAATCAGAGTTTACGCTCGTCTTTATGGCACATATCAAATCTTTGGCATGTACAATAACATCCGGTGATTGAATTATGGCTTGTTAACTCACCCTCAATCATAAATGTGTTGGGTTTGATGTCCTGGCAGGGAGTTGTGACTGTGATCATGTTGAGAGGAAGTTTGCCCTGCAATTTCAAATACATGCAAGATTAGTTCCAGAGTGCATCACTAAGATATGTGCAGTGTTACTGCTGCATTCTGTTGCGCGAATGAAATTATTTTAAGATACCTTGTAAAAGAGGCCATCACTCTCTTCTGACAGAATTATGAGATAGTTGGGGTACAGCACCAGCAGACGGTCATACTGCTCCTGTGAGCCGAACAGAAAAATTCAATCACAGTTATTATTGCTTTTGCACTGCAGTTCAATATACAAGATGCTAATATTGAGTTGTTTTAAACAATAATGCAGTTACTTAGTCTATTTTTGCTCTAGGAATGAAAATGTTTTCAAAGGCACAGAAGAGTCACTGTCTCCTATAAAAATGAACCACTGCTTTACTACAAATAAAGCTAAAATAAGAGTTGTTTTGTCATTAAACCATGGTTACCACAAATTAACCATGGCTTTGACGCACTAATAATTATCATAATAGTTTAAACTTAAATTTAATAATTAGATGCTTTTATCCAAAGCAACTTAAAGCAGATTTATTTTAATAAAACCAACCTAATGAGTCTGTGTATGCTGAAATCATGTGACTTGATCAGATTAAAGAGAAAGTTCAACAATCATTAGCTATGTTTTTATCCACTTATTTTTATGTGCATTTTGGATATGTGCATAAAAAAACAGTTGACGGAGACACCATGATGCGCATAAGTAAAAAAAAAAATGGGTACAAAAAACATGTGCATTACTGAATAGGATAAACCTTTTTTTCGATAAGAAAAAAAGAGCATAAACTACGACATTTTTACTGAACAAATTCCAGAATGCGCATTAAAAAAAGTCATGCGATGTTGTTATAAAAGATTATGTGATGATTTGTTCATCAGGCTGAGCATGTTGTAAAACATCTAAAATGTTGTTGTGGTCATTCTAAAATGCCTTAACCGTTATAGTATTAGTGTTATATTATTAATTACCTCCAGAATAGTCAAGGGCATCTGTGCTCCATGTCTCACACTTTCAAATGTCACCTCGCATTCATTGCATGTCGACATTTGTCTTCTGAGGCGCAACTAATTTATTAAATAAAGAAAAGATTCACGCAGCTTCTTCTACCTCAGTAAATTCCGTTTTTAGTTTTGATATTTGCCGCCAGTTAATCAGGAAGGGACAATTTTGTTCTCTTTGACTCGTTGGATTGAAACGTAGATTTATTCACACATCTTTTATGCCATTTTCTAGTTTTCTGCATACATTTAAGTTGCATCTTTGGACTAGTACTGGGTGCTACCAACTTATCCTTAAGTGATTTCAAACAATCAAGAGTTTATTTTTTTATGTTGAAATACAAATATTATTTCTTAAGAATGTTTGAGCTATTGACTTCTATGGCAGAAAAAAATACTACGAAAGTCAATGGCTACACTGTAAAAAAAATCCATTATTTTAGTTTTTTTTTTTCAGCAGCTGGGGTGCCAGAAAAAAAAGATAAAATAACAGCCGTTAAATTACAGACATTTGCCATAAAATAACAGACGGTAATGTACAGAAATGTATCAGAAATTAAAAGTTAAGAAAATTTCTCTAATATAACATCCGTTATTTTGCAGTAAATGTAATTTAACAGCTGTTTTTTGTTTTTTTTTACAGCGTACCAGTTAGCAAACCTTTATCAAAATCAGTTAGCAAACCTTTATCGAAATCAATTACCAAACCTTTATGAGAATCTCAAACAGGGAGAATAAATAATAACTGAACATTCATTTTTGGGCGAACTATCTTTTAGAAAAAAAAAAAATTTTAGTCACTACTAACGGATGGTCTGCCTCTGAACATTGCGACTTGAGTGGAATTTTAGGACCGGATCTAAATGTGGTCTAATCATAATACTGAAGCTGACCAACACATTTGTACTAATTTCCCAAAGGTCTTTCACCGACCCTGAGTGTGTGTTTTAGCTCGGCTCGGGGTGTGTACTTCAAAGACAGCTGTTGGGTGAGTCAAGTCAAGTGCGTGAGGCAAGCAACTGGTTTACACACCCTTTTCACAAGCAGATCCTCTTTGCTCTCACAGTACACTTAAGAAGGACTATCAGTTGCACACCCTCCCTCATACTTGGCCACACGTACACTGGATATTTGGTTACACTACACGTTTCCCATAGTACGAACTAGCGTGCTTTGTGTTTGTATGCTGATGGTTCAAGGAGACCCGCTGATACCAGGCAGACTTTGACTAATGAGGGTTGTGTGAAAGCAGCCGTGGCAAAACAGACTCTCCTGAGCATAAACTGAGCTTGCTTTGCACCTCTCAAGGAAGCATGGAAGTGAATCTAGGGACCCTTGTCATGCTAAGACTAAACACTTTATTCAAAGGCTTTTCAGAGTGAGCGTCATTTACAGTTGCGTAATGCTGCCACTGTGGGCAAATGGATGTAGGCCTGGCATGTTACTTAGTAGAATAAAGAATAATATTAAATAATGATACATATTTTTTTGCTGTATAATAAATATGTTTCTGTAAGTAAATCATTTTAAAATTGTAATTAATGATTATTTATTTATAATCCACTATTAAAACGATTTATACATTTGTTATGGTCTTTATGTTAGCTCAGTGTCATTCAATTGCATGTATTTTATAAAACCAAGTTGTGTTTTTTTTAATGTTGAAATGAATATCAACTTCGATTAAAAATATGTTAATATGTTTATTTATTTTCAAATAGTTGTATATACATAAAATATATATAACAAAAAATTCTAGTAGTTCCCAGATACAAATTGAAGAAAAAAAATAAATTGAGCGTTCTCTGTAGTAGGTCCTAAAATGTGGAACGAGCTACCTATGTTCATTTGAACAATTTCCTATATAATACTAACTAACTATATATTGTATTTCCAGGTTATACAAGTAAACCAACCATGAAGGTCAAGATGTTTGATCTTGAAGAGCTCTTACCTGACAGGGCATGTGTTGCAATTTGACTTTGGTGACGTAAGTAATGGGTCCAAGACTCTCTCGTTGCGAACCCTCCCACTCATAGATGGGCTCTTTACTAATGGAGTTCCTCAGCTCCTCCTTTCCTACTGTGGTCTCTTCTGAACACTGCATCTGTGGAGACCAAATTGAGTTTCGGTCATTGTTCAAAAGAAACAACTGACGTGATGTATCCTGCATGATATACGGGAACGATAAAGTCATCCAAACTGAGAAGTCCAGAGAAATCTATTGCACATCTTCTCTAATTATGCCTTGCTGCAATAGCATGATGTGTCAGAAATGTCTTTTTAAGATCCAGCTAAGTTGACCACAAAAGAAACCACTCCCTTAGAGGACAATGACAAGCATTAGTCACTCTGACCTGAATTAACACCTTCTTCTTAGCTTATACATTGTCTTTGGCAGTCACAAGTATAGATAAACTTTTCAGTACCTTAACTCTTGTGTATGTCTCCAGTGCGATTGCATTGCCACCGTTGGCCTCGATTTGTTCTTTCAGAAGCCCAAACCAGTTGTTCATCTCCTCTTCTGTCGAGCAGTACACGATGATAGGGTTTAGGCTGACCCCTGCAAAGGTCAAAGAAAAGGGGTCAAAGGTTAGGTCAGATGACTACCGACCACTGGCCATCTGGATCTGTTTGGGAGCCAGTAACAGGTTGCTGAATATATTGGTAAATCTTTTGTTTTTAAGTATAGATGCAATGGCTTTGATAGCAATGCTCGGTTTCATGTTGAAATGTCAGTGTTGACTCTTCTGACCCTCAGAGAAAATAATCAGTTTCAAAAGCTCTTAACATCACAACATGCCATACATTCATGGTTAACCAGTTGTGCCTTTATTGAGAACTGCTACTTTGTAAGAATGCATCAAACCTGGAATCTCCCTTTTATCAGAGCCACATTCCAGCCATTATCATGCCAGATATCAGCCCTCTGTCCTGCCCTGTACAATCATTTCCAGCAAGGTGTGAAATGTTTTTAGTAAAGGCACGTGTTCATGTGAAAGACTTGATCGTTTTTTTTCCAGAACACATAGAGCCAGAACTGGAAATATGGGACTACTAGATTTCCAAATCTTACTGCCAGCAATATAAATGTCTTAATATATTTAAAGTGATATTGTAGAATAAACGAGTATGATTCATCTTGGGGAAAAAAGGAGCATAAATGAAGTCTTAGATCCTTGGTTTCTCCTTGGACTCAGAATAATAGTGTTAATTTAAAATCTAAGCGTAGCTCCATGACTCCTCTTTGATGTGTGAATATTGAGGTCGGGAAGCTGCTTTGTAGAAATTAGTAATAGGACAAACAATGCATTTAAAACTTATGAACAACTGAATCCATTGCTTTGCAAAATGATTCACTGTTTTGAAGCATTCAAAACACCACATGCTAGGGACAACTTCTGGTCAAAACTGTGTATATTCAACAAAATTTCAGACAAAGCATAGATAAAAATGTTTTTTTTTTCCAAACACTGCAAATGTTAAACTGAAAGCTCAACCAATCAATGCACTTAGCTATTTAATATTATGTGTCTGCATAACTTTATGTTATCAATTTTCAAACCTTATATTGTTCCATTGTGGGCTCTTTTAAACAGGACAACAAAAGACTTTTAACCAAGATTATTCCTTTTTGTTTTCACAAATATCTCATTACATCATCTACAAATTCATAAAACAAGACAGAGATCAGGTAAATAAAAAAAAAATAAATCTGTTCAGTTATTTGCCTCTTGGGGCAATCTGAGTTAACCTGTGATGAACCTGTGAACCTAATGATGCTTCATTTACTGAAATCAAGTGACCATGCAAATTTGATACATGCTCTGAACCACTCATTTGAAACAAAAGATTTATAAAAGTTTCTAAGCTTCATAAAGCAGTGCTTCAAAAGCAGCTATCACTTGTAGAAATTGAAGTGTAATTTAGTTTTACAGCAACTCTGGCATTATTTATCATGTTTAATACTTAAATCTACTTGAATGAAATTAATTGCATGAAAGGCTATAATATTAATACCATTTGACTTTACTTGACTGCCAAATTGAGGTCAAATTGCAGACGTTGTGCAAACATCCACATCGTTATAGACAGACGCTACCTTAACTGAAAAGAATATGTGCAGCACACATTTCCCTATTCATGTAAGTTTTTTCATACTTGAAAGGGTTTAAAAAACAAACAACAAAGCTTCTGGGTGTGTGTTTAGAGACCTCTTTTTAATCTGAAATCCTGTCTGATGATTTTGTGCCAAATAAAGAGATTTGTTTAGTAATTTGGAGAATGGGACTTAACGTCATATAACAGTTATGCTTTAATTCTTTTTTTCATTCAATCACGGCCACACTGACTCATCTTCCCGAAACATTAAGCATTTAAAGCATTTTGCTGATTACTCAGTGTGACAAAGCAATAAAGTCGATATTTTTTCCATGTGGTAAATTCTCATAAAAAAATGTTATAAGCAGACTTGTGTGTTCAGGTCCAGTGCCCTGGAATGTGGAGGACTTTAAATGAGACGGAGAGGTAAAGAGCTGCGCAGCTGAGCGAGTTCAGGCGCACCTGTCGTATAACAAGGGGGGTCTTGAAGAGCAATTTATGTCTTTTTTGACTAGTGGCAAATGGAGGAAGGTTTCGGTAGTCTGTCTTTTGAACCTCTGGAATGTCCGAACATGGGAAGTGGTTTTGGGCCGCACAGTGTGGCTTTACAATGCATGCCTCCGTGTTTTGTTTTCCGGTTAGTTAAGAGTCACAAATTCCACCCTCACATAACACTCAAAACAACAGGGTTTCGGATAAAGAAGAGCTAGAGTGACCCTCAGCGATTAAGATATAAAATATCAGAGGATTACAACACACTGGATTGGGCAATTTTATATATGTAATTTTATCTCCCTGTTGCTTTTATCTTGTGTTTCTTTCCTCCTCCTTCCTGTTAGTTCAGCGCTGGATTATCAAGCACGCTCACCGTTTATCTGGAATGCAAATTCCTGCAGATCACCAAAGCTGTTCCTGTTCTGCACCTTGCAAATCGTGAGCTCTTTGAGAGGAAGTGTTCCCTGTTTAACACAAATAAACAACGGTTAGTTTAGTAGTTGACCTTTATTTTGATTAAAATAAATAAACACTTTGATATCCCAAGCTATTAAATATACAGTCTCGGATTCAGATTATATCAAAAATGTGTACAAAAATATATACTGGTATATGGTCATACTTTACAATAAGGTTTCATTAATGTTAGTTAATGTATTTATATTCATTATATGAACTAATGCTGATCAGTACATAGTTCAACATTTACTTATGCATTATTAAAATCAAAATTCACGTTTAATAACATTAATAAATTAGTGAGCTAACAAACTATCAAATGACTTTATTTTCATTAACTAATGTTAACAAAGAAGAATAAATACAGTTATAATTGTATTGCTCACTGTTTGTTTATGTTAGTGAATATAACATTAACTGAGACAACCTTTATCTACAAGCTTTATATATGTCTTTGTAGTTTAATATTATTATTTTAAAAACAAAGACATGTTATGTTGTTAAGAAAATTGTTACAATTTAGACATCTGTCATTGACATATTCAGTGTTGGGCAGCGCTCTGTCATCGATTGTGAACATTTATTACCTTGCCACCTCCCAGTGACTCAGATTAGTGAAAACAGACATAATAAATCCTGATTAATGCAGGTCACAATAGCCAGATTTTATGATTGAATACAACCTATTGTCGCATTTTTGGTGTAGCGAGGTGACACATTTGACATCATCGTAAAGCTTAAAAATCCTGTAATTTCCTTCTCCATTACCATATGACTCAAACAACAGTCTGAGCTTAAGGCAATGACACACGCACAGCCATATATGGAGCTCCTTTACATTTCAGGCTTTGGTATGCGTTGTCAAACAACGTGAATAGATGAATCTTTTACCTGGTATGTAAGTCCAGTTGTGTTGTTGGAGACAAAATGGAGATGGGTTTGGAACAGGTCCAGATAGCAGTCATGCACATCCTAAAAGAAAAGACACATTCCTTCAGCTCAGCATCTACACAATCAGAGGGATCATTTCAGGTAATGCTGCTCTATAGGCTTGAATTCAACAACATTGAAGGATTAAAAGATTGTTTTTTATCTTTATTATCTTCCTGTTGCTTGAATAGGCTTTAAAGATCTTTGTAGGTCATGCTAGATGTCAACTCAAAACACAGAATGCATCATTTCACCCAAATGAAAAAATAAAAAATATACAGGGTATCTGTGGGCTCTTAAAAAGTCTTAAATTTCAAAAACACAATTTTAAGCTTTAAAAATGTCTTGTTGGTCTTAATTTTAAACGGGTCTTAATTGTCCTTTGTTTATGTAAAGCAAAGATGCCCAAACTAGGGCCCATGGGCCAAAGTTGGCCCATTGTAATCTTTGTTTTGGCCTGCCATCCCATCTGAGAAGAGTGGGAGAATTTTGGGGAGGGTTGGGGTTAATGGTTTAATACACTCATTTGTTAGTTTTATTTTTAAGCTACAAAAAACAAACGAATTAAATGTTTCAATTAAATGTTGTAAATGAAGGCAAGTGCAGCTTGACTAGTGTATTCGGCATTAAACTCTTATGTTTTCTTATGTTTTCATTATAATAGGTTCATTATAAAATGTAAAAATATGTATAATGGATTAGTTAATATGCTTAAAGGAATTTTTATTTTTAAATAAACAAAATTATTCATGGAAACTTTGTAGTACAGCTTGATATATTTACCTTTAGCCCACGGCCCTTAATCAAGTTTGTTTTTTGCCCTTCATAAGAAAAAGTTTGGGCACCCCTGATGTAAAGCTACCCAATCGATCCACAACACATTTCAATAAAATTTTTAGCAAAACTACTGATAACTAATATTGTTACTGTAGTCTGTTATTCGAACATTTAGTTTTTAAAGAGTTTTTTGTTGAACAAAAATGTATGTATACAACTAAGGTCTGCTATATAAGTCTGTAAATTAATTCTTTGTGGTCTAAAAAAGATCTTAAAAAGTCTTAAATTTGACTTGATGAAAGTTGCAGAAACTGTATATATTAGTGTAAAAAATAGTATTTAAACTGTAAAACTATACTGTAATTTTAACTTATATTGTATTTAACTGACTTAAAATATCAAGATAAACTCTTTTATGACAAACTTAAATAAAAAAATAGTTGAAACGCAATTAAATAATTTAAAGCGATTAACCATGCAGATATGACGTTGTCATGCCTTATTTGACATTTAACAATGTTTTAAATGGATAGTTCACCCAAAAATTACAATTTCGTCATCATTTACTCACTTTTCACTTGGTTAAGAGTTCCTTCTATTGAACACAAAAGAAGATATTTTGAAAAATGCTGCTTGTTAACTGCCAACTTATCCAGTATATGTTTTACGCAGCGAATGCCCTTCCAGCTGCAACCCATCACTGGAAAACATCCATACACACTCATTCACACACATACACTATGGACAATTTAGCCTACCCAATTTACCTATATTATATGTTTTTGGAAACCACAGCACCTGAAGGAAACCCATGCGAACACGGAGAGAAACATGCAAACTCCACACAGAAACGGCAACTGACCCAGCCAAGGCTCGAACCAGTGACCTTGCTGTGAGGCGAACGTGCTACCCACTCCGCTACCGTGCAGCCCTTTAGTAGTATATATATTTTATCATTTTTTATTTATTTATGAAAAATTTTGGTCACAGCAACCATCATTCTTCAAAATATCTTCTTTTGTGTTCAATAGAAGAAAGAAACTCCTAAAGTTTTAAAACCGCATGAGGGATTGTAATTGATAAGATTTTTGGGTGAACTTTCTCCTTTAGTCGGTTTGATATGATGTTAGTTCAAATAACTTCTGACTCAACTTAAAAAAAAATTGAAGGCAGCAACTATTATTTTTTGGAAATGAATGGTAAAAACAGTCTTGTGTAAATCTCGGTGAACATACTTTCTGAGAAGTCTTTGTTTTCTTTAAGGCCTGAAGTTGATTTATCGTGGACAGCTCATTTCCTTTCATCTCATCTAGGTCTTGACTTTTACCACATGTTACAGAATATGCTATTATCACAAATACTGTTAGGCAACATTTCCTTTCAACTGTAATGTCACCACTGTACAGTACGTTCCCCCTTTGACCTCACCCTGTCCCATGTTATTTTTCTTTCCTGCACCTTTTCGCTCATTTTGTTTTTCCCCCAGTATGACTACATATTATCAAAGCAAAGAGATTCCCACGTTTCAGAGTCAGTGTGTAATATATCAGCGGTTTGATCAGTGCCTTCTGCCTCAGGTAATCTCATTTCACAACACCCCATGTCTCTGCGTGTTTCGACACAGCTTAAACTCCCCAAACCGACTTGCATCAGTTATTCAGCAAACACACATACGTCATTCTGCCATATGACATCTTGTAGCTTCCACCTGTTTGTTGTGCATTTGCTCATAGAGAGTGAGTAAGTGACTGACATTGGTGTTCAGACCACTTTAATCATCGCGCGAAAGTCTGTTTTGAGAGGTTTATTGAATGATTATTCTTGACAACAGTGTGTTTGGGTTTAGTTTTGGATGTAAAGCAGTGTGTCTCTTACCTGGCAGTGTAGGAAGCGAAAGCGGACTTTAGAGCTGTGGATCATTCTGCCGTAGTTCTTTACGTTTATGCTGCTCTTTTTCCATCCACTTGCTGGGTCGTAGGGAAACGGAGGGTCCCATTTGATGTTCTCGATCGTTTGGAGATCTTTTGGTGACATTTCCTGTGACAACACACACAGATTTAAATATTAGTGATGCAAAGATATGTGAAAACTTGGCTAATATAAAGCATATAAGAATTTTGGCTAATGCTCTGTTGAGGTTTTCTCAAAGTTACAAACACAGCATTTTTGTAGCAGAATCTAACAATTGCTAAATATTATTTGCATTCTAAAAATGTCTTTAGTTTTGATATGATATAATATACAGTAATTATGTAAAAATTCAAAGCTTCAGTTTTAAAAAATTAGCTTTAACATTTCTAAAAAAAAAAAACAGAGGATATAAATGACATTTTGAATGAACAAAGTTTTTAGAATTCTTGGAGCATAAAAAAATGTTTTGTGGTTGCATCTGCTAATGATTTCCAAAATATTATTTAAAAGTAAAATATGTATAATGTATTTTCAGTCAAAAAAATTAACATTTTGAAGGTTCACAAAACTTTTTTAAATAACACTTGAGTCTGCACCACAAAACCAGCCAAAAAGGTCAATTATAGGAAACTGAAATTTATACATAATCTGAGAAAATCACTTTTAGTTGTCCAAATTAAGTTTTAAGCAATGCATATTAAAAATTAAGTTTTTATATATTTATGGTAGCATGGCTTAACATTATATTGTTTCAGCATCAATATTGCAATGTGCACATGTGTTAAAGTCACACCGCAAAGATAAAAAATGTTAAGTCTAGATTATAGTTGACCAGGAGCTACAGAATTGTATTTAATCACTGCATTTATATGGAATTTATGCAACAAAAAAAGTTGTTTGTCTTTGTTTCTAGTCCAAATATCTACAATTCAAAGAGAAAACAAGATTACTTACCTTACTGGCATAATTTAGCTTGTTTTAAGGAAAACCCCTTAATTTTGTCTTATTTCATCTGAATTTTAAAACAAAACAATGTTTTACTTGATCTAAGATTTTTTTTAGACATTTGGACTAGAAATGAGACAAATCAAAGTTTTTTTTTGGCATTGTGATTAGTCAATTTTTGTAACTGAATACTGTTAAAATCACCAAATAGTACTATTCAAACTATTTTGTAAAACTCAGGGGCGGACTTAAAAGTGGGTAAGCAGCCGCTTAGGGCCTCGACCAATGCCAAGAATTGTCTAAATTAATCATATAGCTAATTTATACATTTTCTATCTTATGTTGTAAAATCTGTTTATAACCATTAAGATTTTAATGTCATTACTTTTTTCAAAACCCGGGGCCCTTCTGAATAGTGGAATGTTTCTTACATACTACACATGCAAGTATTAAAATCTAATCACAAATATGGCTTATCAACTGTACATATAGTTGGTTTGTGAACTTTTATTTGTGAATGTATTATATTTAATTTTACATTAAGACGATATAGGTTCCACTGAAAATATATATTTTAACATGCAGTTGATTTACAAAAAAAAACACACAAATCTACAGCGAAAAAATATATATCTTTAGAGAAAGAGAATGTTTTCAGTTTCAATGCAAGGGCCCCATACTTGGAACTGCTTAGGGCCCCCGAATCACTAAGTCCGCCCCTGGTGAATCGGTATTTATATCGCAATATTGTGCAGCCCTGCATTTACTAAATGTCTTCATGGAACATGATCTTTTCTTACTATTCTAATGATTTTTCTGATAAAGTTAATTTTAATTAACTTTCACACAGTGTATTTTTGTTCATTACCACAAATATACCTGTGCAGTTTGAGTTTTTGTTGTCCGGGTTGACATATTTCTAACTTAATCAGATAGTTGACCTTGTTTTCTAGTAACATTCTGTCAATGCTTCTAAAATGTCATTAAAACCAAAGAAACTAACTCTTAAAGCGTAAAAACTTGTAAATATAAAAAATATTGACTAGGAGGTTCCTCACCTTTCTTGGGGTGACAGTGCAGAGAATGTTGATGATGCTGTTAGACTTCTCCTGTCCCTCCTGTGGGTATTTCTTCCGGAACAGTCGGCTGCTGCTCACAAAACAAGACGCCCTAGTTAGTCAAGAATGGGGTTGTGGGATAAGAACAGATAGACATGACCCCACAGAGGGGTTATCTTGACTCAGGACGATCAGTTAATCACAACCAGTCTAACTCAAGCTGTCTAAAGATCCCAGGGCTCAGTGTCCCACACAAAAGATTGCATCACCCTTACACATATCTATTCTTCTCTAGCTGCCACTGTAGTCAACATGTCAGCTTTACATCTCTGTCTGCAACAATTAAAGAGAAAAAAAACAATAAAGCTTAAGTTACAAGCCACAATGGCCCGCTCATGAAATGCGTTTTGTTCCCCATGACCCCCATTTATAATCATTAGTGTCAGATATATATAATGAAGATCTTCCTGCGTGACGATAAGCTAAGGAAGTCAATGTCAGCGCGGAAGTCTCATCCTCAGTGACTCCCCTGTTTTTCTTCTCTCGCTTTGTCAATCTGTCTCTGCTTTGAATGCAATTAGCATAACAACACTGGGCTCATTCATGCAGACAATAATAGGAAGTATCGGTGATTTACTAGGGCTCAGTGATGAACGTGTTTGGCATCCGGAGAATTCATTTGGAAGAAGAATGCATGTTGTAGACAGTTTGTTATAGAGAACGTGCTCGTAAAAGTTTGACAGCGACAACTTTGTAACTGCATGTAACTGTTTGCAATGGATAACAAAAAATGCTATCATTCAGGGCACTTAAATCTGATAGAGGTGCTGGGTTTTAAAGGGTCCGCGTCCTGGTACACTGAACTCTGATCTGATATGTTTGCAGTAAAAAATACAAAGACTTTTTTATGGTATAGGACTCTGAACCCTAATTGAACTGAGCAACTTATATCTGGAGCACATGTGAACCAGACACAACAATCAGACAGTGGATTTAAAGTAGGCCAGATGCATGTTTTACTGACAGATAGACGAGTTGTCCAAATTAGACAGCAGTAAATTACACGGATCGCTGTCAGTAGCCGTGCAAGCACAATAGTATTACTTTCTGTGCAGGATAAAACCCAATTCTCTTCAAAACCAAGGAAACCTGAGAGCTCTTCCCTGCCCTGAAGGTTATGCTGGAAATAGAAATAGATCTAACTTCATTACACTGGTGAATTCTATCAGCAGACGAATGTATGTGAAGTGAGATCCTGACACAGAGTTAATGAGATTTACAGGCAGCATCATTACACCGCTAAATTCAAACCATTAAGCAGCCTTTATCCTATCAGCTTCTGTCCTGCAGAAAATTACTTTTAATCAGTAATTCTGTCTAATTTCCTATTAAAGCATCCCCAATAATGAATATTACTAAGCATTTTAATTAAGAAGATAAACATTCACAGAATGATAGTGTGATTTATGTTTATGTAGAAAGTTGTCTTAACACTTAACATATGACATTTGTTTTTGTTTTTTTTGTTTTTAATATATATATATATTTAAAAACATGATTAAATTGTAAGGACGACATTTTGAATATAACCATTTTTTTCCTACAACCTAAATTTTCTCAAAACAAATGTATGTTTTTTCAAAGATTTCAAAGTAATGTTTTCATGTGATTGAGAATATTTAAAAAATTATTGTATAACACATTCTTCTAGTAATAAATTTTTATATTTACCAATGAAAAACATCCTTAAAACATAATATATTGCTGTTTTTACATCATCAAAACTTAATTAATTAACTATAGTATGTTTTATATATATATATATATATATATATATATATATATATA
>CAIGQZ010001345.1:9148562-9207272 GCA_903798205.1 Danio tinwini | reverse complement strand
GATTAAAAGCTGTTAAAAGTAAGATCAAGGTCCCATAATGCAATTCAAAAGCATAAATAAATGGGGAGGGGGGATATATATATATATATATCAAATTATTATATATATCAAATATATATAAATCACAAAATACAGAAAACTGCTAATTTACAGGAATTTTTTACACACAAATCACAAGAAAAGAAACCTTAAAAGTAAAATTTGGATTTTAAAAATTTGCCAAAATTTTCACAATTAACAGGTACACATTGTTTTTGCCAATAGTGTCTCATTCGAAACTCTTACCATTTACGGTTTCATTCCCACAGCATATTTTAAAACAAACCATCTCAGAAATAAAATGTTCAGAGGTTATTGTTGTACTGTGGGCGGCTGCTGATTCAAACCAGCTGAACCAGGAAATGTAAGCGAGGCCACGCTGGAGGCACTAAACTGTCACATTCCAGCTCACACATTCCTCAATTCACTAAATTAAACAAGAGTATACCTCAATTGAGCAGTTAAATCACTTATTGCCAACTCCCTTGCTTCAGACTAATAATAGCTGAAGTTTGGAGTAATATAAAACAAATCTGAAGAAGTACTGCCAAAATATGTGGTTGGCATTCCTCTGTTTTATTAACTTGGAAAGGTCTTTTTCCCCCTTAATTATATGGTAAAGGCAGTTGGTGATTATAGAAATATATTCCTGAAAGAGCTCTTTTATTAGATCAGCATATAGAGCTGTCATGGAAAAACAGACTGAGTACTGATGAAGTACAGGATGAGTCACAAGCTGCTCACTGCGTATCAGACTCCGAGCCTTCCAAAGGATATTACGAGGGAAACATTTGACATAGTCTGGGAAAATCTCACTTCTCGTCATATTGGTTTCTGTCTGATCCCAGTGAGGAGTTTCGATAGGATCCTTGTTTGAAAAAGATCAGATAATCTCTCACATACACGTGCACCTGTTAGGGAGGCTCAAATAATGTTGAGTAATCAAACCCATTTTAAAATGAAAAATGAGTGGAAAAACAAGTGAAATAAATGGATGTTAATAGTAGCTACATGTCTGATTGCAACCTGTGTGTTTTAGTTTAAGTATGAATACTTTTGGTGCACTTTCTCACATTAGATAAGTGGACAAAACAGGTGGTCTTTTATTATCGAGCCAGATCAGTCTCAAAAATAAAAACATTTAATTCATACATACACAACACAATTCACATTTACAAAATCCAGTTTGTAAGTTCAAAACCTATTTAAAAAATACGCAAATCCAATTCGTAAAGTCAAAACACGATTTATAAATGCGTAAATCCAATTCGTAAATTGAAAACACGATTCATAAATACACAAATCCAATTCGTAAATTCAAAATACAATTCAAAAATACACAAAATCCAATTTGTAAATTCAAAACACCATTCATAAATACACACATCTCAATTCGTAAATTCAAAACACGATTCATAAATACACAAATCCCAATTTGTAAATTCAAAACACGATTCATAAATACACAAATGCAATTCATAAATTCAAAACAGGATTCATAAATTATCAAATCCTATTTGTAAATTCAAAACATGATTCATAAACACACAAATCCAATTTGTAAATTTAAAACACAATTAATAAATACACAAATCCAATTCGTAAATTCAAAACATGATCATAAATACACAAACCCCAATTCGTAATTGAAAACACGATTTATAAATATACAAATCCAATTCGTAAATTCAAAATACAATTAAAAAATACACAAAATCCAATTCTTAATTAAAACAATATTCATAAATATACAAATCCAATTTGTAAATTCAAAATAAAATTCAAAAATACACAAATCCAATTTGTAAATTCAAAACATGATTTATAAATACACAAATCCCAATTCATAAATTCAAAATATGATTCATAAATACATAAATCCAATTCGTAAATTCAAAACACGATTTATAAATACACAAATCCCAATTCGTAAATTCAAAACACGATTCATAAATACACAAATCCCAGTTCGTAAATTCAAAACATGATTCATAAATACACAAATCCAATTCATAAATTCAAAACAGGATTTATAAATACACAAATCCAATTCGTAAATTCAAAAAACAATTCATAAATACACAAATCCAATTTGTAAATTCAAAACACAATTCATAAATACACAAATCCAATTCGTAAATTCAAAACACGATTTGTTAATTCAGAAAAGAGTTTATAAATGCACAAATCCAATTCGTTAATTTAGAAAATGATTCATAAATACAGAAATCATGAATATGGCAGCATTTTCTTAAACTTCCACTTTTTAGTTTGCAGTGTTGGGTAAATATACAGTAAGTAATATATATTACAATATTGAGTCACTTTTTTCTGTTAGTTTGTTATTATGAGAGTAGGTGTTGTTATTTTTGCGTTTTATTTGTATTTTATTTAAGATCAAAAATGTTTTTTTTTTTTTATAAAAGGGTCTTAATATGTAAACGAGGGCTTTGGTCAGCCTAGACTTTGTTCAGCTAAAAGCTCAATATCGCATCAATGTACAGTATTTACAAATTATTATTATAATAAATTTAATACAAGGCATTTTTGTTTCAACTGAATATTAAAATAATTGTCAAGGTATATAGCCATTGACAATGTTTTGAAAGCTGTCGCAAAGGAGAAGGAATGGATACAGAAGGAAATGGAAACCCAAGCCAAGCACAACAGGCAATTTGACTGCCCACAATGTTTTATGGGAGCAGCTCTACATCCGATCATAAGCAAAACAATGCTTGCTTCCTCCTCTGAAAAAAGATTTTCAGCTTGAATCCTATGAGGCCAAATGCTTAGCCTGTGAATGAGCTAGATCCTTAAACAAATGGAGGAAAAATATGCAGTTCTCAGTCACCATTCACTTCTGATTCATATCCCTAATAGTCATCATGACCATTTCTTGACCAGGGTCTCAGACGTCTTATCTATGACAGTATTGATTACATAACTCTGAAATAAAAGTGTTTTTAAAATGCACTTTCAGTCAAAAGTTTAAGATCATTGAGATTATTTGATCAAAAATACACTAAAACAGGAACATTGTGAATTATATATTTTTAGTATTTCTGAAATTATATATATTTTTTAAATATATTTTAAAATATAATTTATTCCTGCTACTTCTGAGAGGTATTATATCAGGGGTGTCCAAACTCGGTCCTGGAGGGCCGGTGTCCTGGAGAATTTAGCTCCAACTTGCTTGTAACATCTGCCAGGAAGTTTGTGGTATATCTAGTAAGAGCTTGATTAGCTAGTTCAGGTGTGTTTGATTATTGGAGCTAAACTCTCCAGGACACCGGCCCTCCGGGACCGAGTTTGGACACCCCTGTATTATATTATTATAATGGTTTCCACAAAAACATTAAACACTTCATTTTTTTCACAAAATTAATCATAATATAAAAGGGTTTTTGAGACCAAATAACCATATGAGAATAATTTTTGAAAGATCACATGACACAGAAGACTTCAGTTATGATGCTTGATCAACTTTCAGTAGCAGGAATAAATTATATTACACAATATATAGATTCAGGGTGTCCGCGGGGTCTTAAAAAGTCTTAAAATGTCTACATTTCAAAAGCTAAATTTTAGGCCTTAAAAAGTCTTAAATCTACTGAAATGTTGTGTTGTAGGTCTTAAATCTTTTTAACAGGTCCTTTGTTCGTGTATAGCTACCCAATCTGGCCATTAACCCCCACACCCAACTTTTTATAAAAATAAAAAAAAGCATTTAATTACTTTCCTTACAGTAATATTTGCTTAAAAGTTGTCCATTTATTTACTGCTGAGGATAAAGACCTGACCTATATTTTTTATTATTAAATTGTTAATATTGTAGACTGAAGTAATTGACAGCTATGTTTTGTTCTATTCTTAGTAAGTGTTATAGGGTTTGTGAATGTATATATCTGAAAATTAATAAAATAAAAATATTCAAACATAATTATTATTATAATGTTTTTAAATTATTACATAATATTTATTAATAATTATTTGACAGGGCAAGTGAAAATATTTTCTAACTGGGATATTTAAAAACAAATCCTTAGCATTTAGTTCTGTATAAGTCTAAAATTTCATTATTATGGTCTTAAAATTGCCTTAAAAATTCTTACATTTTACTTGGTGAAACCTGCAAAAACCCTGATATTCAAATAAAAAACTAAAAGTAATGTTGCACAATATCACTGTATCACTTTTAATATATTTTTTTAAAAGGCAGCTTTCAAAAACATTGAAAACTTCCAATGATCCCAAACTTTTTGGAAAAGTTCAAAAAGATCATTATGATGAAAAAAAAATCACACTTTAGTTCACAATGTTCTTTCAAAGACATGAATCCTTCAGTCTGAATCTCACACTCATGTATGAGAGCAGTTCATTGAGCAAGACTATCGGCTTGGCTCTGTCTGGGATGTCCCACTGCAATGTTTTTTCAGACTCGCTGGGTGCGTTAGGGGTGCTAATTTCACACCTCTGCCTGTTTTTAATGGGCCACGTGTGCAAGAGAGACCCGCGGGTGTCAGAGCTCTCACAGTACAAAAAAACAGGGTGTAAGAGGTGGAATAAACAAGGCTTTGAAGGACCACTTCAAACAGGTAAAGGACCATTTTAGCCGGTTTTAGTTTCTTTTTGTATTGAATTTCATTCAGTAGAAATGACTTGACAGAGACAAGAATGTTGACAGTCGAAAGTGATGATTTTTTATTATTATTTTTTTTGCTGACACAGAATTATTTGGAAAAAATTGACTAGAGCAACCGTTGAAGTCGAATTTTCAGTGTTCGCTGGAATGTATGCTCAGGAAAATGAAACCAAACCACATCCAACAAGTGAAAGTGAAAGTGAGTTAGCTTTTTCTATTGAATTTCGTTCAGTAGAAATGACTTCACAGAGGTAGGAATGTTGACAGTCGAAAGTGAGGAAATGTTTTTTGCTGGATTTGCAGGATTTAAAAGAAAAGGATTTCCAAACAGGTAGTTATTTAGAATTTGGCTCATCCTGACACAATTACACACACACACACACACACACACACACACACACACACACACACACACACACACACACACACACACACACACACACACACACAGGGCACTATCTTTCTGTTCAGATTTTATAGTTATATTTACAGATTTCTGCTGAATGACAGATGATAGAGCATTATTTCACCCATGTTTTGACATTTTTATTTGCACAAATACTATTTGAAACATTACTAATATTATACTAATATTAACATTATTTGTGAATAGTCAATCATTTTTGTAAAATGAGTTTGATGTAGATGCTAAAATTTAATATTTGACCCTTATGTGTCATAAAGAATTGCTTGAAAATTATTTTTTAAAAGTGTAAAAATAAAATCTTAAAATGAATATCTTTAATCTTACGATTATTAACTACATCAATCTAGTAACTAGGAATGTTTTACCTCATTAATTAAACATTTTCTTTTCTAATTTTTGCATTCCTCAATTAAACACGAGTAAACTCAACTTGGAAACAGCCTTTCATTCAACTCACAAGTCAACACAATGGATTAATTTTTTGTTTAATTTCTGTATTCTGTATTATGTATTTTAACAATTGGAGTTAAAGGAATAATGTTTAAACAACGTCTCTATTGTGTTTAACAGTGCAGATTAAATGTCTGATAAAAACAGTTCGTAAAAGATTGATACATAAACTAAAAATAAACTAAATATACAAAAACTAAATCTAAATCTATTGTGTTGACTTTGAGTTGAATGAAAGGCTAATTTCAAGATGAGTTTGCTCTTGTTTAAATGAGGGATGAAAAAAATGTACAGTGTGACATTAACTTAAGCGTCAAGATTAATTAATGATATAAAACATTTCTAATTACTAGTTTAATATAGTTAATAATGGTAAAGTAAAGGTATTAAATATTAAAACATGAAAAAGGTCAGTGTATATTTCACTATATTACAGGTTTATTATATTTTTGATCAAATAAGATATGGATTAATGATTAATAAATTAATACAATGAATTAATTTGTAGTTTAATTTCTGAAAACCTACTAACATCTAAAAAAGGTTCAAAATCCAAATGCCTTTTGTCAATTGGAGTTAAAGGAAATATGTAAACAACTTTGTGTTTTACAGTTTGTAAAGATAGACACTATAGCTAAAATGTAAGAAATGCTGTATAAGGATTCTTCATTCTTCGTGTTAACTGATGTAGTTAACATATGTTCATTAATTAAATCTTATTCTAAACTCTAAACCATGCTTTGATGAACTCTTTGATGAATAGAAATAAATTAATTAAAACTGAATTATTAAATGACATGAATTAGTGCTGCACAATATATCGTTTCAGCATTGATATTGCAATGTGCAAATCCATAATAGTCACATAGTCGCAGGATGCAATGTTTAGTTAGGATTTTATAGTTTAGAATTATATATATTGTATCGGGATTATATAGCCACTCAAAATACAAAATACATGAGATTTGTGGAATTACTGCAGAGATTAACTACAGTATAATGGAGTAAAAGTTTATCATTTGCACATTTTTAACCCCATTTTTAAGTTTAAAGCATTCAGGCGCATTAAATTTTACCGTTTGTAACTCTAATGAAAAACTATTAAAACAGCAAAGTCTTTGCAGTGTTATTTTATATCTGATTTTTCCCATTCCTATTTCTGAATACTATTTGACTACCCTGAAAGGCACTGTTTATTTCACTTTTATATTTGCTCTATTGCATTTATTCAATTCATGCTTATTTCTATAGAGCTTTTACAATGCAGATTGTGTCAAAGCAGCTTAACATAGAAGTTCCAGTACATTGAAACTTTGTCGGTCCAGTTTTCAGAGTTAAATTTCAGTTTAGTTCAGTTCAGTGTGGTTTCAATTCGCTGCTAAAAGTACAAACATTGAAAGACAAATCCATCGGCAATATTTATCTATACTTGTAATTTATCACACCCTACAGAATCATCGCAATCAATCTCAAATTAATGAAATATTCCCACATGCAGCTATTCGAGTCATCTGGTAAAATTATTGCAATATATAATGCAGAAATACAAAATATTGCAATGTCAGATTTTTCCAGTATCATGCAGCCCTAACATGAAAGTGTTTTGGTCATTTTTGGTCAACCTGATGCAAGCTTAAAGAAAAAAAAAAGTACAAAGTGAAAAGTATTTAGTGTCCATCTAATGCACTTCAAAACTATTTATGTGCTTGTGTGGATGTTTCAGCTGATTAAAGCTTTATCTGAGGTGTGTGTATGGTGCCAGTGTAGCCGCTGCACAGACACCGAGGCCATGTTTGTCTGCTTTCTGTCATCCAGCTCTGCCTGCAGCTACTTTTCCAGGCTGTAAACTCATCACAGGGCCTCATATCAGTGTGCTGCGGGGCTTAGGACATGCGCTTTGGCTTGTGACAGAAACCCTCCACCTACAATAACAGAGCTGCCTAACAACAGACGGCTGCGAGGGCCAATATGCAAATGCACAGATGCTAACATAACAATGAAAAAAAACAGGCCAGAAAGGAATCATCTCCTTAAAGCGGAAGCTAATGTACGTTCTGGTCATATCAGATGTACTGCCCAAATGGGTCTGTACACATGTATAAGCACACAGCGCAGGTGTTCGTGCCGTGAAGCTGAGGTCATGCTGGGTAAAGCGAGAGTGTTCAGCTGTCTGCTTATATCAGGCAGAGAGCAAAACCAAAACCTGCTGGGAGAAAAATCAAGCCATACTCCAATGGGTCGAGTTGACTGACAAATCATTCGGTTTTTCCACTGTTTTTTCTGCGCCTCATGATGCTTTGTGTTAATTTATGGGAGTAACTGTAGACTGTGAACTATTAAAAACTGCGTACAATGAGGTGCCATTCATTTTCTCATCTGCCAAATGTCAAATGACACTTTATTGACAACAGCAATATTATGAATTTGTGGAATATTACTGTACTGTAACTCATATTTGCCACAGATTTGCTTGTTATATTAATTTCACGTTAAAATCTGAAACGTATAACTTTATTATTATGATTAATTAAAAACTATTTAAAAGTACCTCTCACTCGGCTTTCACTACAGATATGGATTTTTTTGCTGTAAAATCTTTACTATTTAAAGAGCCCCTATTACACATTGAAAAGGGTCATGTTTCGGTTTTATGGGTCTCCAACAACATACTGATATGTATGCAAGGTCAAAAAACACGTTCATGGTTTTATAATATGCATTTATTTTTACCTAATTAATCCAGCGACTCCCATATGAATCGTTCAGCGATTCATTTGTTCCCAAACCCCTGCTTAGCGCGAAGCTAATCTGCGCTGATTGGACCGATGACAGCCTGTTGCCATTGGTCAACAGCGTTCAGCGCGAGACAGGAAAATGCCCAGCCCGGTTTATCAAGCCCCCGGGTCGCCAACATTGGTTTAGAATCCGATCGCAGCGGACTCCCGAAACACGCTTCAAAGTAAACTTACTAACACCACAGTAAACAGTACCCGGTTCTCAACAGTGTTATTCAGACACCTCAGCGCCGAAAGCAGTGCAGTTAAACACAAGCTTATTGCTTATGTTAAGTATGGCACACATTCAGTTTTAATCCACACAGCAGTTAAAGCTGAACTATTCTGAACCTTGACCGCTGCACGTGTGCAGGATCAGCTAACTGTGGCCATAGCAACGACAAACGGCAGTGGAAGTTCATGAACTCGCGAGCTCACGAAAGCATTTAAATCTGTAAACAAAGCAGCACGCGTTGCGTTTACAACGTTGCATTAGACATGACATGAGAATATAAAGAGTTAACCTGATACAGTACACGCGGTTACTAGTAACAAAACATGTAGATCATTTCTATTTGCAATCATTGCTGTGGCACCTCGTCCATGAACTGCTATATGTTCTAAGGGCTTACCTGTACTCTGCTTTTCTAAACGATCACATCCCCAGCCGGGAGGTTGTAGCATCCTCTGTCCTCTGACAAGCTATCTCTGCGGGCTCCCGCTCTCCATTCGCAAGCCTTTTCCAGCGTTCAGCAGCCAGCCAGTGTACCTAATAATTTGTCCTTATTTTGCCTGCACCCTGGTGTCGTCTGTCCATTACAAGATGGAGGCAGAAACTAAGCGTGCAGATTTCTGAACGGCTCCTTTCCCCTCACACTTCCAATAATATCCAGGTAAACACAGCGTCTTCATGAGCATCTTGCTGCTGTGTTAGTGGGCGGGGCCGCAGGTTTGAATTTTGCCAGGTCTGCGCGCGCAACCATTATGTTTTGCAACAACGTCACGCCGAAATGGCTGAAGATTCGTTATGCAGACGATTCATTTAAACCACTATGAGTCGACTCTTTTATAGATTAATCAATAGTTTTAAAAACTGTCCACTTTTAGATTTAAGCTTTAGCTGGATATTTCACTTCACTAAGAGCTGTGTTACACACTACATGGAAGGTCATTTTCAAAATCCCATAATAGGGGCTCTTTAAAGGTCCCATGAAATTAAAATAAAGTTTTTTAGATGTAAGTATCAGTATTGTTAGTTTTTAGCATATCTCTAAGCTAGTGTGCTTTAAAACAGTGACAAAATTCTTGTTTAGAAGATATGAAACTGATATAAACATGTAAAGCTTGTAGTTTGTCACTTTAGCCTAAGTGGATCAATAGTTTTATTCACGTCATCTCATACTTGAGTTTTTTTCATCAAATCTTGACCAATCAAATTCTCTCTATTATCTGACATGCCCCGCCCCCTTCAAGACACTTCACATTTAATGCGCTTGAGCTTAACCACTCTCACTGCCAGAGCTGTGATAAAACAAAACACTATTGGTTGTTTTTTTTTAATGGGGAGGAGCTTCACTAAGTCCCACCTTCTCTTCATTTCCATTTCATTTCCGTTTCGCTTGAGATTATGTCAAACATTGAATAAAAATGCACATTCCAAAGCACTTTACGGGACCTTTAAATATCAATTTGAGTTTGTTCAAAGTATCTCAGTGGTTCAAATGTACCCCACCAGAGTTCTAAGTGGAATATGGGACAGAATTATATTCCTACAAAACTCATTGATAAATATTTATTTAAAAGGTGGCGATCATAAAACGTGTTCAATTAGATGTCACAAGTTAAACAACTATTTCACTACTGTCACCATCTACCCACCCTCCACTTTTTTAGTTTCTTTCTTCTGTTAAACAAAATATTTCTTGAAGAAGGTTGGAAACTGGTAGCCGTTGACCTCCAAAGTATTTTTGTCTAGCTATGGAAGTCAATGGTAACTAGTTCCCAGCATTCAATGGCTGAATGGCTGAATTGTTTTGTGTTCAACAGAAGAAGAAAAAAAAGAATTTGTTTTGAACGGTTAAACGGTTTGAAACCACTTGAGGGTGAACAAACGGTGAGTAAATGAAATTGTCATGTAAACAATTCATTGTCACAAGTCACAGGTGTCAAACTCAGTTCCCTGAGGGCCACAGCGCTAAAACAGTTTAGCTTTAACCCTAATTAAACACACCTGATCAAACTAATCGAGTCCTTCAGGCTTGTTTGAAACCTACAGGCAAGTGTGTTGAAGCTAAACTGTGTAGGTTCTTCAGGAACACCCCTGCATTAAGTAGTAATGTTAACTAGTGGCTTATTACTTGCCTATTATAAGATATTGTCTGTTTATTTGTACTCAAGAAGTACATACTGCATAGTCTTATTCTACACATAAAAAAATACTTTTGCTGCTTGTTCAAACTACTTATTTAACATGAGTTGAAACAACACAATTTTGCAGGACAACTTAATTGTTTTATGTTCAATCCACTTAAATTTGTAAAAAATTATTAAGTTACTGTAACTTAATTGATTTGTGTTGGTAATACCTAAACCTAACTACTACCTAAATAATTTTAATAAGTAGAAAAGAAGGAGTTTGAGGCAAATGTTATAGCTAACTGTTTGTTAATAGAAAAAAAGTGTATTTAAAATAAATTGTGGCCAAAATACAATATGTAATTTAGTGCATACATTCAGCTAAATGATTATTATTATTTTTTGCTAACTATTGAGTTTTGGGTGGCTTTCTATGACTATTTCTTTCTGTGGTTGAAACATGATACACTTCAGTAAGCTGTACTACTCAACACAATGTTCATATTTTTATCCTGCTATTACAATAGTAAATTGATTTTGTGTCTTGGTTTTCAACTTCTTCTCCTCTGCTTTCTCTATTCTCTACCACCTTCACTCACTGCAAGCCAATTCATTTGGAAATGTAATTGGATGGTCATCAAAATATACTATGACAAGTCTGATCATCTGATCACCCTACTGAAGGGGTGGATTTACAGTCCTGGTATAAATGATGATCGATGTCTGAATTTGACATCTGAGAAGTGACTGATGGTCTGACCCATGTCAGTAGTGTATAGTAACAGTGTTTATTTCTTAAGCCAGGCTTCCAGAGAATAAATTGCCACTTGTTTATAATTACTCCAATTCGTCATTTAATACATTTCCCAAGCCAAATGGTTTGCTTTATTTAAAATTCCTGTCAGTTTGCTCTGTGTACAGTATGTGTTGTTCTGTTCCAGTGATAATCTGAAGCTCAACCCTAGAGGAAAAAAAGATATCACCAATAGTGTTTGCAAGGGTTGTTATTGTACAAGAGGCATGTGACCATGCGTGAGTGGATGAGCTGTATTGATATTTCAAGTTGCTCCCAAAAGTTGTTCCCAAAGGCCCCCATGTACTTCAAATGATAACAAAGAATGAACCAAAATGTTGTCATTTCAAACATAATCCGTTTTGGATAAGTTACAAACTAAGTTCCTTTTAAGTTTGTTTCGATAGTTTGAAGCTCCTAAACACCTTCCATTTACATTGTAAAAGAGCAGCTTGAGCATTCTGCAAAACTTCTTCTTTTTAGCTTCAACTTTTAAACACGTTTGAACCTTAGAAAATAATGAGAGAATTTTTTACATAATTCTTACATAATAAATTTTTGCTGCATCCAGCTTGCTTGCTTTACAGCTTGTTTTTAAGTCAGAAACATAGGTTTGTTCATTCAATAGTACTTGTGCCTGTTGGTTCAAATGATACACACACACACACATTCCACATGAAAACAGCTTTATTTCATTTACAGTAGTGTGTTTTCATTTTATACAGCAGTATATTGCTCCATTTGATATTAGTGCAAAAATTCATGTTTGTTTTTAAATATAGCAAAACATAACCAACACAATATAAATAACACATTTAACAACATTACGATCGGGAAAAAAGGACAAAAGAAAAAAGCCACGGTTACATAGACATTGCACAAAGTTTCAGGATATTTGGTTATATACATACTGTAATTGATTTCTGTGAGGATGTGGTCCTGCGGTGTGTTATGCATGTATATATTCAGTCATTGTCAAAGTGCAGGATGTTCCACCTCTACAGAAACACACATACAGAGCACTCTGATCTCCCTAGGCGCAAACTTATACTGACCTTAAACACGTTTCTCTGAATTAACAAAGTCCTTAAAAAAAGGAAATAAAATCCTAACTTCTCAGAAGTTTTGAAATCATATAATACTACATTTTAAAACCTACATAAAATGGCAGAGAGCAGAACCGAATTTAAGGGATCGATCACACAAAAATTAAACCTTTTTTTCCAAACCATATTTGACTTTTTCCCCCCTGTAAAACATAAAAGAAGATATTTAGCAGAATGTTCAAACTGCCCTTTTCCATATAACTGACCCCATTATCCGTTTAAACTAAAACAGCTCAGACTTTCTTCTAATATCAGTTGTGTTCATAAACCATGCCGTACATTTAAATTTTTGTGCGAAACATCCCTTGTTCATCAAAAAACATCAGTTAAAAACAATCACTCACCAAACCCAGTGTTCACTCAACTTCCCATCTGAGGTAAGATGCATTAGTAGTGGCTATTACCAATGACATCACAGCACAACATAAACTATCTAGATCTGATTAAGCTGTCAAAGCTGATAACCCTGGCAAATGAGCAATTAAAGTTAGAAAATGCAATATACAATGACAATGTGATCAACCTTGGAAACGTAACTAAAGACTTACAACAAAAATACTGTGACGTACAACATACAGGACCTTATAGTATCCGAGTTACTCACATTGAAGGGCTTGATTTTGAAGTGTCAGTATTACTGATCACCCGTTACTTAATCAGGATTAGTTCTGAACACCAATCGCCCGTTTTAAACCACAAAAAAAATAAGAAAGTGCAGCTTTAATGTCACAGCTAGTTTTTTTAAAGTATGGCTATATAGTCTTGGTTGGACATTTCTCCTGATTAGTAATATAGATGTGTCATATTAGTAGAGTCTTAAACTCTAAAAGGCTTGTAATACATGACTTTAGGAAACCAAACCAAGCATGTCTCTTAGATAAAACACTGAACACCTCTTCTCCCACATTTGATAGCAAACACCAGTGCTTCTCTGATATGCAATAAGTACGTTCATTTGTATGTTAAAACTATATATCTCCTCTTCAGTCAGAGGTGGTCCTTTTAACATCTCTGAAATAGTGTCATATGTTTATATTACATTTGAAGAATAAATAGGAAAATACATAAAACAACATATATTATGTTGTCAACATGATCTGAGCACACTCAGGTGTATGCAATGTAGAATTCACACGTTTTTGTGAGAATTTTCTGCTTCTAAAATGTCATGCGCATCTGTGGTGAGACAGGGCAGCATTGCACGTTACTGCCACCTAGTGTGGCACAGCAGCACTACAATATTATTTTCTGCCAGGACGAAATTTTTGTAAACATGCATGGCAGAACCTGTCGAGAGCTACATTCCTAAAGTTGTTCATACTTTTTTTCTTGTTTAATATATTATTTCTTAAAAAAGAAAAATGTAAACATAAATTAAATGTACATTTAGTTATATATCATACACAAAGTGACCGCAAAATGGCAGAGCAACATGACTTTGCACTTTCAAGCACTAGGGTTTACAGGGTGACAGTCGTGGAGGAGTGTAAGAGTGTGTGATTTTTCCTTTTCATCCTTTTTTTAACCATCTGCAGTAATCCTCCAGGCAAAGGGAGGGCGCTGTGGCCCACAAAACACTCCTCGTTTAGTGCTCAAACCGAGCAGTTGCGCTTCTTGGCCACACAAGGCAGGCCGCTTGAGCTAAGCCGGGTTTTTACCCTTTGTCAAAGACTAGTGGAGGAGACGGAAAGAGTGGGAGAGGACGGAGGAGGAAAGTTGAGGAGCTCCAGAACAGCAACTCCAACGCTGCTACGGCGTGTGAACATGCATGACGCCGCCACCCACTTGTTGCTACGAGGGTTGTACTTTTCTATGGAATTGAGGCTAGAGCTGCCATCATTTCCTCCGACTGCGTATAGCCATCCATCCATGGCGACTAGATCATGGGTGCTCCTGAAGATCAAGAAAAAAGAATGTGCATTAGAAAATGGCCATTTTTGTACACTTTGAAAAATTATTCACCCAATGATTGTGTAAAACGAATAAGCCTCATGTCAGTCTAAACTTTTATAAAGAGCACAAAAGAAGATATTATGAATAATGTTTTAGCTGTTCTTATTTATATAATGTAGGTCAGTGGGGTTCAAAACAACAAATTTGGACCCCATTAGCCCGCTTCACACACAGACTTTCCTGGAAAATTACTGGCAAATTGCCGTAAACAATATTGTATATTCATAGTGCAACACGGTGGATCAGTGGTGAGCCCTGTCGCTTCACAGCAAGAAGGTCGCTGGTTCGAGTCCCGGCCAGATCAGTTGGCATTTCTGTGTGGAGTTTGCTTGTTTTCCCCGTTTTCGCATGGGTTTCCTCCGGGTGCTCCGGTTTCTCCAAGTCCAAGATTATGCGATATAAGTAAATTGAATAAACTAAATTGGCCGTAGTGTATGTGTGTAAATGAGTATGGATGTTTCCCAGTACTGGGTTGCAGCTGGAAGGGCATCCGATGTGTAAAACATATGCTAAATAAGTTGGCGGTTCATTCAGCTGTGACGACCCCTGATAAATAAAGGGACTAAGCCGAAGGAACATGAATGAATATTTATATTTGTTACAGAAGTTTTCCAGAATGGAAAGCTCTACCATTATCAGAAAAATTGACAGAATTTTGCTGTGTGAACACAATAGGAAATTACTGGTATGAGCATATACATATTCAGAACGTAATGGGAAATAAAAGCCTTTGAATCCATTGTCTAGACACATTTAGCTGCTGCTTGTTAATCACAAAATGCTCATAATAAATCCCTGTGATTTTATCTACTAGAGCTGTGTTCAACTCTGTGACGCATGTGTACGTGAAGGGGAGTGCGATTTGAGTTTTTGATTTGATACTTTAATTTCAAAAAGGGGCTTACAAACTGCAGCACATACTCAAACATATCTGTTAACATGCAGAAGTGTTCCATTCTCTTCTTTTCATAAGCAAACACTTTTCCATGTATCTGCACAGTTGCCAATGTCCATTGCACAGACGTCTGTGTAGCTGTACATGCAAACATAACTGTATTGTTTTTAGCTGTAGGTAGCGCCTCTGCATCCGCTGTGTAAAACATATGCTGGATAAGTTGGCGGTTCATTCTGCTGTGGCGACCCCTGATTAAAAAAAGGACTAAGCCGAAAAGAAATTGAATGAATAAATGAAGTCACAATCGAACCTGCGGATGTTCATGGGAGCCACTCCTTCCCATGTGTTGGTTTTGGGATTGTATCGTTCCACTGAATTTAGGCAGCTGGTACCATCATTGCCACCCGCAACATAAAGCATGCCCTCCAGTACAGCCACCCCTGCACTGCTCCTCCTGCTTAACATGTTGGCAATGGCAGTCCATGCATTACTCTGTAAAATACATATTTAGTCATTTAACCATGGAGGGAAAACAAAAAACTCACCCTGGAGATGTTTTCGACATGTCAGAGAGAAATGTTTCACCTACCTGAGGGTCGTATTTTTCTACCGTGGCTAAGTGTGAGGAGCTGTCATACCCACCGACTGCATACAAACTGCCATCTGAAAGAGAAAATATGTGAAATAGGTACGTGTTTGCAGTCCAGAGCAACCACAGAGAACATTTCAACTGGCTAACATATTAACAGGGTGTCTCAAAAAAATTACATTTCAAAAACAAGATGTTAGGCCTTAAAAAGTCTTAAATATTATCAGAAATGTTGTGTTGTAGGTTTTAAGTTATTTTAAATTATATATTAACTAACCTATGTCCATGTAAATGTACGCAATCGTGGCTCTGGCAACATTCATCCAAATCAGCTACAATCATCTCAAAGCTTGTAACAAAAGGTTTATTTATGAATTCAATTGAACAACATGGCTTAATTTTTAACATTTGTTGAAAAGTTCTCCCAACCAGGCCATTAAAAAACGCCTTAGCATTTAGCCCTGTAGAAGTCTAAAATTTTAATTTCAGAAACTGCATAAAGGAAGGGCTAAGGTTCAGAGGACAAGTATATACAGTTATTATTACGTTGTTATTTACCTAATGTGGCCACTCGGACATATCTCCTCCTGGTGCTCATGGCAGCGATGGAGGTCCAGGTACTGGTCAGAGGGTCATACCTTTCTGCACTGTAGATAAAGGAGGAGAGAAATGTCAAATTATTTGACAATTATATACAGTTGAAGTCAGAATTATTAGCCCCCCTGTTTATTTTTTCCCCAATTTCTGTTTAACAGAGAGAAGATTTTTTCAACAAATTTCTAAACATAATAGTTTTAATAACTCATCTCTAATAACAGATTTATTTTATCTTTGCCATGATGACAGTAAATAATATTTGACTAGATATTTTTCAAGACACTTCTATTCAGCTTAAAGTGACATTTAAAGGCTTAACTAGGTTAATTAGGTTAACTGTGCAGGTTAGGGTAATTCGGCAGGTTATTGTATAACAATGGTTTGTTCTGTAGACTATCTAAAAAAAAAATTGCTTAAAGGGGCTAATAATTTTGACCTTAAAATGTATTTTTTAAAAATTAAAAACTGCTTTTATTCTAGCCGAAATAAAACAAATAAGACTTTCTCCAGAAGAAAAAATATTATCAGACATAATATATTAGGTGTGTAATGGATAACGTTTGATCTGTGATTTGTACGGATCACAACCTACAGTTCGGAACACAAGTGGCAAATGGCCTTGCATGTTTTTTACTGGTAGATTCATCCTAAATTTGTAATGATCACAGAGAGAGATCGTCTCTCGCATCATTCAAATCACATGTATGAAAGCATTTAGGCTTTCCTGTAAAATATAATTATGACGGAATAAGTTGTGGTAGGGCTCCGGTTTCCCCCACAGTCCAAAGACATGTGGTACAGGTGAATTGGGTATGCTAAAATTAACCGTAGTGTATGAGTGTGTGTTTGAATGAGTGTGGATGTTTCTCAGTGATGGGTTGCAACTGGAAGGGCATCCGCTGCGTAAAACATATGCTGGATAAGTTGGCGGTTCATTCCGCTGTGTCGACCCCAGATCAATAAAGGGACTAAGCCGAAAAGAAAATGAATGAATGATGAAGTTGTGGTAGGTTATTCGGGATGTGGTGGGTTTCATTAAAGGTGTTTTCTGTCACTTTTTGTTTAACCTGCATCAATGCATTCAGTGTAAGCTGCACAATTAATCTTTAAATGATCGGGATCTCAACACCCACGCAAAATAAATTATAAATGATGGTGATCTGTATATGTTTATTAATCCTTCAAATCGCAGCATTCAAATCTGTGTTTGAAAAACTTAAAAATCAAGAAAGAGATTAACACAGAAGTACTGAGATAACCGTTTATAATTTAGATAAAACCACTGATGTTTATGGTAAAGATTAAAATCACCGTCATATGCATTTAACGATATCGAAAATGAAAAAGTTGTAGGCAGCAATTACATAATTTAACCAATAGGTGGCAACAACCAGCTATCAAAAATATGCCACTGAAAACATGAAGTTTTATGATTGAATAACTAAATCATTTATTGAAAATGAGACTAAAGATAAATATGGATTGTACAAATTATGTTAGATTTATATTTTTAGCGTTATCAGCAACAGAAGTGGTAAAAGTGAATTTTTCACAGTACAGAATATTTACAATTTATTTTTATTCAGCTGATTATTTCTTCATTTTGTTTTTGATAAAATTACAGGTTCTGTTTGTTAAAACCAAAAGTTTCTTGCAATGCTGTTTTTGTAATAAATGGAAAACAAATTACACTGTCTCCTCCCCTTTTTGACTGATTGAAAAATGTCCCGATTCGTGACTAAAATACCATAATATGGTCCAAACCATGAGATTTGTGATCCGTTACACCACTAATATATAGTTATTTTTATGGATGTAATTATATGTATAAAGGTTTTAAAGTTTGGTTTTTTAAGTTTTTATATGTTTATTTATTATTGTACTGTGTGATTTAAATTTATTTGAAAGAATAGTATACCTGTTAAGACAGGAAGCACCATCATATCCTCCTGCCGCATACAGCAGCCCATGCAGAACCGCCACACCTAAACAGCTCCTCCTCGTTCCCATGGACACCTCAGGTTGCCAAGCATTAGTGACTGGGTCATATGACTCTACAGTTGCCAAATCCGAAGTGCCATCATACCTGGTTAAAGAAAAGCAAGAGAAGAGACAAACAGAAACAATAGATCTTTCACTTATGTCTTTGTCGTGCAAGTAAAGACAAGATCATTGTTATTCAATGAAATCCATTACTCCACATCTTACACATTTCCTAACTAATCTTAGGTAACCTCTTGATTGACTCAGCGTGGTAATCTTAAGGAAACTGTGGCTGCCTGCACATTCTGTTCCTTTTGTAATGTACTAATCAATTCTGTGCTTTAAATCCTGTGTATGTACACTTATATGCATCTTGGATTGCTTTATTCAGCAAGCTGCAATTTTAAGATGTCATGTCGAGGGCTGTTCCACTTGTGTTCCAAGAGGGGCCTTCTGCATTTTAATTCATTCTACTGTACTCATCCTTTTAGCATACCTAAAAAAATAGTGTCTATGGAAGACCATTTCTTACATATAAGGAAAAAATATGGTAAATGTTCATTTTGTAAATGATTACGAAAAAAAATGACTATGAATTCAATAATGTTTATAGTAATTTGCACAATCAGGAGTTCCGCTGAAAAAGTTCACCAAACAGATTTGTGAATTTGCTGAACGATAGAAAATGGACTTTACACAAAATGTCACTAAAGGGATTTTTTTTTTCAAACGTGACTGCAACTAAAGCCAGTTTTAAGAGATCAACGTTTAAATTATGACATTAGAAACTTCACATTTATTGTATTAAGATAAGAAAATGTCAAATAATTACATTAATTGAGACAAGTTTTTACAGTTTAAACTTTTCACATAAAAGTTTTAACTTATGTGATCATTTCAATGTAATATTTCGTAATTATAACTCAGTATCTCAATTAATATTTTTTTTTTATCATGATTATGCATTAAAGTACTACGACACAAATATACAACGGAAAGACATTTATCAAATAAATTCATAAAACCGTAATAATAATAATAAGATCCTAAAATCTGAAATGATGTTGTCTCAACAGACCATGTGAATGGGTAATTGCACCACCCAGCAGGGCAATTCAATAAACAAGATCTTTTGTTTTAGTGTTTCTGAATAGCCTCAGCCCAAAGTCTGTCATTGCATTTATTTGATTATGACCTCCCAGCACTGCACCAGATGGTGTGCTCTAAAAACAGATCATATTTGTAGAAGTAAAGATTGTATTTAATTAGACACATTATATTTATATTATACAACATATATAATATATCCCTCTGTAAAAGATGGATAAACGGACGGACGGACGGACGGACGGACGGACGGACAGACAGATAGATTGACAGACAGACAGACAGACAGACAGACAGACAGACAGAGATAGATAGATAGATAGATAGATAGATAGATAGATAGATAGATAGATAGATAGATAGATAGACAGACAGACAGACAGACAGACAGACAGACAGACAGACAGACAGACAGACAGACAGACAGATAGATAGATAGATAGATAGATAGATAGATAGATAGATAGATAGATAGATAGATAGATAGATTAAAAAGCCAAAAATCTTAATATTGACAGGTATATGTCAAAACTGTTTTTCCCCCTGCAGTGTCTAACCTTATGATGAATTCACTAATTACCCATAATATAAAGGTCCCTGCACTTCAGATTGGTATAATATAAGGAAATAGCAGTTACTGGTCTGCCAAAAACAATGCTTTAAGCTCTGCATACCCGCCCACAGCATAGAGCTTGTTTCCGATGGCAGCCACTCCGACTCGAGCCCGCCGTGTTGACATGGACGCAACCATGTGCCAGCGGTCTGTCCTGGTATCATAGGCCTCACAGTCTCCATGAATTGCAAAAAGACTGCCTCCACCTGAAAGACACAGAGGAATACGACATTTAAAGGTGGCATATCATGAAAATATGGATTTTTTCATCTTTAAGTGCTATAATCAGGTCTCTTGTGCATCTATTAACCTCCAAAAAACAAGAAAAATGACAACCTAGTAACTTTAGTAAGACTTTTTCTGCAAGCATGAGGAAAAACACAACGTTCTGATTTTGAGCCCCTTGTGACATAGGAAAGTGATCTTATTATATATTCCCACCCCTTAACCTGCATGCTTACTTGACACTTTGTGCTCAAACTTCATACTTTATATTCTGAGAATGTTACCATATTCTGTAAACACTCACTGCAAGTGTAATTTATTATAAACGCAAATGGTATAGTCTGACTAGTTAAGTTTTCTGTTAAGAAAAGAGAATTGTACTAATCGTTTCGTTTTTATTTGCAAAGTTCAACACATCAACCTTACCCCACAAAACTTTACAAATGTAACTATCCACTAATTGTTCAGAACTGCCCGGTGCAGTCTAGACATTGTAACCTTATCCTCCGCATGGGGTTACACTAGAGTTTGAGCATGCAAAATTCTGTCGTACGTCACTGCGAAAAGGGGTGGGTTTAAACAAGATTAGACATTTAAAAAAGCGAGTGATGGGTCCATGTTTTAAATTTCTGTAATGAGAGGTCATGTTTTGATCTTCTATTGGTATCACGCAATCACGTGATGTGATTTCACAGGTCACAGTTTACCAAGCTTGAACTTTGTAATGCAGCGACATACGAAACTTGTCGCACAAGCTTGCGTTTCTGGTCTGCCACATTTGCATACATATGAATGGAAGTCTACGGGGAGAAAAGTGTAGTGTGACCATGACTTTAATCTGACTGAGTTTAGCTATAATCTGCTACATTTTGACTGTATGAAATTTGCTTGTATTATGCTTTCTGCCCAAATTGCACTTAAAGGCCCTACCCTCTGCTGGAAAGCAGCAGCTTATTTGCATTTTAAAGGGACATGCACAAAATTTGACAAGTTATATTAAATGATCTATGCCAGGGGTGTCCAAACTCAGTCTTGAACGGCTGGTGTCCTGCATAGTTTAGTTCCAACCCCTATAGAACACACCTGGGCTAGCTAATCAAGCTCTTACTAAGGCTGTTTCTTAATTTCAAGAACGCTGAGAACAGACTTGCGTTCTTGTGGAGACCGGTCTTGCCAAGTTACCTTGGAAGAAAGAACTCGACAGACCTCGAGAACAGAGAACGCGTCCTCTGAGAAATGAGATGCTGCAATTTCCTGTTTTTTCCTGATGGTCACATGACACACATGACATGATGCTTCATGCGTTTTTAACAGAAAATTATTTAAACATTGCAGCATTCATACAACAACTTATTGTTTTTCCCCTTTTCACAATATATACTATGCATAAAGACCCTACAAATAAACGTTGCACAATACAAATAAAACTAATTTAATACGAATTACAGCAAATAAACACCCTTAATGTGTTTATGCCTTTACAAAGATTTTCATGGTGTTTACTTTAACCGGTTCATTTAGGGAAACTTCTGAGACAAATAAGTTATATCTCTGAACTTTAATAATAAATCTATATTAAATGCTGCGCTTCCCACCTCCTATATTCAGCCGTAATGGCTTCTGGGACTTCTCGAGCGAGTTTTGCGCTCAAGTCTACATCAATGCGTCCTCTATACCAAGAACACAGAACCTTCACGCATTCCCTGTTCTTGCAGTTTTGATTTTTGGAACTGAACTTTGGCAGTTGATGATGACATTACATGAGAACACGAGGACACAACATCGCTGAGCAAAGCATATTGAGAAACTCTAGAACGTTTCTAGAAATGTCCTGACAGGTTTATTGAGGCAAATTAGAGCTAAACTATGCAGGACAGCGGCCCTTCAGGATTAAGTTTGGACACCCCTGATCTATGCAGTAGTATTACTGGGAAACACATTTATTTTACATCCTAAGAAAGGAGGCATAATATGTCATGTTTAAATCAAGCTCACAACATAAAAGACAGGCGCATGTGTGTATTTTTTTTGTCATTTTACAGACCTACGGCAAACAGAACTGGGCTGGCTCCCTCGCAGCGGCGTGGTCGGGTACGACTGTTACTGAGCACACCCCTCTGCTCGGGCATCAGGTGATACTTCAGCGCCTCGATAAGCAGGTCTTTGCACTCAGAGTGGTGACGTACCAGCAGCTCCGTATCCACGTTACTCATCAGGAAGTCCCGTGTCAGCAGGGGCAGACGCACACACTTCATCAGCTAAGGAGACGTGGATAGACATAGTGAGAGGTAAGATGTGTGTGTGTGTGTGTGTGTGTGTGTAGAAAGGATCAGAGAAAACAAAGGAAGGCAATACAGAAACAAGTATCGAGTTGCAGGCACATAATCCCTTGTAAGCATTAATCCTGTGATTTACAGTGATGTTGCTAAAAGCACATTTTGACAGGCAGAATTGCACCCACCCGCGGCACGTGTTGCCTCCGCCCATCAATGTCATGCTTGACCCAGCTCAGCACTGCCCTGTACACCTCCTCCTCTGATGGGACATTCAGGTTATCACTAGAGATCAGATCCAGCACCTGCACACATCACAAAATTTAAGGAGCTCTGATTACTCGGGTTTCAGTCGAGCTGAAATGTTTACATAACATCCTGAGAGGTAGTGTATTTTTAAAATATTATGTAATATGTTGTTTGGTACAGATGTGCTCAGATTTAGACCTAAAAGGTTTTAGATGTGTTCTGCAGATTATAATGCCGAAAAAAGTATCTCTGTTTGATCAAGGGTTTTCAATATGACATCGATCAACATAATTACAATAATTCCCTATTCAGTTGACAGAAACTTATCACATTAGTATAAAATAAAGAATTTAACATTTGTTATATTTAAAAACAACGTAAAAATTATATATATAAAATATAATTTATCAATAAATATACACTCACTGGCCACTTTATTAGGTACACCTGTCCAACTGCTCTTTAACGCAAATTTCTAATCAGCCAATCACATGGCAGACACTCAATGCATTTAGGCATGTAGAGATGGTCAAGACGATTTGCTGCAGTTCAAACTGAGCATCAGAATGGGGAAGAAAAGTGATTTAGTGACTTTGAACTTGGCATATTATTGGTGCCAGACAGGCTGGTTTTAACATTTCAGAAACTGCTGATCTACTGGGATTTTCACTCACAAGCATCACTAGGGTTTACAGAGAATGGTCTGAAAAGAGAAAATTTCCAGTAGGCAGTGTTCTGTGGGCACAAATGCCTTGTTGATGCCAGAGGTCAGAGGAGAATGGCCAGACTAGTTCGAGCTGATAGAAAGGCAACAGTAACTCAAATAACCACTTGTTACAACCGAGGTATACAGAAGAGCATCTCTGAACGCACAACACGTCCAACCTTGAGGCAGATGGGCTACAGCAGCAGAACTCCTGTCAGCTAAGAACAGGAAAATGAGGTTACGATTCAAACAGGCTCACCAAAATTGGACAATAGAAGATTGGAAATCTTCTGATGAGTCTCGATTTCTGCTGAAACATTCGGATGGTAGGGTCAGAATTTGGCGTCAACTACATGAAAGCATTGATCCATCCTGCCTTGTATTAACGGTTCAGGCAGGTGGTGGTGGTGTAATGGTGTGGAGGATATTTTCTTGGCACACTTTGGACCCATTAGTACCAATTGTATCAACGCCACAGCCTACCTGAGGGAGTTTACTCAAAAGGCCTCCACAGTCATCAGATCTCTATCCAATAGAGCACCTTTGGTATGTGGTGGAACGGGAGAGTTGCATCATGGATGTGCAGCTGACAAATCTGCAGCAACTGCATGATGCTATCATGTCAATATGGACCAAAATCTCTGAGGAATATTTCTAGTACCTTGTTGAATCTATGCCATGAAGGATTACGGCAGTTATAAAGGCAAAAGCGGGTCCAACCTGGTACTAGTAAGGTGTACCTAAAAAAGTGGCCGTGAATGTTTTAGTGTAATTTTTTTATTTATTACTCAACTGTGTAATTTCCAGGAGTCATTACTCTAGTGTTCAGTGTTGTGTGATCCTTCAAAAAGCTTTTTAATTAATGCTTATTATCGGTGCCTAAAACAGCTTTGCTGATTCACTTTTTTTGTGGAAGCTGTGGTGATTCTTTAATGAAAAGAAAATGTAAAAAGTACATTATTTATGACATTAAATTCTTGTAACGTTGTAAATGTCTTTACTGTAACTTCTGATCAATTTAATGCATCCTCTGTTGAATAGAAAAGTATATCATATGAACAACAGTAGTAAACTATTTAAATGTAATTGAACTTGCACAATATTATAAAATAGTATTATATTATATAATGCTCACATTTTTGTTACACAGCAACCTATATTTAGTGAACTCACTCAAAAGATATTGCTGTGTTTGGCAGCATCACTAAAATGTCAACAATTGGGTGAACCAATAGTGCTGAGTGAGTTTCAAACTAAACAATTGCAGTGGTGGTGGTGGAAGGGCTGATAAGGTTTGTCTGGGGACCATTATCATTATTTTTGCAATTCTATTTGTGCTTGTTTGCAGAAATTGCATACACAAGCTTTTTTGTGTGTGATTAGACCAGCTACAACATGGACAGATGTTTTAAGAATTACATCCCAACTGACCAGCCACACAGCTGCTGGAGGCAAATGTAATACCATCATCCAATCTACTACACACACAGAAGCGCTACAGCAACCTTTGCCGCGTTCCTGTCACCGACTGTTTGTTTATTTGGGGCAGAGGGCAAAGTTAACATGACTACAAGCATTTCCGAGGTCCACCGGGTTAAATATGGGGTCAGTGGGAGCCTCGAGCTTGAAACAGCTGTTAGGAGTGAGAGAAAGTCACAGACAGAAAGAGAATTCAGGTCGGATGTCATCAGCCAGCCCATGCTTATGTTTCTCTCCAATCAGTGTCTGAACAGCAGGGGGATTTCACAAAATCACGCAAGCGTTTAAAGCACAGAGACACTAATACCAGCGGCACTCCTATTATTTAAAAGAACGCTCTTCTGTTCAGAGCGCGGATTAGAGCTGATGAAATTAGTGGCGTATGAGAACAGGGGCTGCTTTCTCCTGATTAGCTGTCTCAGCTTCTCACTGGAGAAGTGCTGTCACTGTATATATGGGCGCATGATTGACACTGTATTGAAGGTGCTGCTGACGCAGAGAGCACTTTTATCAGTGTCATCGCTGTGCAATTCGTTTTGACATATTTGCTTTGGCGAGCCGAAGAAGAGGTCAAGGTTTGGCTGATTGGCTCCAGTTAGCTCCTGCTGATAGATGCAGTTACTGTACAATACCATCCTTAGCCAAAAAAACAATCATGTCTCTCCATTAACAGCCATTTGAATGTTCCTAAGTCCTCATAAGTAACATATGTTCAAAAGCACAGCATACTTAAAAATATGTTTGAAGACTGGATCCAAATTTGTGAAAACTTTCTGAAACGTCCCAGCTATTGGTGTTAAAGGGATAGGTGATGTTTGTCATAGTTTAATAATCCTTCACTTGTCACTTGTGTTGAACAAAAAAGGAGATATTTTGAAAAATGTAGGAAACAAGTACCCATTGAGTTCTATTGTATTTATTTTTCCTGTCATGGGTTTACAACATTCATCACAATATGTGATATAATCATGCAATATTTTAATCACAGATAATAGATCTCCGATATAAACAGCTGTTTGTGTAACTTCTTGGTGAACTAAAGCCCTTTGTAGTAAATGCTGCTAATGTTAGGTTTAGCGGTGGAGTTGCATAGTGATGTTTGTGGTGTTAGTAGCTGTACTATGGACCGGGTTTTGGGCGGCCACGGCGATCGGATACTATACTAAAGTTGACGACCGGGGCGGTGTTACATACGAGGGTGGCAGAAGATGGGTCTGCAATACAGGAGACTCCTAGGAAATGCTGTCCAGATGAAGGCCAAAGGGACCACTTATTCAACCAATAAAATAAGTGTGTAAGGATGGACACTTCACACACTCAACAGCTGCTGCTTTGCTCAGGTAGCGGAAGGGGCGGAGCTTTTGGGCACTCATGTTGGATTACTTTATTTCGGATTGTGAAAGCAAAATTCTCCTACGAGTGATTATAGCGCCTCCTGATGGTAAATGTGGTTATACTCATATCAAGTATAGACCAATTACCATGTTTGTCAACATTCAGGATGCGCACGCAGGGAGGTGGCAGAAAAAAAACAGGAGCACTACCATTTACAGTGAGGGAATGACATCCGATGCAGTACAGAGTTTGTTGTTGTCTTAGAAATAAGATCTATTGATTACATATTATATATATTATTTACATAAGGCTTTTAGCATATTATAACAGCTTGTCACCCAGTCATAAGCACAGTGATTCAGCAAAATTAACGTTAAAGTGAGCAGCGTTCGTCTAACAGGTCCATTTGTGATAGCACCCTCCCAATGGATATTGAATAGGACAAAATGACCAAGCATCCAGCCCGCAATATACAATCTCATTGAAGCTCCAAGGGATTTTACAAGAGAGAAGTTAAAGGTCTACAAGTGTTTGGATGCCAACAATTGTGTTCTGTGTGGTCATGTGCAAGAAATTATGTTCCCTGATTACCAGATTCAAAATTATGTAGTGCTAAAAACCGAGGTTCTGCCGAGACAAAGGAAAAAAGACGGAGCTAACCTTAATCATCAACAGCAAAACTGCATTCTGACAGCGAACTACACCTGTACGGCAGGCCCAGGGTATGTGAACTTACACATAAAGGTAAAGTTGGTTTTATATTCGCATATTCAGACTTTCTCCTTAATAATATAATTTCATAAATGTATTATTTGCAAACTCTCAAGAGCGAAATCATATTAGCAGTCAATGACTATTAAAGAACAACATTGAAAACAGTCAAATAAACAGTTAATGTTGTTTTCAAGTCACACTTGCAGGTTATTTCAGACCGAATACTCAAAGTACCATGGTAAACAATATAGGGAGTGTCACACCAACTTTAATAACTTACACTTTCACGTTTCATTCTCAGCATTCAGTGTCCACAGTTTAATTAACCAAATGTAACTGTTTTGCCGAAATCATTGCTGCAATCAAAAACGAGTAATGTATATGATTCAGCATAGCGTAAACTTACCTGATATAACATGAGAACTGCAGAGTTGAGCATTTCTAATTAGGTCGTCACTTCATTCAGCTCCCTTTTAGCCAAATACGTCTACAGTCGGCATTGAAAGCAGTGTGGTGTACGATAAAAGTTAAGTTTTCTATTATTGGACTTTCCAATTTGGCATCCTACCGCAAAACATGACATGTTTGCTATTGCAGCCGGTCTGTTTTTGCAACCGGGGACCCGTGTGACGTCCTGTGTGACGTAGGTTGGTAATTAATCTATTATTTGGTAGTTTGGTCATTTATTTCACTAATTTGTCAAATGTCATCAGAAAAACGGTGTGAATTTCAGCTTAGTAAAAAAAACTTTTAGTGTTCCATTTGGGACAACATTACAAACATATACTATGCTGTTGAGTGTGTAAGTGCATAAGTGCATAGTGCATAAGTGCATAGTGTGCCATTTGGGACGCAGCTATTGTGTTTCCCTGCTAAGCTAGTGGGAGAGCTTTTTACAGTGTGACCTTAGCAGTGACACAGGATATTGAGTTCTACGGTACCTCCAGTGTCAGTTAGAGACTCACAAGCAGAGAAATGTGCCCAGGTGTAGGCTTTTAAAATAGTTACAATTTTTTTGATTACTTGCATATGCACCTTGCCTCCTTTGCCATAGTATGCTACTCATGCACATGTACTGCAACATGTGATGTCAGAAAACCCTCAGTACATCTGTACAACTGGTTATGGAATATATATCAATGTACCATAAAAAAAATCTGAATTTTGACACCCCTACTTGGCATACTGTAACTTCATTTTATTTATTTTTTTAAGAATTTGGGCTAAAACCCTGCTCTGAGTGATCAAATCTTCTCATCAACAGAAAAAAAAATCTAAACACTAAACTAACCTTTCCCTGAGAGCATGTTGTGTGGCCAGAAAACTGGTCTAAAGTTCACTTTAGATATAAAAGCAAGTTTAAGTGATTTGGATCTGATGGGAAACATGTTTGTCAGTAAACTGAGGTAAGACTAAACTCAAAGTGTGTAAAATAAGTCAGCAAAAGGTGGAGAAGGAAGTGTAATGGTTTGAGTGCACAGCTACATTTATGGCTACAGTTAGTAAGGGAGGCTTGAGCCATTAATAATGTAATGGTAGAAAGAGGGAGATTAAGTGTGTGTGACATGACATACATGTTTCACTGTCTCCTGCCTTTTACATCACAGGTTAAGATAGCCGCAAGTCACATTGCTTTTACAGCTCTGCTGATTAAACATGTCTGTTTCCAGAATCCCCATGTGGACATATGTCAGAATCTGAATCGCAAGCTGCTGATTGACTAGTTAAACATATGCAATAGAGATGAATGAGTACGCTAACAGCTTTCTCCAGACCAGAGTTGTGTTTGTCTTTGTAGAGGGTCGGGGGTGTTTTAAAAGCCAGGATGTGACCGGCCTTCCTGTAGTGAAGGTCAAAACAGCACAGATCATTTCTTTTCTCAGACAAAGTCAAGAGAATCAAGACTTCCCAACGGCAGAGTGAAAGAGATTCTGTTTTTAAAAAGTCCAAGGCCAGTGTGACAGGAAGTGGTGTCGGTGACATATATAATTAGACATCCGTAGCCAAAACCATTTTTCCTCCAAGGTCTGTTATGGCTCAGCTCCTCAACACTCCCCATGCATCATTTAACGGCTTCACTTTACACCCCTCTTTTTACGCTCTCAATGAATCTATTCTTGAATACGTTCTTGGATCATAGCTTCTTCGTCAATTATTACAGTCTGAATGCTTTATTACCCTGGGCCATTCAGTCTGGTCCTGCTATCATGTACACTTCATATTGTGTTTTTTTGTCATTCTAGAACATGTCAGCCCTAGTTCTTATACACTTTTATTATATATAATAGATAATAATAAAAAGAAATCTATGCTTTACAGAAGACAGCAGGATGAGTGAGGGTACATTAACATAACAATGGTGTACTAAAAATGAAAAGGATTATCCTTTGCGTGTGTGTGTGTGTGTGTGTGTGTGTGTGTGTGTGTGTGTGTGTGTGTGTGTGTGTGTGTTTTCACATACAGACAACGACGCTGTCAAAATAATCCCTGTTCACACAGCAAAAATGACAACATATTTGGATATCTACGGACATACAGTGGGACATACAGTGGGGGGAATATGTGGGACATATTCTATGAACATACAGTGGGGGGGGAAGTATTGAACACGTCATGTTTTTTTTTCTGGGAAAGATATTCTAAAGGAGCTGTTGACATGGAATAGAACCAGATTTTGGTAAAAACCCAAATAATACATTCATTCATTCATTCATTTTCTTTTTGCTTAGTCCCTTTATTAATCTGGGGTCGCCACAGCGGAATGAACCACCAACTTATCCAGCTTATATTTTACGCAGCGGATGCCCTTGCAGCCGCAACCCGTCACTTGGAAACATCCATACACACTCATTTACACACATAAACTACAGACAATTTAGCTTACTCAATTCACCTATACTGCATGTCTTTGAACTTGTGAGGGAAGCCGGTGCACCCGGAGGAAACCCAAGCAAACAAGGGGAGAACATGCAAACTCAACGCAGAAACGCCAACTGACCCAGCCGGAGCTCGAACCAGCGACCTACTTGCTGTGAGGTGATTGTGCTACCCACTTCGCCACCGTGCTGCCCCAAACAATACAAACAAACAAACAAAAATATATGAAAATAATTGTTATGTTTAATAACAATAGAATTACAAGAAGAATGTACTGAACTACTGAAATGTATTAAATACTTCATTCATTCATTCATTTTCTTTTCAGCTTAGTCCCTTTATTAATCAGGGGTCGCCACAGCGGAATGAACCGCCAACTTATCCAGAATATGTTTTACACAGCGAATGCCCTTTCAGTTGCAATCCATCAATTAGAAACACCCATACACACTCATACACTATGGACAATATAGCTTACCCAATTCACCTATAGCGCATGTCTTTGGACTTGTGGGGGAAACCAGAGCATCCGCGGGAAACCCACGCAAATACGGGGAGAACATGCAAACTCCACACAGAAATGCCAACTGACTCAGCCAAGGTTTGAACCAGCGATCTTCTTGCTGTGAGGCAACAGCCCTACCCACTGCGCCACGCCTAAATACTTTATATAAAAGGCTTTTTAGGTGATGGCAGCTGAAAGACACGTCTTATATGAAGAATGAAGTCACATGAATTGCTCATATGTGATTATTCACAGACTTCAACAGAGTGTAAAAATCTTGAAGGTTCTGTGGGTCTCGTCTATCAAATCTAATCTTTATTTTGTATTTTCTATTGGATTCAAGTCAGGTGATTGGCTGGGCCATTCTGTAGCATTATTTTCTTTCTCTGAAAGCATTTGAGAGTTTCCTTGCCTGTGTTTTGGATCATTGTCTTGCTGAAATGTCCATTCTGGTTTCATCTTCATTATTCTGGTAATGTAGATGTTTGACTGAAGCAGCTAATATTAATTTAGAATAAGCAAGGACATAGGGTTGCTGAATAACTACTGAGAGATTTCAGCTGCTTTATACTACCCCCTTTCTTAATGTGTTTAATACTTTTCTCCCTGTGTCATTTTATTTTATTACACATAACTTCATTTGTAGACTAATTAATATTGTTTTCTTTGCATATACTGTATGGATTTCTTTGGTTGTTACCAACATCTGGTGAAAATGTCAAGTCAACAGCACCTTTAGAAATATGTTTTTTTTTAGAATAAAATGTGACATATTCAATACTTTTTCCCCCACTGTATACATGACGTTTGCACAAAATCAGATTTTTGTTGTTTATAACTAGAAATGATTTTACATAAAAAATGGTTTTAGTTAAAAATAATGTGGGAAGAAACTGCAAAAAATAAGTCTGATACAAACAGTAAAACTGAAATACAATTAAATGTAAAACAATAAAATGACAAAAAATGACAGAATTGTCATTTTTAGAATAACTTGAACTACCTTGAACTACTGTCCCAAAGCAGGTCACTCACCTGTTTGAGAGGCAGCAGCATGAACTCCTCAGTCTTCGATACCTCTACAAAGTGCTGCAAGACGTACTTATGAGCTGACTTAAGAAGGTCGCTGCAGGAGTGAGTGTCTGCAAAGCCACGGATGCCCAGGCAGTTTGAGGGGTCCAGCTGGCTCAGGAGGAATTTACAGCAGGCATCTCTCACTCCATTGAGCTGCAGAAGACTAGCTGCCGGCAACAGGGTCTGCTCCAGACAGGATACAGTGAGTCAAACAAAACTTATGTAGTAAGACATCATTAAACTTTCTAAATGTTTTCAAATCTTACATTTAATGTAGTGTATACTTTAAGTGTTTATGAATTTGAAAGATCAAAGTGCATCATAATAAAAAAGTTTTTGTCTCCCCGCAAGAAAATACGATAAATTCTAAACAGCTTGAAATGAGTTGTCAGCAATACCAGGATTTCTTTGTGCAGAAACTCGATGACTATGCATTATGCATCTACTCTGATCCTCAAATGCTGTAAATGAGGCCTGAATCTTTTCATACTCATTGGTGGCAGTAGCCGGTATTCTTATTCAACCAAAATAAACTGGAACTAGTGCTGCACACATACAAACCATAAAAAAGCTGTGTTTATGATGTACCATTTTCACAGTACTTCTCATGCTCATGCAAATATGTTTGATATATTCTGTTAGTCCATATCCTTGCAAATATTTGAGAAATACGACAAAATGACAGCCGGCTTTTTTTTGTTCCCTCATGACTTGCATCATTTGCTTAGCTACCTCACTTAGTGTTTGTTCTTGCGCTCTGATTCATAGCTGAATTCTTCACACAATTCTACACACTGTCGGCTAGGTGTGTCCAATTGATTATTAAATGAATAATTTCAAACACTAATAGAAAAGAGGTCATGCTTTAATGTATAATGTAAGAAAATTTATTGTATTTGAACATGGATGCATGTATGGTTGGGTATTGATTAGGGTTATTTCGATACCGGTGCTAAATCAATACTTTTACAGCGGTACCGGTGCCAAAAAGGTGCCTGAAGCGATACTTTTGAGCCACAAAGTTATTTGACAAAAGTAAATCTTTTTAATGAATATTAATTGAACAATATAATTAAAGTTTAAAGTATACATCAATTCATAGTTTATATATTTAAATTGCATTAATATATTTCTTTTGATCCTTTAATTGTTAGCATGAATGCATGATTTGCATTACTACTAAACTGTGGAAAGGCTGTCATCAAAATCAGTGAACTGCTTTTTTCTAGAGTTGGGGCTTGTGACTATGCTTACAGGCACATCAGTAATCTAATGATTTACCTTAGTTGCTTTTTAAATGTTCCTTTCATGAGCCCGTTTTACATTGTGTCACCACATTATCCACATTTCCTCTGAATTTTCATGTAATTTCGGTTTCATTCAAAAAAAATTGACTTTAACTGCAGTTCATCAGGTTCACTTTCATTCAGGAACACTTCATTTATGCCCCTGTGATAAACTGAGATATTGGAGTATGAAGTAAGGACTGCTGGAGAGTGTTGTTTTATTGGAATTTGATGCCGAATCCCGAATGGACAGAAAAAAAAACTCAGCATTTTGCAGTGCGGGTGTCTGTGCTCCTTTAAGGTAATCAAAAATTGCTGTTTACATGGTAGACTCTTAATCAAAGTAGTGTCTTAACCATATTAAAATCAGAGTATTGGTGTCCATATAAACGTAGTCAGTGTCAAATGATGTTGCAAGCTGTCAAAGTGCATTCATCTGCCTTTAAGTTGATTCCATGAGCCCTCAAATGTTTCATTAAGTTTGACGTGTTCCCCCATTATGCATAACTTTTGTAAAGCATCTGCTTCACACTGGTGTGTCAGAATCCTTGCTTGTAAAATACAGCCATATTTCAGAATGCTTAGTTTAAGCAAATTTGATGACTGTGCTCATGTTAATGAAGGGAGTCGCTCACTGTGTGCGCCGTACTGCTCGATTTGCCTTTTATATCCAAGTTACTTAGAATTAATTGTTTTAAGATGGTGTGACAAAATGCATACTTATGTGTGCTTTTGAGAAGCCCTTGATGCTTCTTATGATGCTACCTATTGCAGGACATCTCCAAAAAAGGAGAAACCTTTACAATAGCATGACATGGGGACTTCAAAAATGCTATTTATGCAGCCTCCCCTTATGTTCTTGTTTCTCACAATAATTCATTACTTCTTAATGCACTGTTTTTGTCTCCCAAATATTATCCAGAAAATAGTTTTTTTTTACTGACTGCATCTTTAGTCTAATGTAGTCAAATTGTTGTAAACTAGCTGCCGCATACAAATTTGTTCTTTTGAAACATCACAGGTGTCAGAAGACCTTCATTTGCAAAGACGCAAATTGTAAGTTTGCATAAACCACACCATCTTGTTTAGCAAACAAGATTACAGCCTGATACACGGTAAATTGTGAGTGATACCGTTTGCTCTTTAAATGACACTCAAGGAGACGTACCTGCACGTTGCCCTCTCCTACTACAATCTCAGCGGTGTAAGCGTACTGCACCAGCTGCTCCAAAGCCTGAGGGTCAATGTCATGCAGGGTCACATGGGTCTGACGACTCTCTGACATCTCATCTGCACACAACACACACAGTAGTTTCACTCAAACTGTGAAATGCAATTGATGTTTTAGAAGAACACAATTTAAGCAGTTTCCCAGGGGGGCTGATGATGCTGTAATGGACCATTCACACATACAGTGTTCTTTGGAGACTGCTGAGTGACTGTACGGTTTGTTGAAATGGATGTTCCTATTATAAAGTTATTGGTGCTGCTCCACTGGCAATAGCTTTCGAAAATGTGATCACAAATGTGGTGAACTTCTTATTGGAGTATCTTTATTGTTGAAAGCTAGCAGACATTTCTGCTTGGTTACTGTATTTAACTGTATCAGGTGGTGGTCACAGTCTGTGTTTATTTGCACATATATTTGCATAAACACTGCTAGACTTTGTTTCACAGCCACCGTTCAGTAATGTTCATGAGACAGGAGATCACTATATGAAAGAATGACCCTTTAAACCAGTCTTAAATTTGATTTAGTTTTAGTCTTTTAACTAAAATTTCATTTGAGTTTTAGTCAAATTTTAGTCAACTAATTATACTCAAGATTTCTAATTCTAAAGAGAATTCTGAAGTGAAGATAAAAATAAAAGTGCCCTTCACTTCAAGTAGGGCTGCGCAATTAATCGAAATTCCAGTTTCGATTTCGGCTTCTAACAATTATGAAAAAACATTAATCGAGATAAAACGATTATTGCATCATATACTGGCCCCTTTCCAGTTGTACGCATTTGTTGATCTGCAAAGCTCAGTTTCATGTGAAAATGACTAAAAGCATGTACTGTAATGTAACTTTTGCAGCACGGGTTGCGCATCATTCATTGATGTACATTTGAATCATTTGTGTTTTTAACAGAGTGAAAGAGATCGCATGCTGTTGTGTGTACAGTATGCGCTCAGCTTAGCCTCAGAGACGAGCAGAGCACACACATCTAAAGTCATCTTAATGTGGGCGCTTTAATGGTCAAATACATGCAAATTTGTGTCAAAATGCGGTGTTTAATGATTATTCATATCAAATTAACCCTCTTTTATATAATAAACGAACAAGTTGAGAATCAAAAGACATGTGAAAGTGAAACCATAAATCAGAATGGTACTGCTCTTAAAGTGACAGCACGCAATAGTCCGTCTGCCGACAGGAATATTGTTTTCTCATTATTAATCAAACAACAAAAGGACTAAATCACTCACTGCTCTTGACTGAAGGACCTTTGTAGCTATAATTAAAGTTTAAAGAACAGTTTGTTTTATATTTTTATTCTATTGTATTTATTTACCTTTCCTTATTTACAGGGAGGAAAATAACTTTATTTATATATATATACACACAGTTGAAGTCCGAATTGTTAGTGGCCCTTTATATTTTTCCACCCATTTTACTACATATTTTTCAAGACACAAGCATTCAGTTTAAAGTGCAATTTAAACTTAATTCAGGCTTAATTAGGGTAATTAGGCAAGTCATTGTATAACAGTAGTTTCTTCTGCAGATGATCAAACAAATATATTGCTTAAGGGGGCTAATAATATTAATCTTAAAATAGGTTTCAAAAAATTCAAACCTGCTTTTATTCTAGCCAAAATAAAACAAATAGGACTTTTTCTAAAAGAAATATTATAGGAAATGCTGCGAAAAATTCCTTGCTCTTTTAAACATAATTTGGAAAATATTTTAAAAAGAAAAAAATTCACAGGAGGGCGAATAATTTTGATTTTAGCTGTATATCATTTTGAATAATCATGATGACCAAAATAATCGTGATTATGGTTTTTCCAATAATTGAGCAGCCCTAACTTAAAGGCAGTTTCGCTATCTTGTATGTTGTATGCGACTCCCTGATAAGTGGAGATTATAGAACTACAGTATCATTACATCCTTACAGACGTAAGAAATAATCACATCGCTGAATGACGCCCCGAATAAATTGTTTTGTGGTCAGGGGCGTAGTGGACATTTTAAAAGTGGGGGGGGGACAGCTGTATGAAATCCAAAAGTTTACATTCTTAATCACCTGTTTCTAAATGGTTGGTCTCTAAAAGTGAGGGGGATATCCCCCCGTCCCCCCCGGTTGCTACGCCCCTGTTTGTGGTCATGATGATCACGGCAGACAGCGAGTCAACCTAGCGCAAATTAGTTAAAATGTAGTTGCAGCTAAAATGAAACACTCAATGAAACTCCTCACGAATAATAAAGACATGATCATGTGAATTTAAGACTGACCAATTTAACAACTTTTCATGTACAATCTAACAAAGTCAATTCTTTAAAGATCAGCGAAAGGCTATATCGTTTCAGTTAAGCAAAAGCACACACAAGGGTAAATAAAAAAGATCAGAGTTTACCTTTGTGTGAATTTCAGGATGATTCTGTTCATGATGTAATCACATCCAGCGTATACAGTGGACCAGTTACTTTTCAAATGTGTGTGTGTGTGTGTGTGTGTGTGTGTGTGTGTGTGTGTCATGCATCACACACCAAGATTAATTCAGATTGCCTATTTTTCAAAAAATAGTCCCTCAATCACATTCTCGTCTCATTTAATTAGTTAACGAAAATGTCTGTATATATTTATTATAGTTGTGGTCATCATCACTTTTTTTAAAACATTTTTATTTAGTTTTCATCAGTAGAATCTTGTTCGTCACGAAAATTATGACGAAAATTTTCAATCAATAAAATGAACACTGCTTAAAACCATAGTTGTTATTAACTAAAATAGTTTGTTAATTGAAATTAGGCTGAAATAAAACAAATTAAAAAAATAAAAAATTAGGAAAATGTTACATTTTGCCTTAGTAATTAACTGAAATTATAAATATATAAACATATTAATTAATGAAATACAGAAATATATAAATTCAATTATAAAAGAACTCAATTACTGAAAGTAAAACTATATTAATACTAAACTAAAATGAAAGCCAATTCAATATATTAATTAAATAGCCCCTATTATAGGTTTTTGAAATTGACCTTCCATGTAGTGTGTAACACAGCTCTAAGTGAAGTGAAATATCCAGTTAAAACTTAAATCTGAAAGTGGACTTTTAGTTTTTAAAACTATTGATTCTTCTAAAAAAAGAGTCGACTCATAGTGGTTTAAATGAATCGTCTTGATAAAGAGTCTTAGGCCGTTTCAGCGTGACGTGGATATGAAACATAATGGTTGCGCGCGCAGACACGGCAAAATTTAAACCTGCGGCCCCGCCCACTAACACAGCAGCAAAGACAAAGAGACCCTGAAGTCATGAGTCATGAAGACGCTGTGCTTACCTGGATATTATTGGAAGTGTAAGGGAAAGAAGTGCTTCAGCATGCTTCAATGAACTTTCAGTACACAGCTCATGGATTAGTTTCTTCCTTCATTTTGTTACACCAAATTATGTGACCATAGTATTCTGTGACCCTAGGCGCTGTTCTCACTATTTGGCTTAACTTGCTCCCAAGACAAGCAAACAGCGTTTATACTGTCACGTGATTGACAGCGCACATTGAGCACTCAAGGGCACTAAGCTGTTTGAATTTAAAGAACATTAAATCTTTCTGTGTGAAATACAAGGGATTTTATAGATACTAGTATTGAACAGTTCATTCCAGCGCATTCACGTGAGAGTATATATGCTGTGGGAGTGAGTTCAAGCCAAACAGTGTAGGGTCACAAAATACGATGGTCACAGAATTTGGTGTAACACGTGCAAAATAAGGACAGCTTATTAGGTACAAGTCAAACAAAGGCACGCTAGGCTTCGGGCTGGTGCACAGCACTGGAAAGGGGATGGGAGCCCACAAAGTTACTTGTAACCGCTTGTACTGTATTAGGTTAACTCTTTATGTTCCCATATTGCGTCTAATGCCACATTGAAAATGTGAAGCGTGCTGCTTTGTTTACCGATTTAAATTCGTTTGTGGTGTTTAACTGCACTGCTTTCGGGGGTGAGGTGTCTGAATAACACTGTTGAGAACAAGGTACTGTTTACTGTGGTGTTAGTAAGTTTACTATGAAGCGTGTTTCGAGCGTCTGCTGCGATCGGATCCTATACCAATGTTGGCGACCCGGGGGCTTGATAAACCACGCTGGGTATTTTACTGTCTCGCGCTGAACGCTGTCAACCAATCGCAACAGGCTGTCATCGGTCCAAACAGTGCAGAAGCGCTAAGGAGAGGTTTGGGAACAAATGGGAGCCGTTGGAATAATTAGGTAAAAATAAGTGCATATTATAAGACCATGAAAGTGTTTTTTGACCTTGCATGCATATCAGCCTGTTGTTGGAGACCCATAAAACCAAAATATGACCCTTTTTAATGTATAATAGGGGCTCTTTAATACTACATATAAATAATAGTAATAAATAAAATAAAAAACTCCTAGATTGCCTGAATTCAAATTTTTTTGTAGACATTTTGTGCTGTTTTATACAAATGACTTTATTTAAAATTATTATTTAATAATATTGAAATTAAAAATACTTCATCTTTAGTGTCTGCAGTTGTGAAAGGTAATTTTAGATAAACTTTTAAATACTTTTTTTCTATTTAGATTTATTTTCATCATATTTCGGCAGACAGAGTAATTATTTGTGTTTTACTCAAAGTTAGTACAAATCAGTCAAGAGTTACGAGTTAATGTTTGTTTAGTAACTGTTAGTTTTAGTATGAATGATGGAGTTGAAATCATTGCTTTGTAAGTAGATCTAGTGTATGGTAGGTTCAGAAGAGTCACGGCTCTGAAAAGCCCACACTGTCCTGACTCATACCATCACACTCTAGTCTGAGGTGCAGCGGGACTGACGAGCAAAAGGAAAAACCAGAAACCTGCTGACCTGAGACAAGGACAAAAAAAGAGAATAATGCATGGAACAAAAAAAAAAACATTAAGTGATGACAAAAGATAGGAAGGAAGGAAAGGCTTGAGAAGGAAGCTGAGGTAATGTACACATCGGTAATAAACACAACACAATACACAATACATTCTTAAATGTAAAAATGTGTTTTTGAGACTTTCAGTTCATGTGTTTATGATGTATACACAGAAATTCAACTTTTGAAGAACAACAGTACAGGCAGAAAAAAAAATAATAATAATAACAGCAATTCAAAACAGGACCTACTTGTAAACATGGCATGGAAGTATGGACTGCAGGAGGCCAGTACCACCTTGTGCGCCTTAATCTCCTTGTTGGCCACATGGAGCACGATATCGCAGAGCAGGCCACGCTGCCGCATGCGGTTCATGGACACGAAGGAATCGTGGTAGTGGCGCTTGGAGTTGTGTGAGATGCTGTGGCCATCCCGGTTCAGCAGCTGCATACCTCCCTCCATCATGCCGGTGCTCTCCAAGGCCTGCTGGAGCCAGGGCCTCACTCTAAAATACTACAGAGAGAAACGCATGCTATAAAATCAAATGAGGCATTTCAGTGCTTTTAGTTGATACATATTTACATTGAGGTAAAGCAATTAGTTGGTATTATTGCGGTACTTGGTATTACTGGCTGTATAGCACATGCATTATTTTTCCATATTTATCATAGAATTGAAAAAAACATGTAGTTCAGATATACAGCTGCAAAGCGCAGTGCAGCAAGAGTAGATTTCATTGATCACATGTTGAGAGAAAAGAGAGATGATTATAGTGGAGGATTTGGTGTGCTAAAGATTGATCTTTGGCCAGTGTCTTATGTTGTAATGTGCAGTTGGAACCTCTGCTCTCTATACACAAAGCATGCCTGATTGCGATTCAAAACGCTAACGTGAAGTGGAAAATGACCAAGCAATCAAAAACATTTTCACTGCATTAATAATTCTCTGATAATGAAACATTCACAGAACCATTTAATTCTACAAAAAGTTCTTTACAGTAATATGCAAATATGTAATATGCCTTGTTGTTGTGATAATATTTATTTTTGTTAGCAATTTAGTTAATCATTTATTTATGTAAGGATCATACTAAATAAACAGGTAATATATATTTTTTTGGTTCAAGTTAATTCTAATTTAGGATTTAAAAAAATGTCAAGTTGCAAACAATAGGCTACAGTATATGCACAGGTAGTGCTTTTCAGCCAATGATAAACTTCCAATGAAATGTGACCATTATATGACTATTTTCAATTTCATAAGGTTCCCTTTCCAGCATCGATGTTCTAATGTAATTAAGATACAATCGATTAAATAGACTTAAGCATTTATTTACTTTTCAAGCGTAAAACGAGATAAAAGACTGTGTAAACGCTAGCGTCACCAGTAGCATTAGGCTAGCGCAGAAACTCTAAAATACTGGGGTAAAGGTAAAGGTGCGTCTTGTCTGGACGGACAACCACTTTATATCGTATATCAATCAGGCAGTGAAGATTACTCAAAATCGGATCTAAAACATGGCGATTTTGTATTGGAGCAACAGTTTATTGGAGGTACTTGGGCTGGCTGGAAATTAAAATTCAGTGTGCACATACCAAATTAGACTTTAAAACACAACTATATAAAGATCTGCAGATGTTCTGGTTCTTATTAAGTGTTGTCTATCCACTTGTTTGTCTCAACACTCATTTACAACTCTCTGCTCTAAGACACTATAAGTTCACATTTGGATATTGCCAATAGCATAATCTTGGTCAAATGTGGACAAACAAACTATGAATTGACAACACAAAAGCTTAGCATAAAATAAATGTAATTTAATCGCTTCACAGCAAGAAGGTTGCTGGTTCAAGCCCCAGCAGGGTCAGTTGGCATTTCTGTGTGGAGTTTGCATGTTCTCCCCGTGTTGGCATGGGTTTCCTCCGGGTGCACCGGTTTCCCCCACAGTCCAAGGACATGTGCTATAGGCAAATTGGTTAAGCTAAATTGTCCGTAGTGTATGAGTGTGAATGAGCGTGTATGGATGTTTCCCAGTGATGGGTTGCGACTGGAAGGGCATCAGCTGCGTAAAACATATGCTGGATAAGTTAACAGTTCAGTCCACTGTGGCAACCCCTGATTAATAAAGGGACTAAGCCAAAAGGAAAATGAATGATTAATTTAATCACACCTTTATGCAAATCAGATGTTGCATATCACCTCAATATTGATCATTTATTCTATAGAATCAAACCAACTAACCAGCATTACAAACTCTAATTGTAAGCAAAGAAAAGTATTGAAAAAAATCTGACTTTCTATTTAACAGATTCAAGTTTCAACTACAATCCCTTTTCTTCTGGAAATTCCTTATTTGCTCATGTTGGTAAACACCTTCAGCCTGCCATTGGTTTGTGGCAGTAATTGCATATTTGGTTTTGGTCCGATATAAAAATCTATTAATTTGACTGTATATATCCAAACACTGCTGTAAATTAAATATGGACTGTTGGTTTGATTGTTATTTTACAAATGACCAAGTTAAGTTAATGTCAAGTTAAGAAATAAGCAAAGACAAGCAATTCAAACTGATTTCACTATGGTCTTTAAGAACCCGTAACCAACCTAAGAGCTAATAATTAACTAACTGTTAGACATGCTTAACATCTAAACATGACCTGCTCTGACAATCTTTGAGTTATGTACACCAGGCTGTAAATTCATCTATTTTTTTTTGTTTGTTTCACATTCCCTTTCCATAAAGAATAATGGTACCTTTAGGGCATTTCAAATAAAGAGTACAGAATCATAATGGCAGAAGCAAGCCAGACCGAAGCGCTCAAGCATTAAATATCATGAAAATGATCACTTCACAAATTCCCACTCGTTCTACAGCTTACAGCTACATGAGATTTGCTCCTCAATAATCGGTGGCATTTTCTGACTGGCCCGAGGCCTCGAAAGCTTTTTAAATTCAGTCTTTGGTGCACATAAAGACTCCGGCACACCCGCTACATAAATAAACCAGCTGGTTGATTTTCAAAATGAAAGCGTGTTCCAGATGAAGGGACGAATGGTATGGAAATGTTGAACCAGTCCAAGACACATCGTGATGAGTTGGTCCGCCAGCTGCACATGTTCAATTCTCCATCAAAAAAGCATCGCTATAGAAACCACGGTGCCCACGGAAGCATGTACTGGTATCTGTCATACACTTCACTGTGAGTGGGAAGATTGGATAAAGCGAGACATTTTTAAAGGAGGGCGATAAATAGCACTCCGGTTGACAACAGTAGGATTAGAAAACACCTTCAAGACAACAGAGTTGATTTGGCCATTGTTTTGTACCAGATCAAATAAAACATTCGACAATCAAATGAATGTAGTGGTTGTTTTCCTAACAAACCAGCTCTAACTCTAAAGCATTACTCATGTTACGCTAAATAACAGAAGACAGGTGAAAGAGCATAAAAAGTGCATGGAGTCACGGGCTCAGCATTACAGCCAGCAGTCGTGTGGCTGGCCACAAAATGGCTGTGGGGTTTCAGATGTATAAATCCTTTAGTTATACAAAGCAAACATTGTGGTTGGAAACCTGAGGTCACTGATAAACCGTTTAAACATGCAGACGAGATGAAACTGTTGACAGCAGTTATCGGTAGAGCCAGACAGAATCTGCAGACATTTTCTGCTATTTCTGCTGAGAATTTTGTAAAAATTTGCAGATTTATGTGGAATTATTTTGGGAGTATCATAACCAAAAACTTAATTTAAGAAATAAAAATAAATACAGTTTTAACTTTTATTTCATGTTTACAATGCAAATTCATCTAGATCCACAACAAAGCAAGTCTATCATATAAAAATATCTACTAAAAGACAGGAAATATTACTTTACAAACTGTATTGTAAATAAATCATATGAACATTTTCATATTAGTGAATAATATTACTGACATTTATTAATAAACTGAATAAATATACATTTGCACACATTTACACAAGTAAATAAATAGACATTTATAAACATAAATAATAATAAACATTTATAAAGGTTCCCATAAAAAAAAACATGAAGCATAAAATGTTTTCAACATCGATAAGAAACATTATTAACGACTGAGGACAAATAGTAATTATTTGTAATAGACCAGCAAATCAGCATATTGCAATAACTTCTGCACTCAAAAATTATTTTGATGCTTGTTCAAACTACTTATTTCAAATGAGCTGAAACAACACAATTCTTGAAAGTTTTTTGTAACAACTTAATTGTTTTATGTTCAATCTACTTAAATTAGCTAAACAATTTTACCTAATTGATTTGTGTTGGGACAATATAAAGGAATTGCGTGGAACCCAGCATTTTTTACAGTGTGCAGGATTGTAAGACAAACAATATTTCACAACATATATGATTATTATACTATATGTACTATTTAATTTGTGTTTAAAAACAACCAATGTGAGCAGAAGAGACGTCTTTCAAAAAAACTTTTGACTGGTGGTGTAAGTCATTGATACTATAATATAATATGATATGTTGCTCAAATAACAAAAACAAACTACAGCAAAATTAATGAGAATGTGACAGATTGACAGATTGTTACAATAATTAAAATCTAATAAAAAATTTAATATTTTTATATAACTGCACAGAAGTAGCAATCACTGTAGTGGATGGTATTTGCAGAAATATGAGGAGCGTATTGTACAGTTTCTACAGAAATTGCATTTTCTTTTATGACGCCAGACCAGCTGTTTCAGAGTTTACCATACATCTAAAAGACATTCCTTACAAACATCCCCAGTATCATCAAATCTGACTCAGCACACTGTGTGCCATCCAGACAGCATCTCTCACCCCCCCTCCTCTGCTCTATAAAGCCACATCCAGCCCAATAACACTGACAAAAGCAGCACTACCTGAACTGACGCACGCCGTTCCCTTCTGATTCTTTTCTCTGGTTTATAAAGAATATTTTGGACTGAATCCTGTAGTGCAGCGGCTGAGCATCACAGGCTGTATAAAAAAAAAGATGCATAAAGCCTCAGTTTGGGAGCTTGTGTGTTGTTGACGTAAATGAAAGCCGCATGAGTGCTGGAGGCTGACGTCATATTTTAAGGTCGCGTCGAATCTTTGTTTTTCTAATAACGTGTCTCTAAATTGAGGCTCAGGTAAAATAGCTTGAATTCAAACAGAACTGAAGAAAGTATGTTAGAGCAATTATATAACGCTCGATCTATATTGTTTAAAAGCTACCTCACAATTCTCAAATCAACCTTCCTTAACAACAGATATACAGCGATAGAACATCAGAGTCATTTCCGCGAATCGGTTCTTTTGAACAGTTCGTTTTAAAGATTCGATTGATTCCTAAACAATTCAGCCATTAAAATTTTACTCAAACTGCCATTACTTTAAGTCATGGTGTAAATGTTTACACAATGGTCTTTAATATTTTGGCAGTGATGATCTATCCAACCTAATACGATAATACAATATGTAGGCATACATTAACGGTAACTGATTTTTATTAGGTTGTATATAATTATATTTTTGTATTTTAATAACTATTTAAAGGTTTAGTACAGTTTAATAACTATATGTCATACATAGTATTTAAAAAGGATAATAATTTCAACGGAAAAAAACATTTGAAAGGATTCGAATCAGTTCAGTTAGGGCTGTCAAGCGGTTGAACAGATTCAACGAAAACATTTGACTCAAAAGAATGATTCTCTTCAGAACAGAAAATTTGTGCGGCCAAATGTATACGCACGGAGAGGTAAATCTGATGTCCGTGTACATAAAAATCACAACACTGAAATATCACGGAAACGAACTTTATAGTCATTTATTCACAGTATAAATAAAATCGATTGGTGGCTGATCTCGTATTGCCTTTGTTCGGGGATTACGGTGCAGTCATAAAATTCAGTTACACTGACAGCTGACGAATTAAAAACATCTGGTTGTTTTTACTGGTTGTACACTATACAATATATGTCATTATGTAGTAATTCAATACTGAATGAACCAGCTTTAAACACGAATGATTTGTGAAACTGATGACTGTCTGAACAAAGAGCACATCAATGCAATGAAGCGGTTTCATAACACTGCAGCTCTGAGATAACGAGCATGTGTTGGCATATAACATATTTCTATAAGCTAAAGACTTAACTGATAAATCAATGTTGCTTTCATTGTCCGCTGATTTGAGTTGCAGCTCGGTCTGGATGAGATCAGAATCTAAACTCACCTGCCGTCGTCTGTGTCTGACTGACAAGACTCGTTTCTTTCTGTGTAGCGCTCTCTCCAGATTTGTTCGTGTTTTGTGATTAATTCTGATGCATGTGGTGATTTATTAATCCGTTCGTGATGAGTTGACATGCTACATCACATGTCGCATCAAAACAGACGACTGTCTCAGCTCTGATCGGCTGAAAAAAATAATATTCTGTTTAACGTGTCACGCGCACAACAAATTGCTATGGCTTTGTTGTAACCACTGTAGTGACACATTTATGTGTAGTTGTGCTTTGTCTACCCAATTGTGAGGATTTTAAACATTTTGTATTTGTAAATTATTTAAAGTGGTCATACTCAAAAAAATGTAAATGCAATGTTTGGAAACGTTTGGGGATATATTTCCTTACCAATTATGTCACATATTTATAGAGGCGAACAATCTGTTTATATTAGTAAGTGGTGTAAGGTAACAAATTACAAATGCTCAAATTACTGTAATTGAGTGGTTGTAATTTACTAAGTAGTTTTAAAAATGTGTACTTTTATTTTCCCTTAAGTACATTTTTAGTGCAGTATCAGTACTTTTACTCCACTATTTTCCTTCAGCCTGCTGTCACTACTTTATTTTGTATAGACCATTTTAATATGGTGATGTAATTGGCCCATGGACATTTCCTGCTTAATGCTCCTGCTTAATGTTGAAAGCTATCATGAATAATCTAAATAATCTTTTTGGATTCTCGAAAGCTGTAGAAATTTAAATGTAAAACAGGCCTTAAACAATAACTAAATGCAGTACAGAATGTTACGTTTTCAAACACACGCACAAGTTGCATGTAAACACTTCTACATTTTACAGCGTAATACTCACTACTCTTGAGTACTTTCAAAAGGGCTACTTTTTACTCATACTTTGAGTAATATTTACAACAGATACTTTAACTCTACTTGTACTACATTTTTGGCTGAGGAAAAAAATCAGTCCTGCAATTCCTGTCCAATCAAAACCAAGTAAATCGCACCATACTGGACAACCTGAAGACATGTGCGCTTTATAAATGCAGCAAATAGCTAGGAAGCATTAAAAGTGTGCAAGATGTCCAAAATCTTTACATGCAATGGCCCAGAGACTGTTTAGATTGCATAATGAGAAGATTAAGGATGTTTACTGTATGATGACTGAAATCACCAAATGGTCTTAAACAATAACTAAATGCACTACAGAATGTTACGTTTTCACACACATGCACAAATTGCATGTAAACGCTTCAACATTTCACAGTGTAATACTCACTACTCCTGAGTACTTTAGAAAGTAATATTCAACAGATACTTTACCTCACTTTTACAGGTACTTTTTGGGCAAGTAACTGTACTTTTAATTGTGTAAGATTTTTGTGTACTCTTTCCACCACTGATATTAATATAACAGAAAACAAAAACATGTTTTGACATTGCATGTTTTGCCTGTATGTGTTGACTCTCAAGGACAGTGCCACTAGCCCAGAGATGCCCAAAGTAGGGCCTGCAGGCCAAAGGCGGCCCGTTCCAACCTTTGATTTGGCCAACTATCCCATCTGAGAGGAGAGGGAGAATAATGCAGAGGGTTGAGGTGAATGCCTTTAACACAGAGATCATCATTTCTGATCTGAGACCCACTTCATATAGTATATCTAACAGGCAGTGAAGATTGCTGATTTTTAAAGAAATCTGATCTTAAACGTGACAATTTTGTAATGGAAAGACAGTTCACTGGAAGCTTTTGGGCTGCCTGGCTGAAAATTAAAAGTCCATGTGCATATAGCCCATTGCTTAGCTACAAAAAAGCTAACTGAAATTAAATGTTTCAATTAAATGTGTAAATGGCAACGCAGTGGCGCAGTAGGTAGTGCTGTCGCCTCACAGCAAGAAGGTCGCTGGGTCGCAGGTTCGAGCCTCGGCTGGGTCAGTTGGCGTTTCTGTGTGGAGTTTGCATGTTCTCCCTGCGTTCGCGTGGGTTTCCTCCGGGTGCTCCGGTTTCCCCCACAGTCCAAAGACATGTGTTATAGGTGAATTGGGTAGGCTAAATTGTCCATAGTGTATGAGTGTGAGAGATAGGTTTCCCAGAGATAGGTTGCGGCTGAAAGGGCATCTGCTGCGTAAAACACATGCTGGATAAGTTGGCGGTTCATTCTGCATTCCGACCCTAGATTAATAAAGGGACTAAGCCGAAAAGAAAATGAATGTTTTAGATGAATCTGATTTAAAAAAAAATTAAATACCGTTACTCGACAGCTAGAGGACTATGCAGAAGCAAATCAAGGCAAAAACTAGTGTAGTTCCGTTATAAATTAGATTTAGTTTTTACTGTAAGAAGTTTGTTATAAAATGTTAAAAAAATACTGTTTTAGTTCATATTAAGCAATATTTTCTAGTCATTGTTAAATATTATTACATAAAAAATCATTTATCCATGGCAACATTATTTACCTTTGGCCCACCATAGCCTCAATCAAGTTTAGTTTTTGGACATTAGAAAAAGTTTGGGCACCCCTGCTCTAGCTGTTTACATTTTAGCATTACCAAAAGCCACACTTTCTTCTTCAATGTTTAAAACGTCACCAGCATGTCGTAAAGCCTGGTGATTTGTAAATAGACGCGAATTTAATTTTTGTGGAAAAACTATTAATTTAAATAAAAAAGACCTGAGTTTTCGTTTTCCCCCTGCGTTTATCCCACGGTTAAACAAAAGATCAACTGAGCTGAGTTCCCTAAAGCGCTGCATTGTGGGTAGTACGTCTCAGTGCACGTTTTTAACCAGCATGGCAGGGAAAAACAAGAGGTATGTCTAATTCGTATCTATTTAAGCTCGTTTAAATGGTACCATATTGTTGTTTGGGTTGCAGTACAGATAACTTTAATGTACATGGGGCTGTCAAAACCTAGTTCTCTTCATAAGACGCTTATTTGGTGAAATTTAACGGAAGCTAGCTAGTTTTAGCCACTGAAGAAGGTGCTGAACTTCTAAGTTTTACATTAGTTTAGATATACATTTTCAGTTTTGTGTCTTCAGTGTTAAGTAATTTTATCGATGCGTTCTTTAAATCGCATTTATGATATATTACGTTTTAATTGAACGGAAATTATCTGAGCGCATCATTGCTAACATACTGTGTTAAAATATGTATGCATTTTGAGCTGAAGAGCTCTTTTTAAAGTTTATTATTAATATATTCAAATAAGAGTAATTAAAGAAGGGTTAGCAAATTTTTACTTTACAGATGGACCAAAAATATAATCGTTTTTGTGTAGAGATAAAAAATATATATTATTTGGAAAATATTGGCTTACTCATGTCATATATCATACTGACTGTAGTATTGTGCTATTATGTGTCATCTATTCAAATAAAATGTTTTATTTTAGTCATATAAAGTCTTATTTCATTTTAATCAGCTGGGATTTATTCAGTTGTTCAATAATAATATATAATAGAATGTAATATAGTGATGACTAAGGTATATATTATTATTAATTATTAAAATGTTTACTTTCTACAGCACTTTGCCAATACAAAGAGTGCTTGATAAGCAAATGTAATCAAAACAAGCAAATAAAAGATATAATTACAAACACATTATTCCCACTTCGGCCACAACTAGCTAGACTAACAGCAAACAAAAAAGATTAGATGGTTTCTTGATATCTCCAGCTTCCGGCGCCTAGACTGCAGCTCTGCACAAGACGTTTGGCCATAGGACAAATGGTCGTGCTCAACTCAGCCTGGTTTCTCTCGAGGTTTTTTTATCCTTCACTTTCGCCAACTGGTGGAGTTTTTTCTTGCTGCTGTCGGCACTGGCTTGCATGGTTCGGGACTTGTAGAGCTGCGCATCGATGTATTTGCTCTACAGTGTTTGGACTTAGCAGTGAATATTAGACCACACTGAAATGAACAAAAATGAACTGAACTTAAACAAAAAAAAAACTGAACTGACACTGTTTCAATTCACTATAATCTTCTATGTGAAGCTGCTTTGACACAATCTACATTGTAAAAGCACTATAGAAATATAGATAAATTAAATTGAATATCTATCGTCTGTTTTTGCAGAAAGTTGGAAGATCTCAGTGTGGATGAGTTCATGTTATCTGGGTTTGATTCTGATGAGGAAGATGACTGTGAGTATGAAAAACCCACACCAAAGAAAGGAAAGAGCAATATGCCTGCACTTCAGAAAACGTAAGCAAATCCTTCACATTCATATGGTCATTCCAGTGTTCTGGGGTTTATTCAAATTTTCTGCTGTTTATGATCATGTTGTTTGAGTGGTCTAAGTCAGATCATCTATGTCACAGGTCTGTCAAAAAGCATGGCAAGGCATCTGAGCATAAGGACCAACTGTCAGCCCTCAAGACCAAAGATCCAGAGTTCTATAAGTTCTTAGAACAAAATGACCAGGAGCTCCTGAATTTTGACGACACTGATAGTGATGAGGAAGAGGAGGATGAAGAGGAGCAGATGTACCACAAACTTCCTTCTCAATTGGAGGTCTGTTTTTGTATGAATTGTATCAATATTTATATGCATAGAATGTATATTATAAATACAAGTAAAGTTTTTAATTAATTCAAATTACCTTAAAAATAAAATTATGAACAATTAAGAAAAAAAATTATATTGTTGTTGAACAACATATATACAGTTGAAGTTACTATTATTAACCCTTATGAGAATTTTTTTGTGTGTTTAAAAATTTTACATGTGACATTTAACAGATCAATATGGAACAAAATTAATGCCAAAACTATTGAATTAAAAAGCTTGTTGAATAGCACAAACTGAAAAAAAATAATACACCGAATTAACAAGTTCTTGCATTTTAATGACTTGAATTCCAGGGTTTGTAATTTTAGGTCCTGAAATTTAACATAGCTGTTTATTTAAGCTGTAAATATTTCAACAAAAATATTTCAAATACGTTTTCATACTTGTAAATTCAATAATTCATATTCAATTTCCAGATTTCACTTACAAAATATTCAATACCCTTTAAAAATACGATGTATGATATTCAAAAGGTAATTTTCAGTTCATTTTATTTTAAAAGGGAAAAAAGAAAAATAGAATAAATATTTATATTTTGTATATTAGACACACATCTGATGCTTGTATTTGCACCAGCTCCACGCCCACAACTTGACGCATTGGGTTAAATTAGGTTTTACTGTCTCCGTGATCAGTCTTTCACTGTATAAGATCAGCTGAGAGAACGGAACCAACCCCATGACGTCAGACACGGCGGCATTCAAGATGACGGTGCCCTAGGTCTAAAAGCTATAGTAAAACATGCTGTTTTCTTCTAAATGGTTGCATTAATCGAGTTTGTTTAATATATTTCCATTAAAGTGGAATCCAATGTACAAAAAAAATAAACTTGACTGAGTGCTTCATTTCCCCTTTAGGAAGTTGTCTTTTTATATTTACTACAGAACAAACCCCTGTTGTCCAATAACTTGCCTAATTATCCTAATTTGCCTAGTTAACCTAATTAATGAATTAAGTCTTTAACTTGCACTTTAAGCTAAATACTAGCAAAATAAGTAAAAAAATATAATGCACTGTCCCCAAGGCAAAAACCAAAGAAGAAATTATTAGAAATTAGTTGTTAACTTATGTTTGAAAATGTTTTAAAAAATAAATTAAACTCTCCGTTAAACAACAATTTTACAGAAGACTAATAATTTTGAGTTCAAATGTACACAAACATACCTTTATCCCTGTAAAAAAATAAACACTGTAATCAGGGCTTGACATTAACTTTTTTCATCACCAGCCACTGTGGCTAGTAGTTTTCCAAAATTACTAGCCACTCGCTATTTTCACTAGCCACAATTTTGTTGTTGGGAAAATGTATTTTATATACATAAATTTGACTTTGGCGTGCTAAAATAACTTAATTTAGACTTTGTGTTATGTCCACATGCCGCCTCATTCATTTAACTTTTTTGTGTGTATGACCCTGCTCAATGTGCATGAGCAAATGGGCTGTGGTTTTACAGTGTTGCATTGCAATTTGTTTTTATTTCACAGGACTTTTCAGGGCTCAACACTGAGGATTTACCAAATGTATTTCTGACCACACCAAAAATAAATAAATAATCACTTCTTGGCCACAAATGTTAAATAATATGTCAAAACGTGTAAAATATAGCTGTATACATGCTCTTTTTTTTATTAAACAAAACCTTTTTAAAAAAACAATTACATTTTAAAAAATTATTATTGCCATGTCTCTAAAACTATGCACAGTAGCCTAGTCTGTCCAGGCTAACAGTCTCTCATATCACTAGTTGACTACACATACTTGGGGAGTTAATCTCCTATTAAAGCAATGTTATTGTAACAATGATAATTAAAAAATATTAACAAAAATAACTGTAAGCAAAAGAAAGCTGGTGAAAAACATATCGTGTGATAATAAAGTATGATCACGTGCACTTGGGTGATGTTAGGCCCCTAATTCTTTAAGAATAGTTAAAACAAAACACAGGCAACCTCTGCAGCTTACAAAAACACATATTTTAGAAACATCCTGAGCTTTTGGAAGCAGCAGGACTGTGTGTGCATGAGCATCACTTTTTGTCCAGTCTATTTGAAAGAGAACTGATCGCAGCAGTTGCGTTTCATCTAGGCACGGTTGCTTCATGCCAGGAAACGGCATGCCTTTTAAAACAGCCGCACGCATCACATTACCTGTGCGCGCGAGTGACATCCTCTCATTCGGTATTCACCTGCTTTCCTTTGCTCGCACGAACGCTATTTTTGTCGGTCAAGTTGCTTCTCGATTCTAAGATGACATTTGCACGCATATTGGGCCATCTTTATTGTCGAACCCTGCCTTTAAGATAACTATAACTTAAAAATGATCTTCAACCAGCCAAAGTGGCTAGTGAGAGTGTCTGTCTAACTCGCTACGGCTGAAATCTACCCGCATTTTGTGGGTTGGCAGGTGTTAATGTAAAGCCCTGACTGTAATCTACATTTATTTAAATATATAATATCTTAAATAATTATATTTTTGCTAACAAATGGGTAAAGCTGTGCTTTAAATTATTGTGGCGCAGTATAAAGATATAAATTTTGGTAGGTCGGTAATTATTCAGTTCATTCTTTCAATATGCCATCAAATGATATTAGTTGTTAATATACTGACAAAATGTTATAAGATATTTGTTACACTGATTGACATTTAGTTGGTGTCTTTAAAAATATTAATGTTTGATCAGGGGAAAAAATCAGGGATGTTTTCTTATATAAATATTGGGAGTATTGGGGGTGTTTTGCTTGAATGTAAAAAACATTTATTTGACTCTAGGATAATGATGATGATGAGGAGCAAGAGGAGGAGGAATCTGAAAAAAAGGATGTGAAAAAGCAGAAATCATCTAAAGAAGGTACCAAAGTCACAGAAGCCATGATTGAAAACTGGAAAACTGCACTCAAGGTAAATATTTGTCTTGTGTTTTACACAGCATGTCTTCTGTTAAGAATTTTCTGATCAGTATGTGCACATTTTGTCAAACAATCTAGCAGATATTTTAACTGTAACAAGTTCAGATAAATAAGAAAGTGCCACAAAAATCTTAAAAACAAAGTAATATCCTAAAAGTTTTAAGTCATCAACCAATGCAGAGAGAGTAAGACAGCGGTGATGTGGTCAAATTTACATGAGCCGGTAAGATATCTAGCAGCTGCGTTTTAGACTACTTGCGAGCAGTTTATGTAAGATTGGCCAGTGCCTATATAGATTGATTTGCCGTAGACTAGATAAGAAGATGCACATATTACTCTTACTAGTAGTTAGATGGTAAACATTTTTATTTTAGTAAATGACATGTCTTTATATTCCTGAATTATTCTGATTAAAACCCTGAACTATCGATTTTCATTTGACACTGCTAACTGTAGATTTTGTAGTTGACACAAGGGGGAGCTATTGTTATTTCTGGTCATTTAGAAGTGTTAATTTGAAATTATTTATTGATGTTTGTTTGGTTTGTTTTTAGAAAGAACCCACACCAACTTTGATAAGAGACATCACACAAGCTTTCAAGGCTGCTGTGGCTACAACAAAGGGTGACACTGATGAGCTGTGTCGATATGTCATCTCAGACAGTGCAGGTAATGTATGCAATGTTGACATATGATGAAAATGATAATATATTTTTGTGAAATTTTCCAATCTTTATAACTGTATTTTGGCTGTCCTCATGAGTGAAATGTTGCTCAAAATGGTCCAAAGGATTTATTTAGAAACAATGTAAGGTGAATAATGAGTAGAAATTTGGATCAAATGATTTATCCAAAAAAGAAATAAACTTTCCAGTGTTAGAATCTTGTTTTAAATAATTTTCATTGACAAAAATGAAAAAAAAACATTTTGTCTAAAATGTAACACTTTTTTGTTGAAGCCAATATCACATTTGTGAACGTGGTACTTTAGCTTTTGTGATTTTAATTTAACATAATTTCTCATAAAGTTAAAAACAAAAACCATTATAAGGATATTTTTGCCTTTATAACAATAATTATTGTGGCATTCTAACTGCATTTTACTAGGCTTCGTCATGCAGTGATTTCTCAAGATTTTTTTTTTCATGAATGATACATGTTAATATTTATGTAATTATGATGTTAAATATACTCACTGGCAGCTTCTCTATTTCCAGTGTTCAATTCCCTCATCCTGTTCTGTATAAGAGACATGCATGCAGCTCTGCATAAAATGCTGAAGCTGAAAACTCCAGATAAGGACACAAAAAAGTAAGAGATCTTTTTCTTCTACTATATATGTTTTGTTTTTTAATTGATCAGATTCTTGATATATTATTGTGTTTGTCTTTTTTATTTTAGATTAATACTTCCATCTTCAAGTCCCAGGTGGCAGAAAAATCAGATTGATATTAAGATGTACCTTGCTGGTGTTGTTCAGGTATTTTTTATATATGATATATCTTGAACTAGTTCTTGACTTCCAGTACTGACAAGTAGGGTTGTGTGATGCATGTTATCATCCTCAGCTCCTCTCCAGTTTAACCCAAGCCACAGTCATAGCTGCAGTTCTCCGTCACGCCAACCAGATGGTGCCGTACTACCTGTGTTTGCCAAAACAGTGCAGGCATTTTCTCAAAGTAAGCACTGCACGTTCGTAACATTAACTTTATGGATGGTTATGGTTTTAAGCAAGCACAAAGTCATTATCTTTGCTGTTTTATTAATTGTGACGCTAGAGTCTGATCAAACATTGGAGCACAGGAGAGGAGACCGTCAGAGTCCTGGCCTTTCTGGCCCTTAACAAAATCTGCAGACATAAACCAGATGTCCATCTGAGCGCTGTTCTTAAAGTAAGTTTGGATTTACAAAACAACATGTGGAACTAGAGAATACAAGTTGATGAAATCCATGGCTCATAATTGTAAAATATGGTAATCAAACACTGAAACTGCTGACCCATGTCTAAATTATATGACAAAATGATAAGTTGGTTGATATGTATATAACATCTGACATTTAACACCAATTACAAAGAATATAAAATATGGGGTTTTTTTTATGTCCATCTTATACTCGAAAATGCAGAATTTGTTTGCTCAAAAATACAATAACACAATTATTGAAGCGATTAGCAAAGATTTATTAGAATTTAAAAGGAGTTATTACATTTTCAAACATTTTTGAAAATAGCTTTTTTAATAGATTTTAAGATCTAGTTTTCACTGATGGCATTGCTCAATTTTCAGTATCATCTCTGGAGTCTAACATAATCCTTCAGAAGTCATTTAAAGGGTGCTTCCACATCTGTGGTTTGGTTCATTTGGTCCAGACCAAGAGCAACAAATAATACATTGTAGCATTTTTCTGCCGTTTTTGTGTCCTTTTCACGCCACACTGATTACTTTGGTCCGAACTAGTTGAAAAGAACCAAAATGCAGTCATGTGACATAATCCACATCACTCATTGGCCAGATGTTATTGAACGTATTTCCTAAACTGCTTTTGGTCAGAATTAACATGCCGGAAAATGCCAGTGGAGCTCCCGGCAGACACAAAATGTTGCTTTTTACTAGAGGAACGACTGCGCTGACTGATTGTTTCCCTGGTCATAGCATACTGTATAGTTGTATAAATCACGATAGACAAACTATACATGTTGAGAATGAAGCGTGGCTGTGGCTGGAAAGCAATGTTTAATGCATTGCAAACGCATTACAAGTCACTTCAGGAGTGAATTAATTTAGCTAAACTGCGACATGGTCATTTTCTGGAAATATTACCAACAATCCATTAGGTAATATTTTCCCTCTCTCTTTCTCTGTTTAAAATTGTTGGTAGAGCGCTGTCAACAAATATTTTTTTCCACACCCCATAAGAAGGGACAGCGCATTGGACTACTGCAGCTCTATTAGTACAAAAAGTCAGTACTTTTTGTGGTTGGATCTGTTTTAGTTCGGATCATGTTCTCACCACAAACGAACCGCTCCAGGGTTCATTTGAAAGCATACCAAGACCACCTCTTCAAAGAACGATTTTTTGCTACGCTTTTGGAGCGCACTCGAGTGCAATTGTTGCATTCACACCTGCCCAAACGAACCGCACAAAGATGTTGATTTGTGCTCTTCATATTATTATTATTATTATTATTATTATTATATGTAGTTATTAGTATAAAAATAGGTTATCCATTTTTTTCACAGACTAGATACTCAAGATACTTTAAAATATTAGTATTATTAAAAATCTTATTGACCCCAAACCATTGAGCAGCAGTGCATACAAGAAAAAGGAAGCAAAACATAAGATCAGCCCTGTTATAAGTTAAAATGCCAAAATGCTTGAAGATGACACCATTCATAATTATTCCTTTTTTCCTGTTTGCAGCAAATGTACATTGCCTACGTGCAGAACTGCAAGTTTACGTCCCCCAACACTCTTCCCATGATTAATTTCATGCAGCGAACTCTGGCTGAGATGTACTCACTGGACACACAGGTGTCCTACCAGCACACTTTTCTGTACATTCGTCAGCTTGCCATCCACCTCAGGAATGCCATGAACTTGAAAAAGAAGGTAGTTAGAAGTCTTGCTCTTACGCTCTTATCTCTTGGCCATCATATGAGAATCATGTCTAATGTTTTTGCATACTCTGATTTGTGCGTCCTCAGGAGACATACCAGTCTGTGTATAACTGGCAGTATGTGCACTGTCTTTATCTGTGGTGTCGAGTATTGAGCACCATTTATCCTAGTGAGGTTTTGGAGCCACTGATCTACCCACTCTGTCAAGTCATCATCGGTTGCATCAAGTAGGATAAAAAAAAAAAATTAGCTTTTTAATTTTTATTTTATAAAAAAAAAATATATATATAAAAATAATATATATTATACATTGTTTTTCATATATTTTGTCCTAAGTTGATGTACATGTTCTTCCTTTTGAAATGGCTTCTTTATTATTTTATTTATCTATGCATTCATTCATGTCAAATACATATTTTTAACTGGTTTAACCAACCAGTGTAGTTTATACTGCTAGCAATTAAGAGTGTCATATACAAATTATACTTTAAAAATCCATTTACTGCAGATTTTCATATACATTTACTGCTCAGTGTAATGTATGTATAAATGTATGTCTGTAATATTGAAAATAAACACTTAATTACAGATAGTAAATACATGCACTCAACATAACAGTTTTTTTTCAGTTGTGACTAATCCATTCTATTCATAAACTTCTAAAAATAAAAAGTATAACAAAAAAAACGTATCCAATTGATAACGCTTTATTCATGATAGGCATAAAAATGTAATTGTGCATGGAACATTTTTGTCCCTTATGCCATGAATTATCACAAATCTGCATTTGTTCTGCATTTTTCTTCTAATTTCTTGTGACATTTTCAGCCCTTATATATACACATTCTGCTAAGGTCCAAATATGTCAAAAGCTTCATAAATGTTATGAAGAAAAAGTAGAACAGACCATTAAAATAGTCCATGTATCCATGAATACTGAACAGGGGTATTTTCACTAAACAGTGACTAGGGATAGTTCACCCAAAAATGAAAATTTACTCACTATTTACTCTGTCGTGAGTGGTTATAAACGTTTATGAGTTGTTGTTTTTTCTACTGCTGAACAGAAGCAAATATGTTTTGAAGAAAGCTAAAAACTTGTAACCATTGATTTCCATAAAAGGAACAGCAAATACTATGGAATTATATACAATGGTTAAAGGTTTCCAGCTTTCTTCAAAGTATCACCTTAGTGTTCAACAGTAGTAAGAAACCAAAACAGGTAGGGAACAAGTGAAGGGTGAGTAAATGATAGAATGTTCTTTTTTGTGTGAACTAACCCTTTAACTTCTTAAAACAGCTGTCAATAGTTTAAAATTAACAAATTTTTGGTGCTTTTTTGTAATGGTTAACAGTGTCAAAATTATTATTGTTTCTTTAAAGAAATACAAAAGATATAGATTTTTTTATGAGCAAAATTCTCCTATTAATCAGTAGTTACTGACTTTTTTTTTTACCAGCAGATGGCGCCATTAGCCACATAAGAATTTACAGTGTTCAGCATGTTGACTTGGCTCAGAACTTCAGCTCTGAATTTTACATTACTTTCCTGCCCGCAGAAGTGAAGATCTAATAAAAGACTTGTAGATATTTTGCTAAAATGCAAAAAAAAAAAGTACTTGCAGAAGTTACTGTTTCCGCTTAAACATGGCTGTATGACGTTTGTATATTTGTGTGTGTGTGTGTTTCTAGGCTTGTCCCTATCTCCCGCTATTACCCTCTGCGTCTGCATTGCGTCAGAGCGATCATCCTGCTGTCTGGAAACACCAAGACATTTGTGCCTGCGCTGCCATTCCTGCTGGAGGTGAGACTGGCATATCATGCCATCACACTGAGTATCCTGACGTCTCCCTGGCATCTCCCAGGCTGTCTTAAGTAAACAGATTCCCATGTGGGTGGACGTGGTTTGGGCGTGAGCACTGTTCCCGTGGTGTTTGTCATCACAGCCATCCCACTATTTTACTGTTAACTATAAAAAGACTTTTCCATAATCTGACCCTTCATCACATCTGAACCACAATTACTTATTATGAATAATGCACCAACTAAAAAGGTCAATAAGTAAGGTCAGCTAGCTTTTTGTGCTAAAATATTTTATAAAGTTGCTTTTTATACATTTAAGATACATTATGTAAAGATTTAGCATTAAAATATCCCCAAACTACAATAACA
>CAIGQZ010001345.1:9135561-9148162 GCA_903798205.1 Danio tinwini | reverse complement strand
TATATATATTTGCATTATTATAAATGATAACAACAGATTAAGTAAAATCTGCAACTTTAAACTGACATGGTTTGTGTCATCGCATTGCCTGTCAGTGACGTCATGATATTTATGATGACGTCATATAATTAAAAACAAATCTTCAGTGACACAATGGGGAGGTATGTAATTGGTGTACGACTAATCACCATTTCACATTAGTACAACTAACTACCGTGGCAAGCCTGTTTATTATCTCAACCACGAACATGATTTTTGCCCCGTGAGACTTGTCGAATTGATTACTTTCAGTTGTAGAGGCGAATCTGCTGGCCTTTATAATTCCAGTGTCATTTGTTATTTAATGTTTAAATTATTAATTGTCAATCAGCGACCTCTAGCGGCAAACGTTCATACTGTGCCTTTTAGATGTGCATTTTAAATATAGCTAGACTAGTAGGTAAACTTTTTATTTAAATTCATATCTTTAACATCACTGCTTTCAAAAGTATATGTATTTTTTGGTAACAAATCCAGATTTAAAATAAATATTTCTAAAAGTGTTTTAAAATCTGTTTTATGTTTTCCATTGATATCATTAATGCAGTGAAACCTATTGAATAACGTTAAACTGTTTAACAATTTCATGCAAGTACTAGATAATTTAGTAAGGTAATTGATTACTTTATGAGTTAGCATTGTTATTCAGCAAGGAAGCGTTCAGTTAATCAAAAGTGGCATTAAATCCATTTTTAATATTACAGATTAGAGTGCTATAGACAGTTATTCATTTATTTTATTTTCGGCTAAGTCCCTTTATTAATCTGGTGTCGCCACAGCGGAATGAACCACCAACTTATCCAGCATATGTTTTATGCAGCGGATGCCCTTCCAGCTGCATCCCATCACTGGGAAACATTCATGCACACTCATTCACACACATACACTATGGACAATTTAGCTTACGCAATTCACCTGTACCACATGTCTTTGGATTGTGGGGGAAACCGAAGCACCTGGAGGGAACCCACGCAAACATGGGGAAAACATGCAAACTCCACACAGAAACGCCAACTGACTCAACCGTGAGGCAAACGTGCTACGCACTTCGCCACCGTGCAGCCGGTGCTATAGACAATGTTTCTATAATTAATTTAACATTTATTTTAAAATGGTCAGTTTTGCTTTTCAAGATTTTTTGGTTCAGTTAAATGAATTGAAAATAACCTAGAGTTTAAAAACAAAATACAATTATAAAAATGCATTAGCTTAACTTTAGTTAACATTAGCCAACTCTACACTGGAGAGCTGCCTTAAAGCATTGACATTACATTAAACACCACTATATTAAGTACTTTTAAGGCTGTTTTATTTAGCAAAAAATGCTGTATAAAAATGTGAAGTGGCTGATGTGCTGGTTTTGTTGAGCTTAAATTTATCCACATCAACATGATCAGACACATTCTGAATTTTCTGACTACTGTTGCCATTGTTTTTGTGTTTGTATTTTGTTATTGAGATAAAAGCAAGAAGCACATATTTACATATTGATCTGGACTATGCCTAGCATCATGGGTAGCATTGGGATATGTGAACAATGAACCAATATGTTGAACAAAATATATCAAAAATATTAAGTGTAGTTTTGTAAAACTTTTCTTTACTTAATTCATTCAGCTTTGTTTATCTTACGATATTTGCTCTGTGTTGTCGTCTAATGGATTTTATTTTGGAGAGATGAATTACTGTCATGCAGTACAACTGGTAAAACTGTGTTACTGACAACTTAAAATAACTTTAAAATGCACCCCGCTAGTCGCTTCACAGCAAGAAGGTCACTGGTTCGAGCCTCACCTGGGTCGGTTGGCATTTCTGTGTGGAGTTTGCATGTTCTCCCCGTGTTTGCGTGGGTTTCCTCCAGGTGCTCCGGTTTCCCCCGCAAGTCCAAAGACATGTGACGCGCTATAGGTGAATTGGGTAAGCTAAATTGTCCGTACTGTATGTGTGTGAATAAGAGTGTATGGGTGTTTCCCAGTGATGGGTTGCAGCTGGAAGGGCATCCACTGCGTAAAACAAATGCTGGATAAGTTGGCGGTTCATTCCGCTTTGGCGACCTCAGATTAATAAAGGGACTAAGCCGAAAAGAAAGTGAATAAATGAATGTACGTACACATTGGTGTTGCTAACAGAAAACAGAATTCCTATGCTTCCCAAGGTGCTGTTTACACCTGGTTTTAAGATACAATTTTGTCGATATGATCAAAATTTGACTGCTAAATACAGATGTAAACAGGGTCTGAAATGTTTAAAAGCTTGTCCACATTAACCACATACAGAGGTGGTCAAAAATGCATTTGATCACATAGCTTTTGTAATGTAGACACTGTGGGCGAATGCATTAGACCAGCGACTCTCTAATCTCTCAATCGATTGACATTTTATGTTCAAAATTGTATGTTTAAATGTGACTATTCTATAAATGCTGCAAAATTGAATATAATTAAATGGCAACTCAGTTTATGAACTATATTTAATTGACTTTCTTCCTTTACTCTGTATTTTTAGCTGTAAACTCACTAAACTACTTACTCACTAAACTACTAGTACTTTTTAGTGTACATTTATGTAAAATAAGTAAGCTTATTTTTCAGTATTAGATCAAAAGATCTGCCCACAAACTGTCCCTCATCAAAAAAGTGGTCGAAAGTGAACAAAAGAAACCCATTTAAACCGAAATGCATCTTAATAACACCTGATGTAACAGCACCTGAAATTGCATCTTGCTAGTGTTTGGTAGACCCTAATTATACAAGATTAGTCGTTCAAAAAAAGCCCACAGACTATTGGAAAGTTAAAAACCGAAGAGTAAGATGAGACGAGCTAACCTAAACGGTCAACAACCTTTGAATTAAAGCCTACAAGATGAAAGGCAGCAGAGATCAGAGCACGCTCACTGCATGAACGTGCATCCTAATGTATGCGAGCGCTTCGTTTTTGGGAGAAGTAGAGGTCACAAACTGTCAACATTTTCCACAGTGTGAGGCGGGTGACAAAACGTGTGTGTTTGTGTGTGGCTGGCGTGGGCCCCTGCGGTGACAGCTGCTATGAGAATAGAAGCGTGGAGACGACAGCAGCCGAGACCAGCGGAAGGGAGGGATGGGGGACGGGGGGGTGGTCACTGCTTGGCTTGATATTCCACCAGTCCTGACCATACTGCGATAAACCCTGGGGGGAAAGAGCGTACGTGTGTGTGTGTGTGTGTGCGCTCGCTCGAGTCTGTGGTTCTCAGTCAGCTCTGAAACGTGTTGCGCAGACCACATCCTCTGTCAGTCAGTGTGGCGACCCCCCCGACCTCCTTCTTGCTCCCTGTGTTTATTTGTGATGCGGTTGCACTTCCTGTTTTCGCACTTGTGTTATAAAAAGTAGGGGTGCTGCAGTAAAGTTGAGTTGGGTATTTCTCTATTATTATTATTATTTTTCCCGCTCTTTTTTTATTATTTTTTTTCTCCCTTTTTCTTTATCTGAGCTCTATGATTTCGAGCTTCCTGTTGCAGTAGACCCTGAGCGTATCAGGTTGGGACCATGCGCCACCACTTCCTCCTGTGTCCCGCAGGCCGACACCACATCCGTTGTTTGTATAGACCAGCCGTCCATGAGCGAGCACACACGCATACCTTGTTGATTATAGATGACCTCGTCAAGCACATTTCACTGAGCACAAATGTAGAAAAGAGAATGATGGGAAAGGTCATGACTGTTTACCAAAAGTACACTGGCCAAATGATTGCTTTCACTCTTTTCTTTTTTTTTGTGGAAAATGTGTGACTTGTAGTTGATTTATATTATGTATAATCATTTAAATCCAGATAGATTTTTGGTATTGACTTTGTGGTCCTAGCTTTATGTGCAACTTAAGTAATAAAAATAAGACCGCATATAGATACATTTTTAATGTATCAGTTCATTCTGAATGTTAATGTATTATTCAAAGGTTTAAGTTTTTTATATGCATATCAAGGGTGCATTTATATGATATATATGAGCAAAATCACATAAGTAGCTGTGCAATATGGCTGTATGTCAGCACTGATGGGAGGCATGCGCTGTGTCCCACTTATATTTTGAAATATAATGTATTGCTTTGGTAAAACTGAATATCCAGAATAAATACTCTAGTCCTTAGTGTCACAAAATGAGCAAAAAAAAAAAGTAATATCATTCCGAAATACTATTTAGTTCTCACAATATATTTTCTTATTATTATGAATGTTGATAACAGTTGTGCCGATTAATATCACTATGTTTTTGACCTTGCAAGACACAAAACATTTTAATATTGATTATAATTGCTGCTTTTTATATTATGTTTTTGATTTCTATGATTTAGGGTGCACCTGGTTTTATTTAGTCCAACTTATGCAACTGTTTAGCAAAAATAACTTTTATAGGAGGTTGTGATGCAACATTATGTGAATATAGCCAGTCTGTAATAGTAAAAAAGTATTAATTACATTTTTTATAATTACACTTTTTATTAAAAAGTCTACAGAAACACTTTGATTGACCACGTGTCATGAGAGGGGAAAAGCCCCACTTATTAGTGACAATCTCTCCCCGTTAACATAAACAGCCCTGAATAAGCAGCACTTGCCCACCATTGCAGTTTTGACCTGCTGTAGAATGTCATCGACTAAGAGGATTATAAATTATTAGATGTCTCCTGAGTAGGGCTGCACGATTTTGGCTAAATTGAGACTCACAATTTTTTTTTGCTTAAAATCAAAATCATGATTTTCTTACAAGTCTGTAGATGTAAAATAAAGGTTAATATGAGCAGGCTATTATTATTGTCATTACTCAAACATATGGTAAAACAGCAATAATAATATTAGACCTAGGTGTAGCTCTACTGTTGGTTAAAATGCTAAAATACAAACTTAAGTTAAGTTATTATGTTTGAGACATATGCTTGTCATTTGTCATTGACAACATAATTAGACATTTTTTTTACTGGTAAAATAAGACATTTGTTATTATCAGATTCCCTCTTGCACTATATTCAACATAATATAGTCTAGAGTAGTCATACTGACACTGTTAAACATTTATTCTCATGCACAACACTGTGTTCGTTATGACCAAAAAAAAAAAACATCAAATGCTTGTCGTAGTCATAACTAAAATGCAATATGATCATTTAAATGATGTGTGCGCTTTTGGTTTCACTTTCACTGCCAAGTGCTGTGCTATGTCATGACTGCTGTCACTTTGAGGAAAAAAAACATACATGCAAATCATACTTCCTGCGCAGCTCTCAATCTTATTTACAACTTTATTACCTGTCACAGCCTATGCAGGTTGTTCACTAAAGTAGACATCATTTACCGGCACGTGCGCGTCCTCTCAGTAGTAAACAAACAGTGCGTCAGCTCATGTGTCATTTCGAGGCCGTGAATACATCATTACATTAAGCCAGAAATTACATTTTTGGGTGAATTATACCTTATAAATATAGTATGTGACTTTTTCAACACTATTTGGAGGTATCCACTTTGCTGAGCAGCCTTTGTAAAATAATGTGAAGACTTATGCGACCTCCTTTATGCTTCACCCGAACTTGAAAATATAATTGGCTGAATCGTAGAGATGCAAGATTAAGATCATGTGGGGGGTCGAATCGAGATTGTGATCTTTTTTCGATTAATCATGCAGCCCTACTCCTGGGCTACTTTGACATTTTCAGTTTTTCTCACAGATAACGTTAGGCCTATTTTGAATCTGCAGCTATGGTGGCACATAGACATTTATAGGTCCACCCTGTTTTGAAAAGTACACAATCAGATTTTAATTTAAAGTGACAGTCACCAAAATTCGGATCAAAGATTATAAGGGGGAGTTTCAAGGAGTTATATTTATCTATTTGTGGGGTATTTAGAGCTGGAACTTTATACACAAACTCTAGGGACATCAGAAACTTATTTTAGATCTTGCAAAAAGGGGCATAATAGGTCCACTTTAAAGGCATTGTTAGCCTGTTATAAAAACACTAATGCATCACAATTTTTTCCATAGTGCTGTAATGCTGAATTCTTCTCTAGATCAGTTAAATAAAAAATGGTATGTGATGGTTAACCTCAAAGTAGTAGCAAAACTACTAAACTGCTTCTCAAAAAGCAGCGGTTTATTTCATGACACTTCCAACACTCATCTCTCTACCCGAGTTAGATTTTATACCTTCAGTTACTATAAGCCCTTGAGTCATTTTCTAGTGTTAGTTTGTGTGAATAATCAGTGGGCTACTGCTGTAGTCTTTGTGTGTTTCTGTGCACGTTTGTCTGTGATGCAGTGCTCTGATGTATCTGTTTGTTCACTCTGGCCCTCAGATCCTTCAGCAGGAAGACTTCAATAAGAAACCAGGCCGCATGAGTGTAAAGCCCATCAATTTTGCAGTGATCCTCAAACTCAGCAAATTCAATCTCCAAGAAAAGGCTTATAAGGTGACATATCCTGTACATACAGGCCTTCAACACTTCTTCATTTTCTTCCAGTTTGTGAACATGCATGTATGCCAGCATGTGATTTACTAACATGTTTTTAAACTGTATTCCTTTAGCCTTCTAAAGATATAAAATAGTATATTGTGAGATATAGTTTTTAGCTCTTTTATGGGAGTTCATTGGAGAATTATTGAATTATTGGTTTTATGTTAAAATTAATGAACTAGATTAGTGAATGTGAAAACTACTAAAGCATATATTAATCCTTGTTGGTAATTTTAGCACTAATAAATTATTTTATGTAATAAATTTAGTACATATAATTCAATGGAATTAACATAAATTTTTATTGAAGAGCTGCTGTATGTTTATTAACTATTATTAACAAATGTAATGTACATTTAATCATTTGGAAGATACTTTTTTAGAGTGACTTACAATAGAATACCACAGTAACAAAAGAACAACTCTGCCTTCTCTTAAAAATAACTTAGCAAACAGGCTTTTTATTTATTTATTTAAAAAAGTCATTTCTTCACAGCATCTCTTTATTTAGTGTACTGACTTCCTCCTCCATAGACATCCATTCAAAAATGTTTGAATGTACTGGCAGACCAGAAGCTTTAGAATTTAGCTGTTATGCCTTTTTAGCTAATGATTTTCAGCTTGTCATCTATTGGCATTGAATGTAGTACACAAAGTTAGAAAATGGAGTGTCTTATAGTGATGCAATGATTATAGATTTTGGTTGTACAATTATAGTCTGAGGAATAATCATGGTTTCATGGTTATCACAATTATTATGCATTCAATAACTTCAAAACTCTACTAGTTTAGAAAATCATATGAAAACTCATTGTTTTAAAATGTTATTTATTGCTGCTCAGTAACTAAATAATACAGCACAAACACTAATAAAAACAACCTATAGTACATTTTTCTGTAGACTTAAAAAATAAGTGAAAAAAGTGTTTGGCATTTAAAGATAAGTAATAGTTTTACACTGTAAATAAACGACAGAACAATGAATAAATAAATAAAAATAACAATAAATAAAAAATAATATTTGTCTGATTTAAATCTAAGCATTATATTAGCCAAGTATTTTAAAGAGAACAAATGTAGTTAAAGGCTGCTGAACCCCTCTCTGAAAGGCACTTTTTTCATCGACTATATTGTGGGTCGTGCTTATTAGCCTTAGTGTACAAGCTCGGAACTTTAAACTAGCGCACAGTTGGCGTAACTTTGTTTGGTTGCCGCAGTTTTGTTCCGTGCAGAAATGCGGTGTTGAAGCCTTTACAATTATTTAACCGTGACAAATTAAAGCGTGGTTAATAGTGTTAAACAGATAGCTTTTATTATTTTTAGGGGCTATTGTTTTAGTTCTGGAATTATTCTTCTTCCGCCATGATTTGAATGGCAGCCCATATAACTGTTCGTCGGAAAGTTATGAAATTTGGCATATGGGTAGAGGACATTGGATTTATCAAATGGACCAAATTTGGACCCTGTAAGCCATACTCTCTAGCGCCACCACTTGTCCAAATTTGCAATTTTGAAATGGTTATAACTTTTGAACCATAGGTGACAAATTCAAAATTATTTTTTTTCCTTGATTCATTGGTTTATGCCAATGCAAATTGGCACCAAATTTAAAAAATCGTAAGGTTTAGTTTTTTTTCTAAAATTATGAGTTTGTAAAATGTACTTTTTCGAACTCGTCCTAGACGTTTAAGTCCATTGTCACCAAAATTGAACCAGGTCATCTTCAGACCATGCTGACAAAAAGTTATCAAAAGAAAGTTGATTAGTGAAACGGTTGTGAATAAATTGATCAACTTCCTGTCTGCCATTGTTATCAAAATGGAAAAGCTACTTTTTCGAACTCCTCCTAGACCGTTAGCCCGATTTTCACCAAATTTGACTCAGATCATCTTCAGACCATGCTGACAAAAAGTTATCAAATTCATAACTTTTCTCTTAATAGATTTTGTGTATTACACCGACAAATGTGCTGACATGATGCCAAACAACATGTGAGGCTGTATCTCTGCTATGCTTAAAGATATTGACACCAAATTTTAGGTGTGTCATTGTCATATCAAAATGAACAAACGATAAAAATTTGGTGACAGCGCCACCTATGTTTCTAGAGTTATAAACCATTTATTATTCATTAATAATGACACTTACAAATTTAGTAATAACTTTTTACTGCATATTCTGATTTTGACGAAATTGAGCTCAGATTGTTCCTTAGGTGATGCTGAAAACATAGATACTCCATATGCCGTAATTGCCAAAACTTTGTCCGCCATTTTGAATTGGTTCAAAAACGTACTTTTTCAAACTCCTCCTAGGCCATTGGTCCAATTTTCACCAAATTTGACTCGCGTGATCTTCAGACCTTGCTGGCAAAAAGTTATAAATTTTGTGTTGATAGGCAATACGATTGTTTACTGCACCGACAAATGGGTTGGTACAATGGTAAATTGCATCTGAGGCTGTAATAGTGCAACGGTTATACATATTGACACAAAACTTAATGAGTGTCAATGTCAGCTCACACTGACCACGTCACATAAATTTGGTAACAGCGCCACCTACTGGTCAAAAGTTATAAGCCAGTAAGTTATTCAAATTTTTATGTTTTTGCTTACATTTCCAGTTAAATGGACTTGTATTCAGAACTCATTGTTTCACTTGATCTGGTCCTCTATATAGCTTGCTGCTCATGGCCTCTGGACTGCTTTTCATGGTGCCTCTGCATTGCTTGGCCCCGCAATTGCTGCTTGCAGCTATATTTATTATTATTATTATTATTATTATTATTCTGTTTGAGCACATTACTGCGTTGTCTTTACTTTAGTACATTTTCAATGTTGGATAATGCTAACAGTGAAATTTAAATATAAGCTTAAATATTAGCATTATCTGTATCACATCTATAGTGAAAACAAGCATGATTCTTCAGAGATCATTCTAACATGCTGCTCATTACTGTTCTAATGGACCATGACATATTTATTGTTCTTTAATAAATAGACAGTTCATCCATTTTTTTTAATTATTAGAAATACGGTCAATCGTTTTAATACACTACTGCTAAATGTAAATTCAGTTTCTTAATCCATTCACTTGGCCAGCAATGAAAATTCTAAATAATATGCACAAGCTCTATTTAAAGTGAAACAAAGGACAATCGCTTATATGCGTGAGATGAAAGACTAGATAAAGATGGCCCCTCCTCCTGAGCCAGGAGCTTGTCATGTCTTCATGCTGACTGGCTGTAACTGGATTGAGGTTAGGAGATGAAAGCCTGAACACGCTGCTACACAGGCTAAAGCGCCGTGCGCCGTGCCGCTGCCAAGAGGATTGCCACACAAGCTGCGGGGATTATCCTGCTCTCCTGGTTGGCACGGGGAGGCTTTTCCAGTACATCCACCCAGGCCAAGACACCGCAGCCACAGGCCCCCCGAGACGCCGCTCCACCCTTGCTGTCTGGGATCTCTGTCTGACTAACTAAATCTTAAATATTTCCCAACTAGTAAGGGCAGTTACGAGCAGAGTTTTCCCGTTTCCATTGTGGAGGAATGTGTTTGCGAAGGCTGCGGCTGTGAGTTTTAGGTAGGGCAAAGGATTTAGATCCGATCCCTGCCTTAAACCGGGTCAGGATTAGTGTGAATGCTTGTATGCCAGGTGTTGAGTAAAGATGTGAATATATGCTTTGGGGGTAAGAGCTGCCAATTCTGTGTTGGGAAAACTGCCCGACTGAAAAGTTTTTCCATGTATATAACATCCTCTGAAACAGGTGTCATGTGCAGTGGACATTGCTAGTGCTACTGGGACTTTTTTCTGTTCTTTATTATTCTATTAAATATAAAAAGTCTGATAACATTTCTTTAATGTTAGAAAAAAGTCATTTAGTGTTTTTTTTTTCGTAGAAATTATAGTTTTCAGAATAACAAATATTACTCCATTTATTGTTTTCATGAAACAATTATTATAATAAAAAATATATGAACATCTGAAACATCTGAAACAACTTTTTTTAATGCAAAAATGGCAAGAATTTTACATTTTGAAAAGCTTGCAAATCTGTAATAAATAAACTTCATAGTAGGAAAAACAAATACTATGGAACTCAATGATTATAAGTTTCCAACATTTTTCAAAATATCTTTTTGTGTGCTCAAAAGAACCAAAAAAATCTTAAACTGGTCCAGGATCAATAAATAATTTCACAATTTTCATTTTTGGGTGAATTATTCCATAATGATATATTAGTTGATGCACCTCTAATTACTGCCCTGTGTAACAAAAGTTTCTTTTTTTTAGTGTTAAACTTGACTAAAACTCAGCAGTCCGAAAATACAATGCTCAAAGCACCTAACAAATGTCAACAAGCTCTGCAAAGATCCATCTGAAGCATGTCTATATAAACCTACAATTAAAAATGTTGTGTAAGGCCTGAAATAAATATACTGTCTGCAAACATTTGAACGCAGTGGTCCTAGCTACCCAAGATAGATATTGTGTATTGTTAGAATACCTATGTCAGACTACAGGAAGTATTTGCATTGCATTGTAAGCATTGCTGCACACGAGATTATAGCTACTGTATATGAACATGTAAACTTTTTTTTTTTCAGATGTTTTTCAGATGTTTTTTTCAGTCCAGATATTTATTTAGTAGTGTTTCTGGCTTGAGTGATGAGTTGTGAATGTTTGTGTTTTTCTGTTTCAGGATGGTCTTGTGGAGCAGTTGTATGACCTCATTCTGGAGTGTTTCTACACACAGGCCTGCAGCATTGGCTTCCCTGAGCTAGCTCTGCCCACCATCATACAGGTACTGTTTTTTTATTCTCTTTGGCCATATTCACTTTACTTTCTATCATTTACCCCCAACAGGTAGGCCTGTCACAATAATCAATATATCAACTTATCGCACAAGACATGGACATGACTTTAATAGTTTTTGGTGATGTATTTACTATATATATATAGATTTGTGATGATATATTGTCATTCTGGTATTATATTATTGAGTGGCATAAAAAAGTGGGCTTAAAATGACAATAATGTTGTTTATCACAATATATTTTGGTGCAATATATCCTACAGTTATATTTTGGTTTTAAGGGTCTCCAACAACAGACTGATATGCATGCAAGGTCAAAAAACACTTTCATTGTCTTATAATATGCATTTATTTTTACCTAATTTTCCCAGCGACTCCTATATGATTCGTTCAACGATTTATTTGTTCCCAAACCCGTCCTTAGCACAAAGCTAATCTGCGCCAATTGGACCAATGACAGCCTGTTGCGATTGTTTGAAAATGTTCATTGCGAGACAGAGTAAAATGCCCAGCACGGCATATCAACAATATTGAAGTAGTCAGAGTGCATAGTGTATGTGTGAGCATACCTGCCAACACTCCTGTTTTTACCAGGAGTTTTCCGTATTTCAGACCCATCTTGAGCCACTCACCCATTTTGTTAGTATCCAGCTATGCAGCACAGCGTCTTCATGACTTGATTCAACCGGGATCTGCTACAGTGTTTGTGAGCAGGGCCGCAGGTTTCAATTTTCCTGGGTTTGCATGCGCAACAATTGGGCGGGGCTTAAGTTTTGTATCGAGGTCACACCAAAACAGCTAAAGACTCATTATTAAGACGATTTATTTAAAGCACTATGAGTCGACTCTTTTATAAATGAATCAGTAGTTTTAAACACTGTGCCCTTTAAGATTTAAGCCTTAGCTGGATATTTCCAATGGTATGATCCTGCACAACTGGAGTAGCTGCACGTTCAGGACCGCATGTATAGGACTGCATTTATAGGACCCTAGTTTTTTGCGGCATCGCCACCTACTGGATTGGATGATATAGTGAAACTGCATTTCTAGGACCATAGTTTTGTAACAGCGCCACCTGTCGAATTGGATGAATTAGCGGAAACTTCAGTTTCAGGACTGCCTTTCCAGCGCCACCTACCTGATTAGATGATATAGCGAAACTGCATTTCTAGGATCGTAGTTTTGTAACAGCATGGTTTATGAAACACCTGCTTTGAGTAACCATTTACATTAAAACAAATACATTTATACCTAAAATATAAAA
>CAIGQZ010001345.1:9079347-9135161 GCA_903798205.1 Danio tinwini | reverse complement strand
AATTGAATGGTCTCCCTTCTTTCCTCAATTGGTTGTCTATCTGTCTGTTAAATTCTTCTACTTCACTGAAACAGAGAACAAAGAATGTTGGGTTAACATAAATATCAGTAATAAAAAGGTTCTCTTAGCATTGTACAAATTTTACAATTTAAATCATATTCTAACCTGTAGCAACCTGCTCTGCATCATCCAAATACAAACTTATCAATGTCTGCTTATCTGCTTATTAATGTCTATTAATGTAGTGTAAATGCTAAACAAATAATACAATTATAAATTACCTATTTGTTAATGCTTAATTTATTTATAGTATGCAGTTATTATAAAGTGTTACCCAATAGTTTGAGATCATCTCAATAAAAATATTCCTATAGTTTGTTTTCTTTTCTACAATAAGCCTAAGCAAATCCAATTATATTGGCCATCACTTCATAGTGGCCAGGTAAAATAGGCCTGATAGACATTTATATACAGTGATAAACAATGAGAATCTATTTGTTTAAGGCCTGTAGAATAAGCCTAACTATAAAAACAGCAAAACATCTCATTGATAACTAAACAATGACAAAAACAGACTAATAACACATTGTGGGGCAAACAGGCAGTCAGTCACAGTTTTTAATTGGCTATTGTGATGAAACAATGAGAAGAGAAAGTTCACACTACTAAAATATAGGTAAATCTGAAACATTTCGAACATCAACGTGCTTTTATCATTGTTTAATTAATGTGCACGTTTAGTCAACAAGCCATTAAATCAACATTAAACCATGGCCACAAATGAAGAACATCGTAATATTTAATTAAACTAGAACGAATTCTAGAACATTAATTCATAATTAGCAGCTCTCACTTTAGCTGTGTAAACCTCCTCATACTTATTATTACGGCAGACCCTTGAAAGTTGGATAATCGGTCGGGCTAATCGGGCATTTCTGCATAAATGTTGCACAGTATAAGACCGTAACAGTACAAAATAAACACATGCTTTAACAGTTTATAATAAAACGTAATAGAAAATCGGTACTCACACTTTCATGCCATCCATGTCGTCCATCTGATTAAAGCGTCTATAATCCAATCCGTTAGGTGGCATTGTCACAAAAAACTAGGGTCCTACAGATGCGGTCCTAAAAATGCGGTCCTGAAAGTGCAGGCACTCCGGTTGTGCAGAAACACCCTTCTCGATATTTCACTTCACTTAGACCTGTGTTGCAGACTACATGGAAGATCATTTTCAAAAACCCATAATAGGTGTTCTTTAAAGGTATGGAGTGTGCACAGCTGTTGTATTTAATGGCTTGACTTTTGCATTTATCTGGACTTTGTGTTTTCTTTACTATTGTGGCAACTGCTTTGCCCAAATTCTCATTAGCCACATTTCCACTGTCGAGTTTAAATCAGGTATGCTAGACTGTGTCTGGTCTTGTAAAGCCTGACTTAAAGGATGAAGGTCTGGACTCCATCACAGCCTTCATTGGCCAATGACATGTAAAGCAACCAATCATAGTCATGTTTAGGGGTGTTTAAGTGTAAAGTTGATTTAGTAGATTAGTTGAGCGTGTTTTCGTTTATGCTGAATGCCTCAAGCACAACTTTTGGATGGTTTTAGTGTGTCGGTGAACGTAACATATGTTTAAAAACCCAGTCATTAGTTCCTGATATGCACTTTTTTCACAGTTAGACAACAGTTTTTGCATCACAGTAATGATATGTAATAAGTAATTAAGTAATTTCTCATTAAAACTCACAAAGTAACTTAATTGATCAAGTTAAGCCCCAAAGACATAAATTCATAGGAATTAAATAAAACAGTCTTGATTGAGTGTGTGTTGGAATTGAAAGGAAGCAGCTTCATTTTCTGTTGTCTATTATCAGCATTAGTATGGTGAAGTCATTCGTTATTAGCTCATTATTAGTCCCATTCACTCACTGGGATCATGCGCAGTCGTGATCTAGTATAATTCATTACATTTTAACACTGTATTTTGCAAATTATTGCAAATGTCAGGTTAATAATACTAAACTCTCATTTATGTTGTTTTTATGTTATTTTTATTTGTTGCTCAAATTAAATGGAATTGCTCATATTTAAGTAAAATCTGATATAAACATAAAAATTAATTGGTATTTTTTGCATCAATTCTATCATTAAGCCTTGCAGCCATTAAAATTTTGTTTAATGATTGGATTTTCTGTATTACAATACTGTATTAAAAATATATATATACATTTTATTAAAGAATTATTAAAAAGAAAATGCCGGATTACAGTGAAAATATCAATTATTAAGAACAAACTGTCATATTTTAAAAGAGAGATAGGGAGCATTCAATTTGTTTTTTTGTTTATAACATTAAGAACATTTTAAGGAAAAAAATTATGTACAGGTGAACTCAAAATTATTAGCCACCTTGTGTGAATTCTAATTCATCAAAATATGTTTTCCAAGTGCTGTTTAACAGTGAGAATATTTTTCTCAAAACATTTTAAACAATAGCTTTAATAACAAATTTTTTAAAAACATTTTTTTGTCTTTGCCATGATGTCTATAAATAATATTTCACTAGTTATTTTGCAAGATAGTATTCAGCTTAAAGCATCAACAAGCTTTTTTTTCATTGGATTGCAACACTGTACAGTAGGCTTAGTTCACTTTCATTCACAACCCATCATTGCAGTACACAAGCCGTGACGCTTCACTCAAAATGGAGTGTGCCATAATAGTGACAAATGGTTGTGTTGTAGTCAGTGTCCATGCATCAAGTTAATGTCACTCTGTCCACCTCTTTTAGTGATTCTAAAACCGCTGGCACACCGGACGAGTAGTGCACCGCATCTGTGACAACAAGGTTTCACTTTCGTGTTCTAAAGGAATTGTGTGCACCATTCAATGCTTATTATTTTTCTTGTTAGAGCTTGTTCCCACAAATGCCCGCACCGTCCAGAACAAATTTTACTTTTGAGAATCTTTTTGAGACTTTTGAGAATCTTGGGAATCTAAATCTGAACTTTTGAGAATTGATTCCGACTCATTCGAGAAAATTGCGATGCATCAGATTTTTTTTCCATTCAGCCCTAATCTCCAGTGCAACAGTGGCTTTTGAGAGGTGTGGAGGGGAGTGCTTGGGATGTCCAAACAGTCCTTATCACATACAAAACCCCATTTGCAAGCTGTAGTCCAGCTTCTTTTACTCCTCACACCCCATCATACACATCCTCATACTTCCTCTAGCAACTCAAAAAACACATACACCACAGTGTTCACGCTAACACACAGGCTGTAGGATAAAAGCCAGCTTCTTTCACCATCGCTTCTTTCAGCCCTCTCTCACACAGACACTCTGGCCACATCCTCTGTTCTGGCCAAAACCGAGCTCTCCTCACTGCTGTTTAAAAATCCGGTTTTGAATATTTATTCCTTTGGCCCAGTCAGGTTTATTTATAATATCCACTCCCAGTTCTTTTCATTGGCCGAATTCAAAATTGCAGATTTAAGCAAAAAAACATTTGACATACTGAATGTGTTTAGGGAGCTATTAAAGGGATAGTTCACCAAAAAATTACAAATCTGTTATCGTTTACTCTCCCTTTATGTGTTTCAAACCTGTATGTGTTTCTTTTTTTTAAACCTAAAACATGATATTTTGAAGAAATCTGGAAACCTGTAACCATTGACTTCTAAAGTATTTTCTTTCCAATATTGAAGTTGATGGTTTTCAGCTTCCTTCAAAATATCATATTTTGTGTTCAGCTGAAGAAAGAAGCTCATAACAGTTTGGAACCACTTGAGGGTGACTAAATAGAAAAGCTTTGGGTACAAGTTCTCTTTGAGCATAGTTAAGAATTCTTTTAGCATGTGATTTTAAATTCACAGTTTATAGTGCCGTTTCGTTTATTTGCTCGTTCTCCTCATGCATGCTCTCTTTTGTTGGTCTCTTCAGCTGAAAGCATTCTTGAAGGAATGCAAAGTGGCCAATTATTGCAAGCAGATGCGGCAGCTGCTGGAGAAGATACAAGAGAACTGCAGCCACATCACAGGACGAAGGCAGAAAGCTGCTTTTGGCGTGGCTGATGTCACAGCTGTGGTGAGTACACAATATTGTGTGTATTAGCAATGGACAGAGAAGTCTGTATGAAATCAAAATAAATCTTGCTGTGCACAAATCAGCTATGATTTCATTTCATAATCTTTCAGATAAAGCATAGACATTTCGTCTGTTCTCTTATATAAAAAAATTATAAAATTATATTTTCGGCTAATGGTTTTTGAAATTTAGTGCTTCCATAATATTTAGCTTTAATCCAGATGCTCTGCAAACATTTCTGAGTATCTTCACAACTTATGTTTATGTATGGAGAATGTGCAAACCTGCGCATAAGCTGTTTTTTTTAAGATGAGAGATGGAGGATGCATGTGTTTGGGTCATCAGAATATTAGTTGTGTTTATTGTCTATGCTGCGGTTTATCAGAAAAAAGTTGTAAAAAATAAGTGTCAGTTCAAATTTAAGTCATGATGTGACAGGAAGCTTGCCCTCTGGACCTGTGAACACACTCTAGATGATTTGCAGAGGTACCTACAACCTGTTTGCAGAGTGAGTAAATTAACAGTAAAATTGGCTGAACTAGCCCTTTAACTGCAAGTGTCTTTTAAAGGGGTGTTTGGTCAACTGCTTAAATCACATAACTACAGTATGCACATATTTTAACATATGATCAGATTGGTTAGCTGGTTCAGACTATTCTTATTCGCTGACTTTTGTGTGCGCATTGTCCAAAATGTATATACACAAACCAAAAAAGAATCCTGTTGTAGTCCCGACTAACCATTTGTTGTAGGCCTTAATAACGAAATTATTTTTTATGGTTGTAGACTTTATTTCATTTAGTTTTAGAATAAATATAATTCATTTTGTAGTATAAATAGATTTCATTTTAAACATTGTTGTCATCCATTTGACAACTGCTGCTAAAAATTTATTTTATTGTTATATAATCCTTAGATTTTTGCTTTACCATCTTTAGTAACTGTTCTAGTTTTTATAAAAACATTGTTTTAAGTTATAATTTCAGTGTTTTATTTTTGTAAAAATTACAAAAAATGTAACTAAAATGTAAAAAAATCTTCATTGAATACATTATATATATATATATATATATATATATATATATATATATATATATATAAATACATACATACATACATACATACATACATACACATGTACAATAACTGAGTAACTTTTATAATTTATTATCTATTTGTTTTGACCAATTTCTTTAACCAGAGGATGTTTTCTTTTCCTCCATTCCTCCAGAGTTTTTTTCAATTGCACTGTGCCATAACAGCACTTGTTAGACAGAGAGTTGTGAGCTTTAGGACCAGACACGGCAGTCAGAAGTTTATTTTAGCTGTAAAAGCAGACCGTTATCCCTGCAGTTCCTCCTCTTTCCACCCACCTCAAACACCAGCCTGCCTTCCGTCCCCTCGCAGGTGATTGCTGGTCACCCACAGTTTTGGTCTGTGTTTGCGTGTTCAGAGCCCTGCGTGTTTACGTGTGAACACATCTGAGTGTGTGTTGCTGCGGCCAGGTGAAAACAGCATGTGGCGGTTGGCCTGCGGCCTGGTTGACCACACCACCTGCAGGTCAGGAAGTGCAGTCACAGGTCCTCAGACAGACACACACACGGCCACCGTGGCACAGAATACTATTATGACCGTAGCCTGGCGCTGAGTCGGTGGCGGATATGAGAGCAGATGAAAGTAATGGAGCGGAAAGCTTTCTAATGCCATTTCTCTCAGTGAGAGACTCTGTGGAGGACGAGCAGACGTTAAGTGCTTCGTCTGCGGGCATGTGGTAACATCAATCCAGTTGCAGACTGTAGCAGATTTTGCGCTGACCAGGATTATTGTATTTTTAATAATATTATTTTTATTTCTAATGTATTTTACTTAGTTAATTATAATTTTCATTTTATAGTATATTAATTGTGTAAATATATAATTACATTTCAATAAATATGTTCATTAATTTTAATGAATGTGTTATAATTCATTTTGGAAACACTTTCATTTAAGTACCTTTTCTCATTATTAACTAGTGGATTGTTACCTGCTTATTATTAAGATTTTGGTTGTTTGTTACTTCTTATAAAGCAAATTCTGCTTTAATTTTATTCTACATCCCTAATTCTACCTAAACATAATTACTAACTTACTAATAGGTTCCAATTTAGGAGTTTGAGGCAAAAGTGATACAGTAGTCAACATTTGAAGTGGATCAAATCCTTTAATCAAAGTTGTCCTAAATCTTATTGATCAACACCCAGTCTTGTCTGAGGACCATTTTAAAAATCTTTTTTGATCCACTTAAAATGTTGACTACTATAGTTAAAAACTCTGTGTACCCGGTACCGGGTCTGTGACGTCATTTACTTTCAAATTTGAGTTTACAAAACAAAGTGCCTCTTTTTTAAAGGGGTTTATTATAACACAAACAACATATACAATTATTTTTATTACTTTCCACAGTGTTGTATGAAAATTCAAAGGGTTTTCTTTAAAATAATACCAAACTTTTGCATTTACACCTCTGCATGTGGATTTGGGAAGCTTTTAAATTTGGGTAGGCAAAATCCAGGCGGACACAATAAAATAGCACTTGACTTAGAGGTTAATGATTTATTGATAGTGAGCATTGTACCTTAAAATATAGTGACAATATAAATATAATTTTTTTTTTTGAAAATATAAAATTAATTTTATACATTATTTTTGCCTTCCGTTGTAGGGCTGCCAAGGGCTGCTAAAATCACATACAGTAATGTGTGTAAAAAATGTATACATTCCTTTGTTAAATTTTTTTTTAAATGCTTAGTAACTATTGTAGTTTTTCAGTATTTGTCATTTTAGTGTGTGTTTTTGTACTTATTAGAAAAATTCCAAAATTTCTATAAAAATATATATTTTTATTACACTTTATTTATTCATTTTCTTTTCGGCTTAGTCCCTTTAATAATCAGGGGTCGCCACAGCGGAATGAACCCCAACTTTTCCAGCATATGTTTACACAGCAGATGCTCTTTCAGCTGCAATCTATCACTAGAAAACACCCATATACTCTCATTCACACACACACACACACACTACAGACAATTTAGCTTACCCAATTCACCTTTAGCGCGAATACGAGAAGAACATGCAAACTCTTCAAAGAAATGCCAACTGACCCTGCCGGGGCTCGAACCAGCAACCTTCTTGCTGTGAGGTGATCATGCTACCCACTGCGCCACTGTGACGCCCCAGATTTAATTTAATTTAAATGTATTATTTTGCTTTTAGGTTTAACTTTAATGGGCAAAGGATAATATCTCGTTAGCAACTTTCAGAAATTTCTGTATATGATTTTTCTGTGTAGGTTTTGCTTTTATGAACTAAACTAAACTTCTCTGAAAACTGGACTGACGCAATATCAATGTACTAGAACTTCTATGTTAAGCGGCTTTGACACAATCTACATTGTAAAAGTGCTATAGAGATTAAGATCAATTGAATTGAATGTATTGTTTAGCGCATTTATATTACACTAATTTATTATAGTTATTTTATTTATTTTTTTATTTTTTTATGCAAGTTTTCATTTCAATAAACACCCTGGTACTGCCAGCGATGATTATGACAAAGTTGGTGTGGAGGGAAAAAAATGAGGGGACGGCAGGGGTGAAGGTTGTGAGGGAAGGTGAGAAGTTGCTTCCTCTCTGGGGCGAGATCTCGGCTCCATTCATCTCTATCTCCGCTCTCATTTGTCACCCCTGCCGACGCACAGCCCGTTCATCTCTCCTCCCTGCCCCTTGCTGTCTCTGGCCCGACTCGTGCTTCTGATAAATATTTAAGGCCGTTTAAAACTGAAATGAAAGAGGGGTGGAAGGGTCTGTCTCTCTTCTCTGTGTAATGTTGAGCTGTAGGGAGGGATGCAGTAGGGCAGAGCATGCAGACAGCATGGCACCACGCCGGGGCGCGTCTGTCGCCGGGCTCTGGCCAGCAGGAACGATGTCCTTTAGTAACGAGGGTGGCATGGCAAACTTCTCACCCAGCACTGCCGCCAGCACAGCTGCATAAAGCCGCATACTCCGCAGATCAGTCCAAAAAACAAATAACTGTCTCTACGGGTCGTACCAGTGCCTCCAGCAGATCTAATGCTGCCACACAATGGCACTATTCATACAAATGCTAAATATATCTGTTCTGTTATAGTTTATTTTTTCACTTATCATTTTAAATAACTTTTATTATTTATTTTGTGCTCATTTGTTACTTTTATTAGTGTTTAGATATAGATATATATTCAAGTTTCCAGGATCAATGTTTTGGGAACTTGTGTACTTGTCTTGCTTTCTGGAATTTTTGCAGTTCATTTTAGCCTGAGCACCATTCAAGCACCATAATGCACACAGTGAACCAATCGGGATTTGCTTCCATAATGTTCACAGCAATAGTTTAACAGATGCTTCGAAAGGATGAAGCCCTTAGTTTGCCAGGCAGCACATCTTTGCTGCTCATGCACACATCTGTTGGCTTTGTTTGTCTTGCAACAAGGAAGGAGCATATTGCGCCATTTTGTAGCTTCGATCATTTTCGCCATCCTACAAACCGCTGCAAATTGTTATAAATAAGTTTAGCTAACTGTAGACTGAAGTTGAGATTTATTACCGTCTATTGAATTTAGAGGTCAACTAATCTCATTTTACTTGATCAATATCATCCACAAAGACCTTTAAGGAAAGGCGGGCAGAGATTCACTCTCTCACAAGCTCCTCTGCCCTTGTTTTCTTCTGGTAAACACTTATTTTTGCTGTGATGGAAAAAGGTGTGCACCAAGGGCCACTACTAGGCCCTTCAGTTTTTTTAAAGTGGCTACAATCGACTTGATACTTAATTAGTTTGACTAAAGGGTATAGCAGTAGACCCTACAATATTTCTACTTTTTTAAGTGATGCAGGCGCACTCTGTTTTTCAGGGAGGGGTTATTGATCAGCAATAACAGAGCAGCCCTGTGTGTACTCATCATGTCTAGCAATAGTACTTTCGAGTAACTTCATGGCTTTATTTTGTTGAGAGTGCATTGAGATCCCTTTTGTTTAGCTCTCCTATGGGTGAACATGGAGAAGCATTCATTGTGTGTGTTTATTTTGCTGTGTTTACAGGCAGCCTGGGAGAAGCTGGTAGCAGAGGAAGGCACTCCACTCACTAAATATTACAGCCAGTGGAAGAAACTTCGGGAAAAGGAGATTCAGCTGGAAATCTCTGGAAAAGAAAGGGTAAAAAAAGCAAGATCCACAGCAATTATCAGGATTAAATTCAAATAATCGAAACCACATTTTGCATTTAGACAGAACATATCTGAACCCTCATGTTTCAAAAGTGAGAGAGACAGTACAATGCGGTTGTTTAATCTGCAGGAAAAATCAATTTATTCTGATTATGTCATTGAGATGGTTGTTTATCCCAGTGCTATTTTAATTCTACTCTTAAATTAAACACACAGATGTGATCCATCTTTGCAAACTATCGTAGTGCTAGTTTTGTCAAAGTACCTACTGTGTGGTTTTGTTTGTGTGTGCGTGTGTTTTGTGTGTGTGGAGAGCTGGAGAGTGTCCATAGGGAGATAATGGAGATGACACCAGGCGGAGTGTTGGCGTCTAGGAAGCGGCAGATTGGCGGAGGAGGCGGCAGGGCTAGTGCTACAGGAAGAGTATTATAGCGCTCAGGGCTGCGTCCCAGGCTTTGATCCACTGAGTCCCCACGCTCAGATCTGATTACCACTGCCTCCCTCCTGCCTCCACTGCCTTTGCCACTTCCTCCAATACACACACATACTTATATCCTATTGTGTTTTTAGGGCACAATGTAGCTTTTGGTGTTTGTAAACTTTTTTTATTATTCCATTCATTTACATTTTTTATTATACTCTATATTTTTGTAATTTTAAATAAGACATAAATGGATAAAATATAATGAATATCCAATCTCAGCAGTGAATCATTTTGTGACATCCGACAATTAATAAGATGGAAGGAAACTCACAGAATAGCTCATTGTACATCAAATAAACACTTCCTTTTTTCCTTCTCAATATCTCAACCAGATTTGGTCTAAAACTAAATTTAAAAACAAAAAACAAGCATTTCATCAGCATTATTTTCTCATTAATGTCATGTCTGCTGTGTTTTAAGTTTTTTTTTTTTGATTAATGAGAGTATTTAATGATCTTTTCTTCTCCCCATCGCTTTTTAATTTAGATGGAAGACTTGAATCTTCCTGAAATCAAGCGCAAAAAAGCTGAAGAGAAGAAAGCAGACAAAAAGGAGTTCAAAGGTCTCTTTGAGTCAGATAGCGACGACGATGATGATGATGACAATCTGTTCAAATCTAAAGGTAAGACCTTAATTAATATATCCTCTTTTTCCCACAATGCAGCCAAATATTGTACAAATGCATGATTAACACATGCAATCGGAATGGTGCTAGGGCTCTGCGATATGGCAAAAATGCAATCTCTATAATTATTTTACATATTGAAAGGTAATGATATATATTTCGATATAAGTTGTTAATGCGTCCGGATTTAAGAGTACCTCAGCAATGATTGAACCCACAAAAAATTAAGGGTCCATTGAATAGTATAACATATTTTTGGATGATAAATTTTCTGTGGCTGAAAATTTGGTACATCTCTAATATCAACTCACTTAGATTCCCATTGTTACACATTTCTGCTGTGTGATTGGCTCTTAGATCAATATAGAGTAAAAATGTCCAGAGCTTATCATTGTTATTGACATACATTTTACTGTGATTCAATATAATATTGTTTATCGGCCCAGCCCTAAATGGTTTCTATCTTCTTTTTTTCTGTAATGCCTTTCCTTGTCACTGGGAGGCTGTAGTCCATTGCACTGCACTGTCAAAAGAGTCTCATCATCTGAGAGAGAAGTTCTAAATTGCAAAGTATAAACTCAATAGATTTCTTGAAATGCGGCTTTGTTGTATTGTAATTTTTGAGCAACATTACATTTTATTCACAAGCCATGATGCAACATTTCTGCAGGAAAAAGTATGTTCAAAAGGAAAAGGCAAAATATAAAGGGACAATGTTTTGTTAATTCTAAGCTGTTAAACACGGTCTCTGCATGACCAGGGATGAAAAATAAAAGGGTTTGATGAAGCTTAGCAAGTTCTAATTTGATAAAGGATTATTAAGATAATTTTTTCTAGATTTAACTAATATTTACAGATGAATCAGGAATGTGGATTAATACAGTTGAGTCAATTTTGATTTCATGGTGGCTTTAAAATATCAGGTAGGTTTTTTAAAGTGTCATTCTTATGCTGTTTCAAAGATACCTAATTTAGTTTTGAAGGCATCCAACAATAGGTTAACATCCACCTGAATGTACACCTTTCATTAAATTACTTCTATTCTCACAGTGTCTAAAATGATTTAGTCAAAGGTCTGGGGCCTTATGAATAAAAATTTGTATACATTACATTTCAAGTTCACATACATGCATGCATACATACAGTGCTCGGCATTATTGAGTATTGAGCATTTGAACAAAACATATTTATAAACATATTTTTATTAAAATAATATTTTAGTCACAGAACATCTTTAGAAATGAAAAGATAATACATTTAAAATCATGCAAAATATAGCAAAAAAAATACAAATTACATTTTAACAATTTTATATATTTTTGTTTCTCTTGATTTTTATTTTTATTTTATTTTTTTATTTTTTTTTGAAAATTGTATTTAATTATTTTCTATAACATAAATTTGGGCCACTAATTTTTAAACCATCATAGTAAGTTATTTTAATAGATTAGTTCCAGATTTGGCTTCAGTACTGACTAATATAATGTACATGCACAAACATAATATTGAAAAGCATCCTATAGAAAATATTAATTTAAATGAGAGATCTGTAAGGGTGTAATCTATACTATATGCTGAGCACTGTACACACAAAAACACACACACACACACATACATACATACATGCATACATACATATACATACATACAGGATTCAAATTTTGCATCTATACAAAAGTTTTCTGATGTGTAAAAGGAGTATGTACACCAGAATGTGCTCCAAATGCCCCAAATTAGCAAAAAAAAAAAAAAACTCTTTGAAATTGCATCAACACCTCAACTTTTCCTCTTAAAACCATATTACCATATCTAGATTTACAGTATTTTTGCCTCAAGACTTTGAAAAAAAATTCAGTACAGGCTATAAATGCGGTTTGTGCGTTTACATTAAATTGTTAGGCAAGGCAAAGTCTTCAGAGAACAATTATTTTTTATAGTTTATTTTTATTTTCATTCAATCCTAAATGTTTGCCTATAAAGTAAACATATTAGAATGTTTATATGTAATGGTAACAGGTCAAATGGCCATGCTTGTACTGATCTGCTGCTTAAAGCACATGTTGGAAAAGTGTCATTATCATATCAGAGGCTCCGGAGGCTTCCTTATGTTTTATGCAGTTGTTTTGATGGAGGCAAGCAAGCTACATTTCTAGCTTCATTTTATATATTCTTCAGACATTTTCTTTTAAATATGAAAAGCATTGGCTATATGCAAAAAAGCCTACACTTTGCATACATTTGAAAGTTGAACGTTGAACGACCATTGAAATGCATCAATTGTATCAATGTGGACATAGAGAGCTACATTGCCATTCCTGTATCTCTGGACTTGAAACATACGAGGCCTTGAAATGGAAGATCACAAAAGAATGGTATGGAAATATCTTAATCCAATGATGGTCCCCAACATAAAGTGCACACATATCAGATATCAATGAGCAATTTGCTCATCAAAACCAACCAAAATATGAGAAGGGGAGCACAACAATAAAATAAGGTATAACTAAATTAACAACTCAAGCTGGGATTCCCCACTACAAACTAAAGTTAAAAATTAAAATAAGAAAACAAATGTGATACTGTTGCTATGGGAGTGCTGGGGCTGGCAGAGAGTGTGCTAGTATCCACCTCCTATAAAAAATGATCAATATTAACATTTAAAAGAGAAATCTGAGCCAGGGCAAATGCAAGATGCAGATAACAAACACTTATAGACCATGGAAACTTGGATATAAGTATTTTTGACAGAGGGAAATGAGATGCTTTTCTTTAATGCATCATTACTACTTCAGATATTCCTCTTTAAAAGAAAAATGTATCAGCTTTACACATCATTTTCAGCTTTATACATCAGCTTATTTCACAGTTTGCTTATAGAGCCATATTGAGACAAAAGTATCATTGGTACTAAACAATATAAGGATATCAAAAGAAAATAAAAATTAAAAAGATATATTTAATACCTCTTGAGTTACAGGACCACAGACTTTAATAATAATAATAATAAAAAAAGTTTTTTCAACCCATCATTGACGATGCAACTAAAGTCAGCATATGTTACTAACAGACCAGTCTCTGTGTATAAATAACACAGATGTTGCCATCTTTCAACCCTCTATAAAACAGTGTGAATGAATATTAACAAAATGAAATGTAAGACATGGAATTAGGGATGCAACAATTAACTGATTTCACTATTAACTGCACTTTAATTAGTCATGGTTAATTAATCATAAAGGCTTCTCTACACCATGTTTCTGCATGGAACAAAACTGCTACACCTAAACAAAGTTATGCCAACTGTGCACTAGTTTAAGGTTCTGAGCTTGTACACCGAGGCTAATACGCCCACACACACACACACACACACACACACACACACACATACACATACACACTGGATTAACTATGGCTGAGGCTATTAACTAAAGGCTGATTTATGCTTCTGCGTCAAGCTCACGTGTATGCTTCAACGCAGCTTTTGCGTGGTCGCATACCCCTCACCGTGGTCATTGTCGACCCTGACGCGCACCTCTCAAAAAATGTAACTACACGTCGTAATGACACGTAGCGCAAGCTCTGTGATTGGTCGGCTTGGTATCACTGATGAGTGTGGGTGGGACCGAGAGCCGGTCAAACCTGTTGAAGCGAGTGTTTACAAGTGTAGAGTCCCGTCAAGTAGCTCTAGGTGGAAACTGTTGTTTTGTGTTTACCTGCGAGTTTGAGCTTCTTGTACATTGAGATAGTGTTCAGAAAAAACAAAACACCAGCGAAGAAACTCAACACAGAGGATGAGGGAGTTCTCAGATTTCACCAAAAATGTTTTAATTTGGGTTCCAACGATGAATGAAAGTCATTGAATGATTGACATCATTTTCCTTTTTGGGTGAACTAACCCTTAAAGTTAACCTCCCTCAAAAACAGCTAAATTAGTCGCATCTTAAGCACAGTCAGAAGCTCTATTAGCCTATAGCCTTCAGGAAATTAACATGTAAACACTGCTATGCCATAAAAATCTAAAATTACATAAATATCAGTCTCTTCCTTCCACCTCTGCTCTCGTCCTTTCCTACCTTCTCACCACAGCAAATATTTTTACATCAGCCACATAAACTGAAACTCTACCACATGACAGCTATAAAACAAACAAACAAAGCTACCGTTTCGGAAGTGTTATTGCAGTGCAACACAAACAGCGTGCAGAAGTATAAATTTAAGGCATGCGCCGTGGGTCACGCCGACCACTCGATGCAGAAGTATAAACCAGGCTAAAGAGATGTTCATACTGCTTCTTTTGCGCGCGTTTGTTATTCCCAATGGAGGTGCGTGGCTTGCGCACTGTGACGCGCTCACACTTTCCAGTCTTACCTAGTTGAAAGAATGCCGTGAGCGCACTGCGAGTCACGTGACAAGAACTGACCGATCAGCGTCATTCTTTGTATGTTATATACACATTATACAAAATGAAAATACAATAAATAAAATAAATGAGCAGTAAATAACACTTTAAAATGTTTTTTATGTGATTTATTAATTTATTTATTTTTAGTAGTGTTTTGAACTTAATGAATGCATAGTAATCGTGATAACTATGAAACTGTGATTATTTCTCAGACTATAATCGTACAATCAAAATCTATAATCGTTGCATTTCTACATGGAATGACCCTAAAATAGTTCACACAAACAATAAAAAACTATTTACAATGAGCTCTCTCTCTCTCTCTCTCTCTCTCTCTCTCTCTCTCTCTCTCTCTCTCTCTCTCTCTCTCTCTTTCTCTCTCTCTTTCTCTGTGTCAGTGTGACTGTATATGAGCGGAGGGCAGGTCAGCTGTCAGACGTGCACTTGCCTCTCCTCTTTAACTCTATATCTGGAGTTGTGCTGGGTCATGTGTCGGACACATGCCACACTCTTCTACTCCTCCCACCCAAGAGCCGCAGAAAAACTCCCATAGAGGTGGGAGGCAAGAGGAAGGATTTTTTATTTTTATTTTTTTTTACATCTGGTGCTCATTGTGTGGAGTCTCTCACAAATCTCTCTCCCATTCTGTCTGCCTCTTGCTCGCTCTTACTCTATTCTCTCTTACAGGAAGCTTTTTTTTTTGCATACTTGGATCCCAGTGGGGGTTAGTAATTCAAAACATTCACTTGAAAAGATGTCAGTGGCCGTTCCTTCACCACACGGCTTAACTGGCCCCGTACCTCCAACGCTCAGATCACAGGAACACAGTCACATGACCTCTAATATATTAATTTGTGGTCTTGGTTGCATATTATCAAACAAAAATGTTATGGTTTATTTGTTCTAGTCTTTTATCAAACTTATTTTTATGGTTTATTTTTATTTTTACTTTTCAGCACTTTAGATCAAGACGTTTCCAATTCTGCAGTTTATTTTATGGCTGTCATGTGGCAGAGTTTCAGTTTATGTGGCTGATGTAGAAATATTCGCTTTGGTGAGAAGAAGGTAGGAAAGGACGAGAGCAGAGGTGGAAGGAAGAGGTGTTATTTATGTAATTTTAGATTTTTATGGCATAGTAGTGATTACATGTTAATTTTCTGAAGGCTATAGGCTAATACAGCTTCTGACTGTGCTTAAGATATGACTAATTTTGCTGTTTTTGAGGGAGGTTAACTTTAAAGAGCCCCTATTATGGGTTTTTGAAAATGACCTTCCATGTAGTGTGTAACACAGCTCTTAGTGAAGTGAAATATCCAGCTAAAGCTTAAATCTGAAAGTGGACAGTTTTTAAAACTATTGATTCGTCTATAAAAGAGTCGACTCATAGTGGTTTAAATGAATCGTCTTCATAACGAATCTTCAGCCGTTTCGGCGTTACGTCGTCACGAAACATAATGGTTGCGCGTGCAGACCCGGCAAAATTCAAACCTGCGGCCCCGCCCACTAACACAGCAGCAAGACGCTGTGTTTACCTGGATATTGTTGGAAGTGTGAGGGAAAGGAGTCGTTCAGAAATCTGCACGCTTACAATGGGGGATCTATCACTACACAGCTCATGCATTAGTTTCTGCCTGACACCAGGGGTGCAGGCAAAATAAGGACATAAGGTTTTGTTTACAGATTTAAATGCTTTCGTGAGCTAGTTTCACTGCCATTTGTCGTTGCTATGGCCACCATTAGCTGATCCTGCACACGTGCAGCGGTCAAGGTTTAGAATAGTTTAGCTTTTGCTGCTGTGTGGATTAAAACTGAATGTATGTCATGCATATGCTAGTGTTTAACTGCACTGCTTTCGGCGCTGAGGTGTCTGAATAACACTGTTGAAAACTGGGTACTGTTTACTGTGGTGTTTGAAGCGTGTTTCAAGCGTCCGCTGCGATCCAATGTTGGCGACCCACTGCCGCGGGCTTGATAAACCATGCTGGCCATATTACCGTCTCGCGCTGAACGCTGTCGACCAATGGCAACAGGCTGTCATCAGTCCGATCAGCGCAGATTAGCCTCGCGCTAAGCAGGGGTTTGAGAACAAATGAATCGCTGAACGATTCATATGGGAGTCGCTGGGATAATTAGGTAAAAATAAATGCATATTATAAGACCATAAACGTGTTTTTTGACCTTGCATACATATCAGTATGTTGTTAGAGATCCATAAAACCGAAATATTACCCTTTTCAATGTGTAATAGGGGCTCTTTAAGGGTTAGTCCACCCGAAAAGGAAAATTATGTTACCCTCATGTCGTTCATTAAATGACTTTCATTCATCTTGGGAAATTTTTTATTTAGATTAATCTTGCAATTAATCTAGATTAAAATGGCTTATTTGAATTCTTCCGAAGGCATTTAGAATATGTGTGCTATCCAAATAATGAGTAAAGTAAGTATTTGAGAACGGGTTTCGCAGATGGTGGTGCATTAGACCAGGGGCGTATTAGACCAGGGGCTCATCTCCGGTTTCCAAAATGCATCACAAACTGCTTGAGAAACTGATCTACTATGATAATTGGTGATGAAAATAAATTATGTTCAAAAAGATGTACAACACCAGAATGACAAAAGAACATTTCTTATTTATGGGCCTCATTGTAATATAATTTTGTGTCTTATTGATTTTTGTCACTGTTCTAGTGTATTGTACATTGTATGAGACACTATTGCAGTACAGTTATATAAATAGTTACACATTGGTGTTTTGTGTGTAAAAATGTTAAAATGTCAGTGAATATTTGATTACTGTTCCTTTTTTTGTACTACTTTTACATTTGAACAATAAATCATCTGCTAGCTACAGCCATGGTCGCTCTCTTACTAAAAACTGATAAGTAGTGGACACAATAAATAATAAAATGCATAGGTCAGTATAACTACATTGCAGACAAAGAGTTTGGATAGCTAGCTTGGTAGTAGGGGGCCCATCCTTATGTTTTTTCATGGGGCCCAAAATTGCCAGCGGCACCCCTGACTGTAGGCCTAGATAAGCTCGAAACTGCTATATATATATATATATTTTTTTTTTTCCATTACCTTAATCTGACTACAGTCATAACTGAACTAAAGAGAAATTAAATTAAGACATGGAGTATGCATATATTAGTGGCATTATTGAAGTAAACACTGCAATTAAACTAATACCGTCATGTAGGACTTTTCGCCATAAATTCCGACAAGATCCACATACGCGGCTGTCAAAGGATCACACACACACACACACAGGAGAGTTCCCACTGCATGACTTTAAAATAGGAAGAATCACAGTCAACTTTGCCTAAACTATGTCTCACAACCAAACAAACAAGAGAAGTGACATGGAAACAACGCAAGGTCACGTAATATCTTTCGTTATTAACTACATAATTGAAAAAGAAGATTTTAGCTTTAGAAACTTGTGTTGCTCACCTGGTATTTGAAGAGAATTAACTTGAGAATTAGAATTATCTCTTTTCAACTTTTTTTTTTACTTTTCGACCTGGTTGTGGTATTGCTCAGATGACACATCAAACAGATACAGTGCTCCTGCCAAATTTACACTAGTTTTTCCTCCATTTCTTGGGACCAAATAAACTGGAAATTTTGTAAACTTTTAACTTCTCCCGCAGCTTCCCGCTGGCCTGCAGGTACTCGAATGCTGCTCTCACATTGGCAGTAGTTGATCGCTGATGGTATTTTCAATCAGAACACATTTCACATGGCATGATTTGAATCGCCGACTGCTCTAGATATTTAGCATGCCAAATATCTCACAGGTGTCTGCGACTCATCAGCGATTCTCTCATATCGCGTCCTTAATAGTTCATACTGTGTGATTGTCACTCACGTGAACGAGCACCGATTTGCCTGTGATTTCAGGCATTTGCTGGCGATTTCTCAAAACCTGTCGGCAAGTCAAAATCAGGGCTAAAATAATGCAGTCTGAACTCGGCATAAGTGAATGATCCAGAAGGGCATCCTGCTGATTTGATTCAGCAGGCTCACCAGTCAGGTATACATCCACGCTAAAATATCAAGGTAAAAGTCATCATAGCTTGCGTAGAGTAGACCTAGCTCCCAACCCAACTTTGAGACTAGATTAACGGTGATATATATTTTTTTTATTGTGCGATAAAAGACTCGCGTTAACGCAGCACGTTAACGCTGATAACGGCCCACCACAAATTTTAATACAAAAATGTAACCATCAGATGTTAAATAACAGACTCATCATCGTTGTATAAATAATTGTATACAATAATATAATAATATCGTTATATTTTAATAAACAATCTGATGCTGCGATGTGATTATTGCAGATACACACATTGTGATTTCAATGCTCAAACCATATATTGTTCATCCCTACTCCAAACAGACCCTTCAATTGAATGTTTAATAACATCGTCATTCTTTAAAGTAAGTTTGTGACACTTATGAAAACTTATGTAAAGTTTTTTTAGTCTTGTGTGCAACAGCTTTTCCTGAAATTTTTTTTATTGTTATTTGTATTCAGTTATGGTATAGTAAATTGATCCAAAGTGGCAGCTAATGCATTTTAAGTTTATATTTTCAACAAACATTATGACACACCTGTTCTTATTATTGATCAGAAATGTTTCTTCAGCATCAAATCAGCATGTCATGATTTTTGAAGGATATGACTGACACTTAAAGGGCACCTATGGTAAAAAATCTACTTTTCAAGCTGTTTGGACAGACATATGTGTAGGTATAGTGTATAGACCGTCATATTGGGGTGATATAAACACACTCAGTCCTTTTTTTTCAATTTAACAACATAAAAACGGTGGACCAATTGGAGCCGTTTTGAGACCAACTGCGGTCCCCCTGGCCCACCAATATTGATTGACAGCTGTGTATTAACATGTCTCTGTAGTAAGACATGCGCAAATCAACCCTAAATAAAAGGTCTGTTCAGTTTAGGATCATCAATCATCATCAAATGTTATCAAGAGTGAGTTTGACAAGTTTAAAATGTTTTAAAACAGTGCATGTGTACAATGAATCACAGCGATTTACTCCAGCTATACTTCATCACCACAGCCGCGTGTCAGAACAATAATAAAAAGACGCTTCAATCCCGGTTTGTGGACGTTAAATCAGGTTTATTTTGTACATTATCGTAACAGATATCCATACAGAAGTGAATATTAACCTGTATCCTGTTACATTTGCGTACAAAGACAGTGCAAAGCTAAACGCGCACGCTGTATGTATGTGCGTGTGTGTGTGTGTGTGTGTGTGTCTGTGTGTCTGTGTGTGTGCATGAACTTTGTAACGACATCGCGTGTGACTCATCCTGCAGCTCCACACAACAAATGCACCAAATAATCATTGATAAACCTTTTACTGTAGTATTTATCACAAACGTTACGTGAGATCTGCTTCCTTCATGTTTGTCTGTTGTCTGAGGCAGCCGAGGGCGGAGACTGAGGCACGCGCGGCAGGCACGTGGAAACGATGGGCGGGGAGGACTAGCCTTAAAGGCGCAGTACACAAAAACAGCAAAAATCTATTGAGACCTATAAAAAACCATCTGGTGAAAGGTATTATAAATAATCTGATGAGTGTTTTGAGCTGAAACTTTACAGAGACATTCTGGGGACACAAAAGACTTATATTAAATCTGGAAAAAGGGGTAACCTAGGTGCCCTTTAAGGATATGAATCAATGCTGAGTAATGCTGAGCATCTTTGCACCACAGAAATAGGTTTTTCTTTAAATTTATTAAAACATTGTAATTTTTCTCAATATTACTGTTCTTATTGTAGTTTTCATCAAAGAAACCCAGCATTTAATCTTCCTAAAGATAAAATAGTGATTTAGTTTCAAACACATGAAAAATATTTAAGATTTCATTCAAAAAGAAGAAAAGTTGACATGTTAGGATATTTCTCATCGTTTTACCCATGCTAATATAAAAACAGACAGACACACAGACAGACACACAGACAGACAGACACACAGACAGACAGACAGACACACAGACAGACAGACACACAGACAGACAGACACACAGACAGACAGACACACAGACAGACAGACACACAGACAGACACACACACAGACAGACACACACACAGACAGACACACACAGACACACACACACACAGACAGACAGACACACAGACAGACAGACAGACAGACACACACACAGACAGACACACACACAGACAGACACACACACACAGACAGACACACACACAGACACGCAGGCAGGCAGGCAGACAGACAGACAGGCAGACAGACAGGCAGGCAGGCAGGCAGACAGACAGACAGACAGACAAGACAAGACAGATAGACGGAAAGAGAGAGTAATTTTTTTTCAAAGCTAAACTAGTAAAGAAACTTAAAAATACTGAGTTCGGAATGCTCTCTTACTCTTGTTCTCGCTGTAGCAATAGCATATATGCTTAGCTAGTGTTTTTTCCCCCTACCGATAAACTTTAGATGGCATTTACAGCATGGATGTAGTAATGTAATTAAATATAAGTTAAATTGATGTATGCATTATTTAGTTGAAACATGGTGAAAGATCATGTAAATGCAAGCGCCGTCAGTAGCAGCAGCAACAAACTCCGTTGAAAATACTAGGGTAAAATAAATTGTCATTTTATAGACCTGGCATGGAACAATGGAATTGAATGCAGTGCTTCTTGTCCGGTCTGAGACTCACTTTATATCAATTAGGCAGTAAATATCATTGGGTTTTTTTTGGTTTTTTTAATAAAATAGACCTTAAACTCAGCGATTTTGTAACTGCATTTAATTCACCAGAGGCATTTGGACTGGTTTACTGAAAAGGTCTTTCTGCATATACCCTATAAAATGTTTAATCTTGATACTTGTAAGATCTCATCTTTATTTTATTTTTGACTTCTATTTTGAAATAACTTTCCACAAAATTTCTGTCAGTCTCTATTTTGAGTTGGAGTTTACAAATGCGATTTATCTCAACTTTTGCTTTCATCGTCTATGCAGTTTTAATGTGCTTCGCTACCTGCTGTGTTTGCCCAGTTAATATTCTTGAGCTGTGTTTGTTCTTCAGTTGTCGCTGCAGTGTGCCAGACCCGTCTAATGCTGTCAGCTTTCTCAAAGACTTGGCTTGAGGTTCCTCCGTCTTAATGTGCGTTTGCTCAATTTGTAAACATCCTGATCTTCAGTATTCTTGTGTCAAGGCTGTTTTCAGTGCTGAGAGCAACATGTAGATTGTGTCTTTGATTCTTCCCCCCACACCCACCCGCCCAATCCTACATTCTCATTGTATTGATCAGCCCATGGGCAGTCATTAAAGTCGTTGGCTTGTGCTCCTAGTGGACTCTGGGTAGCCTCTCTGAACTCGGCGGTCAGCCGTTAACCGGTTATATTAAGATGCATGAGGTCGCTCTCAGCAGCAAGGTGTGCGCCTGGCGTTAAGCTGCGCTCTCCCTCTGGCTGGCTTCAGTGTGTTCTGGGTAATTAGGGTGGAGGGTGTCTGCGCTGCCATTCACCTCCCAGGCAGCATCTAATCAAATCCCACTTCAAAGCTGAGAGATTTCAGCCCCGTCCTCTTCAGAGCACAAGACACTCCCACACACACACACACGTGCACACACACACACACACACACACACACACACACAAACACACAAACACACACACACACACCTCTGGATTAGCCAGGCTAAACTGCCATCAGAAGCTGGCCTCTATTTTTGTCATGTAAATGGTAAGTTGGTGAGCAGTATGTGTAGGTTATCTGTAATCTAGTTTCTAAAAGAAGGCTTAGACTCTAATCAGAACTTTCAGTTGAGTAAAAAAATTTTTTTTCTATTTTTAGTGTTAAAGGGTTGATTTCATGTTATTTTTTTGTACGTTTTGTATAAATACTACAATTGTATTAGTTATATGCAGGACTTGACATTAAAGGGCACCTATGGTGAAAAATCTACTTTTCAAGCTGTTTGGACAGACATATGTGTAGGTATAGTGCAGGGACGTGCAGAGACCTTTAAAGGGGCAGGGGCTCAAATGGAAAAAGGGCACTTTTTATTAAATAATAGTGTTAATTGTACTTTATTAAATAAAATATATTATAATGAGATTATTAAGGAGATTTCACCCTAAATTCACCATATATTCACCCTTAAAAGGATAGTAATTCAAAACTGAAAATTCTGTCATCATTTACTCGCCTTGTACTTGTTCCAAACCCATTTGACTTTTTTTTCTTCTGTTGAACACAAAGTAATATTTTGAAGAAAGCAGGAAAGCTGTAACCATTGACTGTCATGGTGTTTGTTTTTCCTACTCTGGAAGTCAATGATTTCAAATTTATAGCTTTCTTTAAAATATCTATTTTAATCTTTTATTCGTTAGTGTTCAACAAAATAAAGAGACAAAGAAATGGAACCACTTTAGGGTGTTTATTGAAATATTTGGGTGAACTATCCCTTTTCAATCTGTTATTTTTGTTAGATTTTTTTTTTTCTGTTGAACAAAATAAAATATTTTGAAGAATATAGGACACACTAATAGCCACTGACTTCTATCACTAAACTTCTAGACTAAACCAAGATATACTTTAACATTTCGTTTTTTTATTGTTTGACAGGAAAAGCGGTCCTTAAATAGAACACGCATTAACATACATATATTATATTATTAGTAGTATTTAAAAAAATTATTATTATCCCCAGGAAAAAAGGGCACTTTCTCTCCAGGAGAAAAAAAGTGCAGGGGCTCAAGCACCCAAAGCCCCCACCTCTGCACGTGCCTGGTATAGTGTATAGACTGTCATGTTGGGGTGATATAAACACACTCAGTGCTTTTTTTTTTTAATTTAACAACATAAAAACGGTAGACCAATTGGACCGGTTTTGAGATCGTCCGTAACTTGACGTAGGAGTGCGGTCCCCCCGCCCACCAATATTGATTGACAGGTGCGCATTACCATATCCTCAGTATGTTGTTTCATGTCCGCCATTTCCAGCGTGTGAGTCAAAGCGACAGCACCAAAGAAACACCCTTGCTCTATTTTTAGATGTAAGGCTCATTGGGCTCAACATTCACCAAGTTATCGCTCTCCTCACCGCCAGTGTTTGTGAGTTTTGGTGAGTTTGCATACATGTGTACTTTTCATTGCGTCTTCCTTAAACTTTAGCGGTTTGCATTTCCCCCGGTCACAGAAGCTCCCTGTTATCTTAACTAGGTGCAGCTAGAAAGTGCGAGCGTGTTGCCTCACGTGCATGTCCCTTCATTGGAAATAACGAACTAACGACGCGCGTCGCCTTGCATTTCGCGGTGTCGCGGATGAAAGTGAGGACCGGCAGGGAGGGGGTGGGTATCGCGGATGAAAGTGAGAACCGGGAGGGAGGGGGGTGGGTGTTGCGGAAAGTGAGGACCGGGGGGTTCGCTCACTATTCTGCCGCCTAGGTCACCTCTATGGAAGCACTGGCCCTGCTCAGGACACTGTTCATATGTCTGCAGCGCCACAGAGCGTTATCTGAATAGTTTCATTTTAAATAACATGCGAATGTGCTCGTCTGGTGTATCGTGGCTCTGAGCGGCGCATGCGGTGTATGACGCCTTTTAGTTATAGCCTCAAGCAGGTCGTACACCAGAAGCGCCGCTCGGCGACACACAGCGGCATGCATTTCTGAATTCTAAACATAAGTTTCTATCAGGTGACACACACCGGCGCCGCAAGTGTGCGATACTTTCAACTGTCATGTGTCAGTTTTCCAACATAACTAGCCACTCGCCATTTTTACTAGCCACAATTTTGTTGTTGGGAAAATGTATTTTATATACATAAATTTGACTTTGGCATGCTAAAATTACTTGATTTAGACTTTGTGTTATGTACACATGCCGCCTCATTCATTTCACTTTTTTGTGTATGAACTTGCTTAAGCCTGCTTTATACTTCTGCATCAAGTGATTGGCGTGACCCACGGCGCAAGCCTCGCGCGTAGCTGTGCATTTATACTTGTGCGCGCTGTTTCTGTTTCTCTGCAAAACACTTCCGAAACGCTAGCTGGCAGTAGGTGTTTATGTTCCTCTGTGTCGTTTTTTTGCTGGTGTTTTGTTTTTTCTGAACACTTCCTTAAATGTACAAGTGGCTTAAATTCACTCATTTTGAGGCGGGAACTGGCGGACGTGCAACAACTTTAATCATAAGGTAAACACAAAACAACAGTCTACATCCGGAGCTCCTTCACAGGACTCCACACTTGTAAACACTTGCTGCATCGGGGCGCGGCTCTCACCTCCGCCCACACTTGTCAGCGCTACCAAGCGGACCAATCACAGAGCTTGCGCTACGTATATGCATTACATTTTTTGAGAGTTGAGCGTCAACATCGCCGACTGCCACGGCGAGGGGCTCTGCATCCACGCGTAGGCTGCGTCGTAGCATACGCGTGCGATTGACGCAGAAGTATAAATCAGCCTTTAATGTGCATGAGCAAATGGGTTATGGTTTCATAGTGTCACATTGCAATTCATTTTTATTTCACAGGACTTTTCAGGGCTTAACACTAAGGATTTGCCAAATTTATCTCTGACCACACCAAAAATAAATTAATAATTATTTCTTAGCCACAAATGTTAAATAATGTCAAAACATGCTAAATATTGCTGTATACATGCTCTTTTTATTCAACAAAACCTTTCTTAAAAAAACAATTACATAACAAAATTAATGCCATGCATCTGAAACTATGGACACTAACCTAGTCTGTCCAGGCTAAAGGTCTCTCAGATCACTAGTTAACTACACATACATGGGTAGTTACTCTCCTATTAAAGCGATGTTATTGTAAAAATAATAATTTAACCATATTAAAAAATAACCGTATGCAAAAGAAAGCAGGTGAAAAACATACCATGTGTGATAATGGAAGGATGATCACGCGCACACGGGTAACATTAGGCCCATAATCTGTTCTGTTCTGTTCAAAGAATAGTTCAAACAAAACTGTCAACCGCTGCTGCTTACAAAAAGATGTATTTTAAAAACATCCGGAGCTTTTGGAAGCAGCAGGATTGTGGGTGCATGAGCATCACTTTTTGTCCAGTCTATTTCAAAGAGAAGCGATCGCTGAAGTTGCGTTTCCATGCACTGTTGCTTTGTGCCAAAAAACTGTAGCGCTCATGCTTTATAAACAGTCGTGTGCATCACATCACCTGTCCCCGCAAGTGATCATCCTCTCATTCGGTATTCACCTGCTTTCTTTTGCTCGCGCGAACGCTGTTTTTGTCGGTCAAGCTGCTTCTTGATTTTAAGATGACATTTGCAAGCATATTGGGCCATCTTTGTTGTCGAACCCTGCTTTAAAGAAAACTATAATTTAAAAATCATCTTCAACTAGCCAAAATGGCTTAATGTAAAGCCCTGGTTATATGTAGTAGTAATAATAATAATACATTTTATTTAATTTGTCACTCAAGATAACCTTACGGGCAGGCAAAAGATAAAAAATAAAAATCACTACACAAGGCAAATTATATACAAAGAAAGTGCATTAAGAGCTCAATAAAGCACAATATGAAAAAGACTTAAAAAATGCTTAAAGGGATAGTTCACCCAAACATGAAAATTGTCATTTAGGATGTTTTCACACCTGCCTTATTGAGTTTGGTTAAATCGCACTAGAGTTCGTTTTCCCTTTTGGTGCCGTTCATTTGGGCAGGTGTGAATGTAGCAATCGCACTGGAGTGTTCATCAAAAGCGGACCAAAAATTTTATATTATATTATATTACCTAATGGATCGTTAGTAATATTTCCGGAAAATAACCATGTTGCAGTTTAGCAAAATTAATTCACGCCTCTTCCTGAAGTGACTTGCGATGTGCCTTCGTCGTTTGCAATGCATTAAAACATTGTTTTCCAGCCGCAGTCGCACTTCATTCTTGAAATGTATAGTTTGTCTAAAGTGATGTATACAAACTATATAGTATAGTAAAGGTGTTGTTTTTTTTGTATTTGTTTGTTTGTTGTTTTTTAACATGGTACTCATTTAGAGAAATGGCACATCATATTCTGGCTACACAGAGAAAACATATCTGTCAGTATTCAAAAAGATCATTCACGAGGCCAAGTTTAATAACAACCATTAAAGCCATAGAATGTGATTATTGCCTCATCAGTCAGAGCTCCTTTAGGCATTTTTTAGTTAAGTATAATAGTCCTAACCCTCATGCAAAGATGCTTTTGAAAATATTATAATGCTTGATGTTTATTTACAAAATTAAAAAAGTGATTTATGATTTTAGTCGAAATAATGAATGAATGAATATGAGAAGCAGACAAGGAACTGCATCCAAAATGTCATAATGTGGCCTACTACTAAATACTGTATACAAATATTTATATTTTATAGTTATATTGATTATTTTTACCACAGTGCATTGTTTAAATATACATTTTAAACGATAATATAAAAAAATTCATGACAGGTTTTCATATAAAAATTTCCTGAGATAAAAGTAAAGTGAAAAAAAAACTTTGTTTTTGTGCCATTTAGACAAAAAAATGTACTGACCATTTACTCTCCCTCAAATTGTTAAATACCTTTTTATGAGTTTCATTTTTCTGTTGAACACAATAAGTTATTTTGAAAAATGTTAGAAACCTGTAACCATTGATTCCATAGTATTTGTTTTCCATACTATAGAAGTTAATAGTTACAGGCATTTTTCAAAATAACATATTTAAAAAAAAAAAAAAGGTTTGTGACAAGTGGAGCTTGGGAAAATGATGACAGAATTTTCAGTTTTGGATGAACTATCCTTTTAATATTTCTGGTGCATTGCATCATATAATGATATATATATGATAAAAGGTTATGAAGGAAAATTCATTTCTTTGGATTTACACACCAATAAATCAGAAATGGTCTGTTTTGATTTGATGTTGTCTTAAATATGCTCATTTAATAGCCTCCTCATCTTACTTGCCGCTGTATTAGTAAGATAGAAGTCCATTTGGAATAGAACTGCAGAGTAAACGCATGTAAATTACTGTTCTGAAGAAATTTTCTCGTTTCATTTACAGAGGAAAAAGATGACTCTGATGAAGATGATGAAGGCCTGGAGGACCTCACAGACCTGAGTGATGAAGATAACGAGGATGATTCTGGTGATTTTAGGTTTCTGTTTTGAGTGAGGCTAGATATTGATTGTTTGAGAAAACTTCTGTTTGTTTTCATTATTCGCCTGTTTTGAGCTGTTCTCCATTCCTATGACTTAGATGGAGACCAGAAGCAGCCTTCATCTTCTAAAGGCAAAGCTCCAAAGAAGATGTTGAGCACAGAACTGAAACAGGTGGCTGAGGGAGATGAAGATATGGTTGAGGACCTGGAGCTCTCAGATCAGGACTAAAATTGGTGTTATATCAGAGGGACTTTTCTATTTCACTATTATTACTGCTTTTAAAGGAACACTTGACTTTTTTGGAAATAGGCTCGTTGTACAAATCACCTCCAGGTCTGGTGGACTTTTTAGCTTAGCATAAATCATTGAATGGGATTTGACTATTAGCAATGGAAAGTTGCTATTTTCTAGGTCAATATGGCTAGAAACTATCAAGGATCAAACTAATCAAGGAACTTGGCAACCACAGCAACTTTTCATTTTCAAGATAAAAGTTCTCCTGCCAAACCCAGAGAATGGCTAAATGGATTTAAAAATGGTAAAACTCAGCTGTTTAACTCCAGGTGACTTTTAAAAGGAGACTATTTCCCTCCAAAAAAGTGGAGTGTTCCTTTAAAGGAATCTCTCCTTTAAGAGCCATGTACAGTGCCTGTAGTAGTAATAACATATTTTTTTCACTGTTTTTTACACCGACAAGGACTCTTCTTCATAGTTCATCTAATGCTTCATAATATTGCCTAAATGAAGGCCTTATTAAACGTGTTTACCTTATGAAAACTAAAGGGTGTCTTTTTCAGCTCAGTGTTGCGTTGTTGTGTTCTGAGGTGTTGAATTGGAGGCCAGAGGCAGGAGGTGGAGGCGCAGGGTCGGCCCTGAGCACCAGACTGCCAAATGCTTGTATCATCCACTGCCAGGCTGTGCTGGCCAGGTGCGGAGAGAGGAAGAGAAGAAAACAGAGCACAGCCTGTTCTCACGCCAAAACATCTCTCCCCTTCAGTGCTTTCACGTCACTTTCTGAAACCGCTTGGCTTTTTCTAAATGTTTTAAAGCGCTGTTTAAGCTGCCAGAACTCCACACAGCTCTAGTGGTGCTGTAGGAAATTGGTTAAGAAAGACTAAGATTAAGACACGTTTTTATTTGTTCTATTCTAGTAGTTATTTAACTTAAAAGTGTAGTTCACCCAAAAATGAACATTTTGCTCAGTCTTAAAGGGATAGTTCACCCAAAAATAAACATTACTTTATCTACTCTCCTTCATGTTGGTTCCTTCATGTTGGTTCACTCCTTCATGAGTTTCTTTATGATATATTGAAGAATTCTGATTGCTGCTACTCATAGATTTTCATAGTAGGAAACAAAAATGGGTGCCAGCTTACCAGCCACTACATTTTTGAACAAGTGAACCAACTGGTTCACTTGTTTAACCCTTCCATGATCTTTGGGGTCAATTTGACCCTATTCAATGTTAAACGTATGTACATGTATAATTGACACATATTAAATGACTTTTCCTAATTTAACGGGGAAAACTTGGTAAACATAAAAATAGCACATTATTTTTTCAATGCCCTGTACACGTTTGATCTCATCTGTGTTCTTTGGGCCTTTAGCTCTATAAAACATAAAAAATATAAAACAAATTACACATTTGTTTTGGGTGATATTGAGGTTATTTACATGCTATGATTTTATAATATGCACACAAATTTTATGTTAAGTATAATTTTTAGAAAATGTTGTGTCTGGGTTGGGGGAATACTAATGCTCACAGGAACTTTGATATTTTTCATGTTTTTTGAGGTAGGAGAAGAAAACAATTCACATGGTTTACAGTTTGGTCCAAAGCTATATAAGCTTGCACAGAAGCTTTCTAAACTATTTCTCTTTGTGCTTTGTGCGCTCTCTCTTTAAGCTCTCTCAATTGAAAATGGCCTCTTAAGCAAAGGTTTTCTGTCAGTGAAATTTTGTCACAAGTTTTTGAAAGTAAAAGTGATAGAGGAGAATGTGTCTGAGACAGAGTATAATCCTTTAGGAGGACCCTGATTATGAGGCATCCTCCTCATATGAAAATGAGACTCCGAGTGTTGACCCTCCTGTTGTCTCTGAGACACTACCTTCCAAAAATGGAAAATTATTATGGTCCCGCTCCCCACTTGAAGGACAGGGTAGACTTAGTGCTACTAATGTCATCAAAATGGTTCCATGGCCCACCAGATATGTTGTCAGTCATGTTCAAGACACAAAATCAGCATGTATTTTTAACAACACTGATAGTCAACAAAGACCTTAAAAAATGAAATCATATTCTGGAGGTTTAAAATTACTGAGGTCTAAATGACTGGAAAAAAAGGTGTTATCAGATTTTAGGGTAAAATGAGGGTTAAGTGTTTTCAAACATTTAGGAGTTTCTTTTTTAAATGAAAACAAAAGAATGCTAGAATCCTGTAGCTATAGACATCTGTGCTATGAAAAAAATATGGAACTCAATCGCTACCAGTCATTCTTCAAAATATCTTTTACAATAGAAAAAAAAACTTTTTTGGAACAAGTAGAGGGTGAATAAATGACAGAGGTTTCATTGTTGTGTAAACTATGCTTTTAAATTTCTAAAACAGAAATGTCTAACTGACATCAATTTTAAGACATTTTGCCTGTTTTTGAAATCCACCTTCACTGTAATGGAAGAGAAAAGATTCATAAATTGGGATTGACAGAGTAAACAATAATAACTTTTTAAAATCACGTTTGGTTGTGCTCACAACTGTTCATGACAGTTGTTGTTTATGGCTGAAGCATCTTTCCTGTTGCATAATGGGACTGAGCATGCACATGTTTTGTGTTCTGTTTTTTTTTTCCATCACTCCCAGTGCCGTTCTGAACATCAGGCAATAGTAAATTAAGGCCACCGTGACTGAACGTCAGCTGGGCCGCATTAGAGTCAATTCAGTTTTCATTAGAGCTGCAGCAAGCATCATGCTTGTATTTGCACAAGTCTGGGTAACAGGTTTACTCGTCTATCACTCAGAGCACAGTCTATCACATGCAGCACCTGGCGCTGACAGTCATGGGTGTAGTAAAAAGATTTTTTTTTTTTGAGGGGCGGATGGTGGGCGTCCCTCAAAGTCAGTTGTTCTTTGGGTTAGGTGGGGGCCACAGGGGCCCTGGCCTGCAACTGAACCTGACGCTCTGACAGCTGTTGTTGACCTGAACCCTGCACCCCCTCCACATGCACCCTCCTCTAACCAGGGGAATTACCATCCACTGGGGCTGCCACTCCCTGCCCTACTGTGGAGGAGTTTGGAAATAAACATTACTCAAAAAAAAACATGCATTCATAAGTTTTCAATAGGATTTATTTCACCCAGCAGAGAATAGAAAAATAGGATGAAGACAAAACATTGATGGGAAATCTAGAGACAATTTTAATTAATTGCTTACATGTTTAAAAGGAAAAACCATTTCAAAAATTTGCATAAAGAGCTTTGTGCCTTCCATTTCCCTGCAACAAAGAGAAAAGTATCGTTCTTTGGGATCAATTTGAGGACAATTTTTTATATTTTGTAGCTCTAACTACAGCAAACAAATTCCTATAAATATTTTTTTTCTCATTTATATGCTGAAGTGGCATTTAAGATCGGGGTTCATGATTATTACAACTGGAATACACAGCAAAAAAATAGGAACAAAAAGTACCACCAAGCCAGTCAGTCACATTTTGTTCAGTAATAAAGATTTTTAACTCGTGCAACTACATTTAACAAAACGTACCACTTATTTCATCTTCAGTATATTCTTATCTTGAGCATGTTTCTGTACAATTCAGGATAATATGTCTTTCCCACAGCAGTAAATGTGACCTCACAGTGGCATTAATCCATCTACAGACTGGCATTGAGAGGGATGTACGTTCTACCCTAATGCTCTTTTTCCTGGGATTGTGAAACTAAAATGGGCCCAGATGTTTGTGGGGTGAGAGATTGGGCCATTGCTTTGGATGATGGCTTTTGGTCGCAGAAAGTCTAAGTGCTTTAAATGTCTCCTTTTTCCCATCCCACTACCTTCAGTATGGCCCTGTAGGTGTACCTTGTTTCGTCATTAGTGAGATCAATGCTAGATCCCACTTGTATATTCCACATCCATCCATCTTTGGTTTTGGACTGTGGAATGCATAGTTGCACTGGTCAAGATTGTATGTATTCCTCTTTGGAGGATTTAGTCTTTCAAAGCTTAACCAACTGGAACAGCTGGAAGTTGGTGAAGGTGGTGGCATGAAAGCAGAAAAAGAAAGTGTCTCTTTCGAAGTTCACCTCTCCCCGAGAATGTTGGGTACCACGAGAGTATATCTCAGCGAATGGTGCTTTCCTGCAATGTCTGACACATGAGAATCTTGTAAGTGTACCTTGTATCCTGACTGAATACAACTCTCTTCCTTCAAGCATGCTGTTTAGGAACAGCTGTCGGCTCACGTTCATCTCTCACACACTCTTAACGCTTCCTGTCTCGTCCCCGAGTCCCTATTTGCACATCTTTGGATTTTGGCATCCTTGCAACTACTGCACAGGGTGGAGCTGTTTGAGCCAGAGTCGTTTCATCAGTGTCTCTCGTCTTTCTGCACATTTCTCCACACTGTTCCTAAAAAAGATTAAGTGCCTCTGCATAAAGGTCCTCAAGTTTGCTTTTTTATTTTGGAAGGGGGGTAGAGGGGGTAAGAGGAAGGAAAGAATAGTTCAAAGAGGGCCCCCTTCATGCCCTCTCTCCATCTTTACCTCCTTCCTGAAGCGCTGCCTCTGCCATATGGAGAAGCAGTCAAAAGTTTTAATGGCCAATTCTACGAGGGAGGTTTAGTGGAGTCGTAGGCTCCCGCTGAGGAGGGGTTTCCGTTCTCCTGTTTAGGGGAGGTGCGGCAGGCGGGAGGGGGCACGCTGAATGGGGAGGAAGTGCTGCTGGTAGAAGGAGGGCGGGTCTCAGTGGGCAGGGGGTCTCTGTCTGTAGGGCGCAGAGCAGATGGCGGCAGCGGGAGGGCCAGCGGGAAGCTGGTCATGTAGAATATTCTGCCAATACGTCGCGCCACCTGAGGAAAGCAGCAACATGCCAGCGTTATATCTCACACTGTCTACCCAACAGGAAGTACATACAGATTTACAGTACCAGATGTATAAAATGTTTTCTACTCAGATTGATAAATGCAGGAATGTAATTACATTTAAAGAAACTGATACAAAAGTGGGCCTATGGGTTATGGGGGTCTGTGCAAGAAAATAAATGTGGGTTTCACAATAGGTGCAATCACACTATGCTATCCGAACCATGCCCAATCGCGTTTCCTGGTTTGTTTGACAAGTGTAAGTGCTCCGAATCAGGCCCAGGTATGGTTCAGTTGGCCGGACCTGGCCCGGTTGGAAGAGGTGTGCCAAAGCGCAGTTCAGTTGGGCTCAGGTGTGCTTTGCACTCACACTACAATTGTACCGCGTGTACTTTTAGGGGACTGTTTCATATGGATTTATTAATCATTCTTTTCAATGAACCAAACTGTCGTAGTTTATTAAACATACAAACCTCTCTCTGCACGTCAGCTACACCTTCAACCTCCTAATACATGCAACACGGGGATTATGCTAAATTATGGGCATCAAAAGTTGTGGGTCTATTCGGCAAAATATTTGCGTGTCACTGTATCCCAAACGACTAAAACGATAAAACTAAAGCAATCGCCACTGTGCTGAGGGAGAACGCTTTTCTGAACAGTTGCATCATCAATGACAAAAGCGTGCTCAGGTTTGGAAGGCAAAATGCAGTGTGAGTGGAGGCCGTTGGGGGAGTGGGGAGGGAGGACAATCGCGCTTCGCCACGGTTCAAGGCAACTGTACCTAGTGTGAGTACGCCCTATGAGTGCAGCTATTGAGTCCCAATCCCAATTCTGTTTTTGGGCTTCAAAATTTGCCCCTAAGAATTGGGACAGCACTAGAGCACCTGCACACGTCATCGCGATCTCTTGCTTTATGAGATCAGACGATCGCGACATTCTCAGCCACTAGACTGTTCTGACAGAGTATTCGAGTGTCATCATGTTGTGGGACTGCTGTACAGGAGTTATTATTATGGATTATAGATCAAAAATTTAGCGGTTTTTATTTTAACGTTTTTTTTTTTATAAAAGTATGAAGGTAAAACATGAACACAGTTATGAATATTTTAAAACATGTGTTTGTTTGTTGTAAAAATTTGTAATGACAAAAATACTAATTTGTGGCTCTCCTTTCGGGTACAGCGAAACTGCTGCTGTAGCTGGTGCATTCTGGGAATTTTTCTTACCCCTTGGTTTTGAGTGTGGTCCTGAAAAATCTTTGTTCGAAGGGGTGCATATCCCTTCCCTATAGTCCTATGCCTTCAAGCAAAAGAGAATTGGAACACCACTACCCCTTCACATGAACGTGCAAAACGAGGGGTAGGGGGAAGGGGATCGGCTACGGGGTAGAATTGGGATTGGGCCTGAGTCTGCTCCTGCAGGACCACTTTCTTCCCAAGTTTAGATCAAACCTTAACCAAGGCACCTGCACATGTTTTGAGGGATCATGAAAACCTTGATTAGCTTGCACAGGTGTATTTAATCAGGGTTTGAAAAAAAAAAACTCAGGAAGGTAATCAGTGCTGTGGCCCTGGTCCAATCCCAAATGGTGTAACTCTATATGGTTGACTCTTTATTCCACAAGACTAGAGTGTCCCATTCAACATTTTGGCTTTTTTTTTAAACATTGCTTGCTACAACTTTCACCACCCTCCCCTTTCTTGAGGAGGTGTACACACTTCTGCCAAGTCTATATACAGTAGACAACATTTGAAGTGGTTCAAAACCTTTCATCAAAGTTGTTCTGAAACTATTGAACAACACTCATTCTTGTCTTAGGACAATTCAGAAAAACTTTTGATCCACTTTAAATGTTGACTGCTGTAGATTGGTTCTCAAAGTCCTGTGGTCCTCAAAGTCCTGTGTCTTGCAGAGTTTAGCTACAACTAAAGTTCAACTAATCAAAGTCTCAGAATTGCCTAACAACTACATGCAGATGTGTTGGGGAAAGACTTGCATGAACACTGCAGTCCTCCAGGAGCAGGATGTTTTAATGTATATTACCTGAGAGCGGATCTTGAGGGCAGGCCCCAGTTTTAATCCCATGTTGTTAAGCAAGTGGTCTTCTGTCAGCAGTGGCAGAGTCTCACCATCAATGGCCTGCTCTCTGAAAACCTGTAATAGAGGACCTAGCTTCAGCGGATGTGGATAAACACTGACCAGTTTACTCCATATGCATGCAATTCACAAGACTGTCATTCCATGAGGAAGCTCATGCACACTAGGCATTAACAGTGAAATGTGGTGCGCTGCAGTCGACGGTGAGGTTTTGATGATGCGCTGAGCATGCGACAGACTGACATCTAGTGTGGTGAGATGTGTGAGACGACAGAGCTGTGAGTGAGAAAGATAAGAGCAGCGCAGAGCGGCCTTCTAACTTTTTAAAGAACACATCTAAATCAAGCTATTCTGGTCTAATGTTCTGGTCTACAAATTGCAGCACATGATCTTCATTCTGTGCTGTACTGTATGTCTCCAGCAGCCCCTGTTAAAGGCAGGGGGAGGAGAGGAGGCGTCCAATGCTCTGCTCCTGCTCTTGTCCTCACCTGTGTGTACTCCCCACAGCCTGCTAGGCTGCTGATGAAGCTGCACACCTCCTCCACACTCCACTTGCTGATGTCCTCGGCTGCTCCTGCCTCTTCTCCGTCCACGAAAAGGCCTCCCATTGCGCCTGTGGACCCCGCCGGGCCAAAAGGAAGCAGAAATCATTAGAGACAGTAGGCCCCCTGTCCCCTTAAACACACGCTTGTGCCTACACACTGCTATGTTATTGACCCTGCCTATTTCAAAGTTTAGTAAAGGTCAGCAGCAGGGCCTCTTCCTGGAGGAGGTCTCTCAGCTGGAGCAGGTAATGCGTTTCAGATGGCCAACGTATTAGTTGAGGCTAATAAGTTGCTAGCTAATAACTAGCTATTAATGCTAGGTTAGACTATACATTATGCTACTTTAAAATTATCTGTTATCTGTGGTGAAATGTCTGTGTTCTTGCATTTACTTTCAGCAATTTTTGTGAAGCACAAGATGTTCAGAACAATGTCCAGTCTACTCTTTCCAAACAAGTCGATGATCTAAAATAGACCAGATTTGTCTAAGGAACAACCCCAAATTTAAGTTCCTGACTTATTTTTTTCATTGTTTCATACTATATGGTTTTTGTCATACTTTCGGAACTTTAAATGTATAGGGAGAGAAAAACCTGAATGTAATGGTATATTGCCATACACCCAAAGCGCGTTACAATCCTATAAGGGGGTCTTTCCACATCACCACCATTTTATAAAGTAAAATCTTTGTTGTGTTTGTGTGCTTACTGTATTTTCTGTATGTTCTATACTGGTGCATTTTTGTGTGTGAGCCAAAATCATTTTGTATGTTGCATGTTCAGTGCAGTACTTGTTAAAATGCCTGAGGATGGTTAGCTCAGCCTCTTACTGAGTTGGTCACTTCCTCATTAGGAGACTCGTTTTCCATTAAAACTTGCTCTGGGCTTGCTTGCACTCTGGGCTCAATTTCTCAGTTTCTCTCTCTTATTCAGTAGCTCACTTTTTCTGTCTCTCTAAGGATAAGGAATACTATCTGAACCACAGAATTTACCGATTGTTAAAGTTGAGGAGCAGACATGTGGTGTCACTAACACTAGTGCTCTCTGTGTTTGTTTTGAATGTGGATATGGAAATGCATGTACAGTAGTTTCTCTCAAAGCATTTGATTTAGATCTAATTAAATCTGGATTCTGTAAACTCACCAGTGTGAAAGTAAGGACTGGAGTATGGGAAGGTAAAGGGCAGCATTTGTCCAGGCAAAGTGGATAAGGGTGGGATTCCTGGTGGCAGGTATTTAGCCTCATTCTTGCCAAGTCCTGATGTGAAAAGGTGATGAGTTGGCGACTCTTGGCCTGTGGAGCTACAAGGTACACTGAGCCTTCCTGACCCTTCCCCTAACTCCTTTATTGTTTCACTAGACTTGGTTACATCCTTTCCTTGACACACTTCTGAACCAAGACCATGTCCGTCCACTTTGGAAAGCCTCTCAGGCCTTTCTTCCCCAACCTCTGCATCATTCTCAGAGTCTTTCATGTCTTCATCCATTTCCTCTGTTTCTACATCTCGCACGCAGCCCTCTCTTAGCATCTCTTTAGTCTCAGATGTACCCCCCTGTTGGTCCCCTTGGAGTGGTCCTCCTTTCCTCAAGCTCTTCCTGTTGCTAAGGTCTTTAGAGGAAGTGCCTGCTGCTGCCCCCTGGTGGTTGAGGGAGAGTAATGGGGTGTTGTTGTGCCGCAAAACCAGCATGGCGTTGCGACGATTGAGCTCCTCTCGGAGTGGGTGGCCTTCTGGGATTTCTTGCAGGCTGCGTAAAGCAGGGTGTTCTGTAGGGAGCCCGGGATGCAGGCCCAATGGGTCCACCAGCAGTCGCTGCCTGTGGAGGTTCTCTAACTCCTTCTGTCTCAACAACTCAGCAGACATTTCCAACCTGGAGGAATAATCCACAATCAGAGAGGCATGGTGCATCTCAAAGAAAAATGTTTGAAGAAAAACTTGCATCTATTACATAATAATATGAAATTCTACACTATGGTTGTGCATTATCATTTGACCTTGTCTTTTGATAAGCATAAACAGTTACTTAACCATTAAGCCACATTTCTAGGTGCAAATCTATAACATTACCTTGCAAGGTTCTGTTTACGAAGAATCTCCTGTTGACGGGCGAACATCTCTGCCTGAGCAGGCTGCAGGAAACCATAACCTAAAAGACAATTACATCAGTTTTACATTGTAATCTATTTGTAATCTATTTGATTATTGTACAATAATCTATTTGTAATATTTGAGATTTTTTTTTCTTTTAAGATATTTTTTAAAATGCATATATGGCTGGAAAGTGACCCATAACCCATTTAAGGAACTCCGAGGTTAAACGAGTTTGGAGTTAAAGTGAGTGTGTTGCATCTGGCAAAGGTAAATCTCACCTGGGGCTTGGCAGAGGGCAGAAGGCATGCCCAGGAACGGGGGACGCAGGTGAGGCCCCAGAGCAATGTGAGGAGCATTCTGTGGGGACAGCAATGGTGGAGGGTGCGATATATCTCTGTGTGCACAAACAAAAAAACACACCATCATTAACCAACTGCTACTGTTTTTCTACTGTATTGTAGTCACTATTGCAAATAGCTAACATGGAAACACTATTGGTGTCATGTTTGCAACTTCTATAACTGTTCTTATTGGATTGGGATGTGTATCTTTAGCAACCTGATTAAAATGTCAGTGAAATGTAATTTCTAACCCTTTTCATATTTTAGAGAGCAATAGGTTGATCAACAAGAACAACGTGTTTCTGTGTGGTGGGATGGTAATCATACCAGGTATTCATCTTTCTGGTACAGTTACATGGCTTTATGGGAATGATAGTTTTTTTATAGATTGGAATAGTTTTTTCAGGGTTATAGTAATGATTTTAATAGTCCATTACGACTGTTCTTGCAATAAGAGTAATGATTTAGGAGTTCGGAACAGTTGTAGTGTTATGGTAATGAACAGGTTGTCAACTATCTGTTACTTCTGCATGGAGGTATAGTCACAAATACAGGTTTCTAAAGTCTAAAGGTAATGCTGTGTTCTCTTCCATCATCTATTTTTATCGCTCCCTCCATTGCATGCGAGCAACCGTAGCCCCTCATCAGTCCTGTCACGCTGCGGACAGCGGCACTGTTTGTATCCTTGCACCCCTTCACCACCTCCATCATCTCCTCGCTCTTACTCCCTCCCTCTTGCTCTGCCTCGCTCTGCGGCCCTGCCACTCTGGTAATGAGGCCTGAATGCACAATAAGAGCATGTCATACTCCGACAGCTGGGGCGGCCCCCCAGCCTCGCCCGGGCTACAGGCTGAAGCACCCACTAATTAACACAGTTCTTCCTCTTCCACCCCAACACACACGCACACATCCCCCTCCTCTTCCTGTCTTTCTCTGCTGTATTCAGCCAATAAAAAGGTGGCATGTCGCGTAGCCTCAATTATATTTTTCTCCTTTTGTACAGGCGGAGAACACAGGCTGTTCATATACAATACAGCGGTCGCCTTTATTGAGCCTCAGCGGGGGAGAAGGAAAATGAGAGGAGGGGTAAAAAGTAAAAAGGAGGGAGGGAAAAAATATGAAGACGTGTGCTATGACTGCAAGTGGTGAAGTGTTGAAATCCAAGCACAACCTGCAGTGTCTTTTAAAGCTTTTACTGCACCTCTGCCAATGCAAGCCCCTCTATTTACTGCAGCGCTTCTTTACTGAGCCCCCCAACACACACACATGCATAAATATAAATGAAGCCCTACATGCCTAAAGCAAGCGAAAGAACAGTGTGGTTGCTTTGTACTTGTGACTGAGCAACGCTTGCTCCAGGGGGAGAGAGAGCATCGCAGCACAACACAAACACATAAACATCCCAACAGAAAAAAATGAAAACCCCATCTCAAATGAGGAGAGAAGCCATAGTTTGCTGTGCTCTACTTAGGTTTTACATCATTTTCGAGCTAAAGACTCGTTGCGTGTCTTCCTTTAAACAAAAAAACAAAGAAAAAAAAACTAGCGAGGGATAGAGTGTGTTTGTGGAGGAAGGTGTGGAGAGACACAAAAGGGGGAAATTATCGATCGATTGGGCGGCTGTTGAAATGTTAATGCTAATCGTATAACCGCTTTCCGCCGGTGCCTTGCACTTCTGTGGCAGCTCCAATTAATCTGGAAGAAGGCAGCGCGTGACCTTGGGGCCGGGAGTCGGGCCGGCAGCCCAGCCATGCTTATGTAATTACACTGTGAAGTGTGTAATCACCTGGCCTAATCCCTCAGGCCTCACAATTAGCCCGGGCGGCGCTGGCCAGGCCTGCCAAACTCTGCGCCGCCCTGCGCGGCCCACAGATGAATAACGGTCAATTAAAGCTGCATGACTGGGGCCGCGAGGCGTCCGCTCGATAGTAATTAGCTGTAATCATGGGGAGACGTGCCCGGCAGACGTGCTTCTCCTTTTATAGGAAGCAATTTTGGAATGAGGCAAGCATTAACCGTTTCACTCTGGGTCTTTGGCCCAGAGAAAAAGAAAAATGGGCTTTAGAGAGAGAGCAGGGGAAAAACAGGGCAATACAGTGGAAGGCAGGGTCTACAATTCTGTTTAAACATGTATTTTTTACATAAGATATTTAAAATGCCAATTTGAAGTAGCAAGTGTGTTCTTTGTGCACCACTTGTGGCACCAGATGGAATTGCAGTCAGAACCTGTACATTATTACAAAAATAAATAAACCTGTCACAAACAAAAAACACTATAGCTGCGTCCGAAATTGCATACTTCCATACTATATAGTACGCTAAGTACAGTATGCGAGCCGAGTAGTATGTCTGAATTCATAAGGTGCATCCCAAATCACAAACTTATGCACTATTCTATGCCATTTTGTAGTATAAATAGTAAAAGTTGTGTGTTCACACTCAAAACTCTAAAAAGACTAAGTACACTTTAAATACCCGGACGATGCACTTATTCAACTGTTAAAACCAAGTGTAGGATGTTGAACACTTCACTCAACGGCCACATGTAGCGGAAGGGGCGGAGCTTAAAGGCACTGATGTTGGATAACTTTATTTAATTTGGATTGTGAAAGCAAAATTCTCCTACAAGAGTGATTATAGCGCCTCCTGATGGTGAATGCGGTTATACTCGTGGCAGATATTATTTGGTAGTTTGGTCATCTGGAAAATGGTTTGAATTTCCGTAAAAAATGTTAGTGTTCCATTTGGGACGACCCTACATACATATACTATGCTGAGTGTGCATAAGAACATAGTGGATAAGAGCATAGTGTATAGTGTGCCATTTAGGACACATCTATAGAATTCGAAAAACAGTATGTGAAAAGTGCCCGGATGACCCACAACTTCCGCCGAAATTTTAAAGTGTGCATCCGATGCACGCTGCGCTATCCCACGATGCCCCGTGTGGGAATTTATGAATGGGAGTGAATTGATGCAACTCGATAGGTCACGTGATTGACAAAATGGCGGATGTAGTACATCCGAGTTCCATTCATACTGCTCACATTCATACTGTACTGTATAGAATGTACTTTTCAAACAATGGAGTAGTACATTTAAATTCAAATGCAGTACCTACTGAGTAGTAGACGGCCTCTATGTTCTCAAACCAATACGATGAGTCAATGGTTTACTGTTCTAGACTATCTTCCCAAAAAAGAAGACAATTCATTAGAAAACCTTTTTGTTTCACAGATTTATGACGTGATTAAATTAGTGCTTTGCTTTTAATTTAAAATGTCCCTTTAGGTAGAAAAGATAGAAGGATGTATTGCAACATTGCACAGGCGGCTTAAAAAATGGTTGCATTTATTTCCAGCACAAAGACTGTTCACTTTATCAGCTTAATTACCTCTACATCTTTTGAGGACTGCCTCTGTTCCTCCACCCTGCCCCATTTCTGCTTTTCTCTATCTGTCGATCTCTCTCTAGCTCTCTCACAACCTAGCTGGCGGTAGGGCAAGTAGACGCCACTTGTGTTCGCTCATGTGTGACGACCTGTCAGAGTGGCAGCGGCGTCGCTCCCTGCCTGAAAGCAACGGCAGTGTGGAGCGTTGCATCTATTTGTGTGTGTGTGTGTGTGTGTGTGTGTGTGTGTGTGTGTGTGTGTGTGTGTGTGTGTGTGAAGGCGGAGGCAGAGCACCAAACTGGCCAGACGAGTAAGAGAGAGAGAGAGAGAGAGAGAAAAGAGGAGCGGAGCTGACAGGATGGCCCTTAATGAGAGGAGCGCAGGGGATTAGCCGCTCGCCACACCGTGCCCGCCTCGCCTTGACTCGAGGCGGGAACACATTTGCACAGGAAGCACATTAAAATGCATAAGGCTCTTGCTCACCCACCGCCCCCCACCCCAGACCACTGTCTGTTGCTTGTGATGCCCCACATGCCAAACACATTAGGATTTGCCTTGCAGATTCCCTAAATGCAATCTGCCATTTAAACCCAGACAAATGGCCAGCAGTGGCTGCAGGACTATTGATCTTGGTAATGATTTGTTTTTAACAATAGCCACTAATGGGCGTCAGATAATCAATTATGGAGAGTCGATAGAAAGGTGAGCTTGAAGAATGGCTTCCGGCTCACTGTTTTAGCCTGGTGGACTCTGTCGATGCTTTAGAGGGGTTTGCAATGTCACACAATCGGTGCTAAAAGCTTATATCCCATTCAAACATCCAAGCCAGTATTCTGTCATCCATATATTTCCCCATCATATTCCCGTATGTCTTTGATTCTTCTGTGGAGAGGAAAAACAGACTTTGAAGACTGTGCTGGTAGCTCTTTTAAATCCACTGACTAGAGAATTTAGCTTTAAAAAGTGATTGTCTAAAAAAAAACTAAATTACAGTGTGTGTGTGTAGTTTATCTTTAATATGAACTTAAGACAAACAAGGCTAACACTGCCATTCAAAGCTGGAATACAACCAATGACATCTAATGACCTGTTTCCACTGAGTGGTATGGTACGGTACGCTTTTATGGCCATTTCTACTGTCAAAAGGTACCACAAGGTGAACTACTGTTCCACTTGTTGGGTACCCTTTCGAAAGAATACCTAGTACAACAAAACGGTTACCAAAACTCGGAGCTAGATGTGCAGCTGAACACTATTGGTTTACAGAGATACAGTGCAACCGGAAAGTATTCATAGCGCTTCATTTTTTCCACACTTTTTTGTTACAGCCTTATTCCAAAATGGATTAAATTAATTTATTTCCTCAAAATTCTACACACAACACCCCATAATGAGTGAAAAAAAAGATTTTTTTTAATTTTTGCAAATTTATTTAAAAAAAAAAAAAACCTACAAAATCACAGCCAAAAATCACAAAGTATTCACAGCCTTTGCTCAATACTTTGTTGATGCACCTTTGGCAGCAATTACAGCCTCAAGTGTTTTTGAATATGATGCCACAAGCTTGACACATCGGTCTTTGGGAATTTTTACCCATTCCTCTTTGCCGTACCTCTCAAGCTCTATCAGGTTGGATGGGATGCGACGGTGTACAGCCATTTTTAGATCTCTCCAGAGATGTTCAATAGGATTTAGGTCTGGCCTCTGGCTGGGCCACTCAAGAACATTCACCGAGTTGTTGTAAAGCCACTCCATTGATATTTTAGTGGTGTGCTTTGGGTCATTGTCTTGCTGGAAGATGAACCGTCGCCCCAGTCTGAGGTCAAGAGCACTCTAAAGCAGGTTTTCATTCAGGATGTCTCTGTACATTGCTGCATTCATCTTTCCCTCTATCCTGACTAGTCTTCCAGTTCCTGCTGCTGAAAGCATCCCCACAGCATGATGCTGCCACCACCATGCTTCACTGTATAGATGGTATTAGCCTGGAGAAGAGAAGTGCCTGGTTTTCTCCAAATGTAACGCCTGGCATTCACTCCAGAGAGAGCAGCAGACATTTTTCTGTAACATTTCCCAGCCTTGTGCCTCGAGACAATCCTGTCTCGGAGGTCTACAGACAATTTCTTTGTCTTCACGCTTGGTTTGTGCTTTGACATGCACTGTCAACCCTGGGACCTTATATAGACATGTGTATGCCTTTCAAATTATGTCCAATCAACTGAATTTACCACAGGTCAACTCCAATGAAGCTGCTGAAACATCTCAAGAATGATCAGTGGAAACAGAATGTACCTGAGCTCAATTTAGAGCTTCATGGCAAAGGCTGTGAATACTTGTGTACTTGTGTTTTTCATTTTTAATCAATTTGCAACAATTTCAAAAAATCTTTTTTCATATTGTCATTATGGGGTATTGTATGTAGAATTTTGAAGAACTAAATAGATTGAATCTATTTTGGAATAAGGCTGTAACATAAAAATATGTGGAAAAAGTGAAGCGCTATGAATACTTTTCGGATGCACTGTACGTCAGCTGAGACATTACACCGTTATAATGTATACAATAACGAGCCATGGTCAACCCAAGTTTAAACAAACCTTGTCGTCTTGATGAACAGCCACTAAGCCAAGAAGAAGAGCAGGATCTACCCTCTGCCCCATTGTTGTTTATAAGGCCGTCTAAAAGCGCAAGCAGTTTCACTTTCGAGATAGAGAGAGAGAGAGAGAGAGAGAGAAAGCTCAAGTGCACATCTATATTTGAAATAACAAACTTTTTGAGCTGATCATAATAACGTGAGCGTGATTATTAAAGTGCTTCTGACATCCGATCCTTTCAGAAACGGATAAACGCAAGAGTGACCATTGGTACCCTTTAGGCAGTGGAAACGCAAGCCTGATAAAGAGACCCGTACCATACCGTACCACTTAGTGGAAATAGGCCATAAAAGAACCATAAACAGGATTTGAGATCACAAGATGCGACCAAAAAATGGACTGAATGCTCATGAATCATCATAGTCATAATGATGCAATCATTATGGTTAAATACAGACATCAAAAATGTCTCTGTGCAACAGATCTTTGTTTGACAAATATCATCACATATATGCGCATACACAATCATATTTAACCCAGCACACAGATCATTAGATTCTGTCTTATGATGATCTGAGGACCCCCCCCCCCCCACCCACAAATGGCTATTTCCCTCCTTTGAAGCTCAAAAAGTCATACAAAGCACTTTTTTTACTATTTTCATGTGCTTTGAAGCTTTAAATCTGTGGTTCCTGCTAACTGTAATTACATTAACACTAGAAAACATGTTCTCCTTTTGTAGATACAGTTTTTTTTAACAACATGGGGTGAATAAACTATGACAGAATTATAATTCTGAATTATTTATGTGCATTTTAGCAATTTAGAAATTTTCTGAGCTCAAACTAAATGCTTAAACAAAAGGATTAAAGGACCAGATGAACAAAAAAATGAGCGTGTAGGAGCAAGAAAAAAAATACTTTTCTCTCCCTCCCTCTTTTCACCCACAACCTAGGAAGTGTGCAGGCCTCGTTAACATCAGCGGTCCTGTGTGGCTAATTACCGTGAGCTGGCGAAGCTGTGGCGGCTGGCTGGTCAAAGCTGCACGCTGAGCTCCTGACATGATGCTGCGCTGGGCCAGGAACCGAACAGAGTTCCCCCACCCACGCTGGGCGACCCCTCCCAATTCACTTCCTCCCTACCGCCTCGCCTCGCCGGCCCATTATCGATCCTCCAGCTTCCCGCGCCACATAAATAATCGACAAGCAATTACCTGCCTACTCCCGCTGCCCGGGCTTTGTTTGGAGGCGGAGGGGAGCGCCGCGAGCACAGAGGCCTTGCTGAGATGAGGAGAGAGGGAAGGAGGGGGGAGAGTGATTCAGGGGGAAGAAATGTTGCAGAGAGGAGAACGGCGTGTGTTTTCCTAGCGACCCGTTCGGTCCTGAGCCCTATAAATGCCTCCTGACAAGATCAAATCGAACAGGGTTGCGAAGAGGTCATACGCAGAGATCATACCCACTGGCACATCCCATTAAGTGGATTTTCTATTCTTTCCGTGGCCTTAACGCCAACTTCCATTTTTCCCTCTTCCGTTACTTTGGTGCATAATTCAATTTTCCCCTCTTTTCTCTTCGGCAGGCAGTCACCCACTCCAACATGCATGCAGTATTCATTAGTCGGATGTTGGCTTCATTATTAATGTAAAATATTCATGTTATTTTAAAGCTTTGCATTTTTTTTCCTGTATCCGTGGTCTTAAAGAGTGCCTTAGAGGTTTCCACTCAAAAGAGGGCCATTTATCAGCGTGCACACATACATCTCATCCACTTTTAAACTATGATCAAGTGTCAGGAAAGCATATGTGTGGTTTCAACCACTGTCCTAAGCAGATACCACATGCTAAAAGAGCTCAAACGAACTGACAATGTGACATGGGATATTTTGTAACTCGCCTGTTCTCAATTTCTGCCAGAAAGCATTTTTTTTGTGTTTAAAAGAAGTCTAATAAATGTCTATACTAGACGGCTTGGCTAGAACAAGGCTATATTTGGGCTGTCAGTGAAAATATAATGGCCCGTTTCCACTGAGTGGTACAATTCGGCTCGGTTCGGTAGGCTTTTATGGCCGTTTCCACTGTCAAAAGGTACCTAAAAGCGAACCGTACTGTACCACTTTTTGGGTACCCTTTGCAAAGGGTACCTAGCACAACAAAAGGATACCAAAAGGCGAAGCAAGACTCGAAGCTAAACGCTATTGCTTTACAAACCTAAACAAAACTTGTCGTCGTCTTGATGAACAGCCACAAAGCCAAGAAGAAGAGCAGAATCTACCATGTGCCCTTTTCTTGTTTACAAGGCAGTCTGAAGCGCGAGCGGTTTTGCTTTTGTCACGTGCGTTCGCAGCGCGTCTATATTTGAAATAACAAACTTTTTAAGCTGATGATAATAACGTGCGCGTGATTATAAAAATGCTTCTAACATCAGATCCTTTCAGAAGTGGAGAGAGTGAAACACGGAAAAACAATAGAGAAGCTGGAAAAAAAGATTTTTTTTTTAGCAGCCTAAAACATGAACAAACTGCCATGTTTAACTATTATCATCGCCTTTTGGACTAGGACTGAGGATTACAGATACAGAAGAGAGGTTTGCACTGACTGGGCTATATGTTATGTGTTTTTGAACCCAAATAAGCACTAAATGTATGCTGTGCGTAGTTTTTCTGTAAGTGGTAACATATCGGAGACTGTAAGGGTCTGTATGTGTTCATATATGTTACATTTATTTATATTATATAATTGCAGACGTTACAGTAGGCTATTTCGCACATCATTGATCTGCATTTATAATTAAAGCATGTTCATAGAAAGGTTAGTAATGAACATTTATACACAAGTATTTATGTGTATAAAGCATCTGTTTTGTGTGAAGTGCTTCACGTATGATATGTGAATGACCCGTACAGCTTTACTGTAACATTTCCTTGAGCGAGAATGACATCGACTGAAACTTTGTCATACACCACGCTCGCCAAAAGAGAACCATTAGAACCCTTTTGGCAGTGGAAACATAAGCCTGATAAAAGTGACTCGTACCGTACTGTACCACTCAATGAAAACGGGCCATAATAGAAGTCTAAGAACAGGCTAAAACACAGGAATGAATGACTGTACATGTGAAGTCTAATCTGTGTATTTAGAGGGTGTCCATGGGCTCTAAAAAATAGGGTATTAAGAGAAATTTCAGGCCCTTAAAAGTATTAAAAAGACTTAAATGCTATTTTGCAAGGTATTACATTTATATCAATTTTTATTATGCAATGTATGGCTGTATTCTGCTAAAGTTTGCCTGAATTAAATCTGTGAATATTAGGATGCTGTGTAGTTTCTGAAATCAATGAAATTCTACTAGATTTGATATCATGCTGCTTTCTTTACTGCAGTAACTAAGGTAACAACATTATTTCTGCAGTTTTATAGGGGGCAACCTGCTGAATTAGCTAGATGTAATGGATTTTTATTCAGTATATGAATAATGTTTTAGTTTTAGATTAGTTTCTTACGTTAATATTTAGTAAATATACTGTAAGTTAAAATCTCGCCAGTGTTTCCAGTTGATACCTAAAGTGGTTTTAAAGGTCTTAAAATGTATGGAAAGGGTCTTAAAAGGTATTAAATTTCACTCTGATTCCTGTAAATACTCTGATATAATAGCTAGTCTAGTTTGGGGCTATTCTAAGACATCTATTAGATTTTTCACTGAGCCCAAATTTAGCCTTGTTTTAGCCAAGCCATCTAGAAACATAATTGCTTTGTGAAAAAGCACTGGCGTAAAACCTCACTGGCTCAAAAATGTTTGCCAAATAAACATCAAATATATTTTTAGTTGTGTGAAAATGTTCATATCGTATCTGATAAGGACTCCAAGTCAGGTTTTGATGCATTCTGCTTAACAGAGCTACAGGAGAATACACTAATATTGAAATAAGTTGACCATACATCCTGTTTGTGCCTGCACATGTTCTCTATTTGTGAATAAAGAAAATTCAGTAACAGTAACCGAAAGTCGGACGTTTCACATCAACAATGTAAAAGAATGATGTTATGCATGTGCATTACCGCTCAGGGAAGTGTGCGTCTCTGTGTTGGGGCAGGCCCTGTTTGCGCCGCTGGCTGGAGGAGCTGCCTGCAGAGGGGACGTGGGCTTCCATTCCTCCTGGATTTCTAACAGCAGCCATGGCTTCCTGACGTACATGTAGCAGCTCTGTAAATGGAACGAAACAGGCCAGTTAAATCAAGACCCTTATCCAAAGCCAAATCTGTCAGTCTAACTCTGAACCAATGCTAAGATTCAGTCCAAGAGTCGCAGAGCAGGATTTATCAACATGTGCTGAAATGTAATATTAGGGATTGGGAGTTAGTTCATATCACAAATCCTCAACAAACACTAATAATACAACACAGCCAGAAACACAAATACATGAATAATTACATGAAACAGACTTTAACTGTTTGAGACAACATGTCTGAAATGCAATTGAGGCACTGGATCTGTGATGTTAGACCAGCCCAGACCATCTCCCAACATTACCAAACTAACAGGGTCACAACAGGAAGCGCGCTCACTAATGAAAGGGTGTTAAATAGAAAATCCATCCTGCATGCCTCCCTCTCTTCCTCTCCCTCACTCTCATCTCTCGCTCCCTCTCTCCTCTGGCCCTTTTTTAATTAGACGGTTCCCTCGGGAGCTGGCGGCCATTTCCGAGGCTGGCGTGTGGGCCTGAGTGATCGGGTCGGAGGCACCACGACAGATATTAATGTGCACAGGCCCGCTGTATTGATCTGTTTATTGCACTGCCCCGCAGGGGCCGGACTGACAGCGGACAAACCTCTAACAGCCCGTGAGAGGGAATAAAAGCGAGTGAAAAAAAAACACGACGAAAGAAATCTACTCTCAAGGAAAGCGCAGTAGAAAACCAGAAATGCTTGTCATGCTCATTCCAGATGACCAGAACAATTAGCAGTCTGTCCACACGCATGAACAAATCTGGCCAGAGCTTGCATCCAAAGTCTCATGTTTCTCTATTATATAGTAAACAAAAAAAAAGAACACGTGAACAGAGTAGGTCTGTCACAATAATCAATATCGACTTATCAGCAATACTCGGAGGTGACGTCAATCATTTTTGCCATTGCATTATATATTTACAAAATCACAAATGATGTTAAAGCCATTTTATAATGAGATTCACGTTCTACCTAACCGGTGTCAAAGTTTATAATTGGACATTTATTTAATAGGACGTTTATTAGTATATATAATAGGACATTAACCTTTTTAACATCAAATTATAGAATCTAAATAACCTTAAAAATGCTAAGTATTTTAAAGTGTTTATGGTTATTTGCGTTATTATACTGTTATATAATCATTATATGATCAGGAGCATAAAAAGATCTCAAAATGACAATAATATCAGTTATCGCAACAATTTCTGTGACAATAAATTGCACAACAAAATTCCTTATGGTGACAGGCCTAGAACAGAGAATTATTTCCAAAAGAACAGTACACCTAGCTAGACATCCCACAAGATTCTTAAGTCTGCATACAATGTACTATCCCATGAGGCCATAAAAGAGAATTTCTGAATAACAGTAACGGTAGTAGAACACGTAACAGCACCAACATAACAATTGTCGCTTAAGTCCAAGTCACAGTCCACAGTCCAATTGGTCTGGATTACATTTAGGGATACACAGATATGGAAATTTTGGCTGATACTGATAACTGATAAAAATCTATATATTTGCAGATACATGCATCATAATCAGAGTATCTTCCGTCCATTCCATATCCGTTTTCAAAAAAAAAAAAAAAAAGAGATTTGGGCTCAATTTAGTTTTTTTGGTTTAGGGTAGAAAAAGGGATAAACGACTTTAAAATTCCTTATACACATGTAGGCGGTGCTGAAATGCCCCTTTTTCCTCTGATTGGTCAACCAAATCTGTATAAAATATATAATTAAAATAGAAGAAAATAAAATAAAAACAAATGGTACCCTTCGTTATAGCCCCAGGGCCCAATGTGTTCTTATTCCAGTCCTGCAAACAACTATTAAAAAAACTAAACACTAAAAAACACTAAGTAAACAATATTTATTATTATTATTATTATTATTATTATTTAGGCAACTACAGTAGCTCTGAGACAATCATGCAAACCAGGTTCTGCATAGAAATAGTTATCTTTACTCAGCATCAGGTGCACAGCAGCAGAATGTTTGGCAGATTCATTCATTTAAATTTATTTTTGGCTTAGTCCCTTTGTATTATTATTATGATTATTATTATTATTATATAGACCTTGCTCAGAAGTAATTATTCAAACCAGGTTCTGCTCGGAAATAGCTGTCTTTGCTCAGCATCAGGTGCACAGCAGCAAGACGTTTGGCAGCAAACTATGACCTTATTTTAATGACAAATGTGTAATAAAACTGCAAATTTACGTTTTTATTTAATTTATGCATACACAATGAATGTAAGCCTACATGTGTATAACGAAATTTAAAGTTGTTTATCCATTTTCCTAGCCTCAATAAACGAAAATCTAGTTAAAATATAGTTTGTTTGTTTTTTGTTGTTTTTTGTGAGCAAATGAAAAAACGAAAAACAGCCATTTTCTTAGTTTTCCTTTTTTGTTTGAAAGCAGATATGGAATAGACGGAGGATACCCTAATTCATAATCTATTATAAATGTTTATAGACTGATTACAAAAACAAATACAGTGAACATCTGTTTTTTTTTCTAAAATCATAACTGTGTTAAACTGCAAGGAAAGTTTTTTTTTCTCACAATGCATTTTTTCCACAGAACTCCCACACTGCACGCAACAGTTACTTGTGATCATGTGGAAGACAGAAATCTGGATCAGCCACTGAAAACAATCCATAATTTGGAGTTTTTTATTTGATCATTCATTCTTCTGGCCAAAAACAATTAAAAATAAAATTATAATCAATATCATGCAAATTTATTTGGCATAGAACATACTTTTTATGAACATGCATTTGAAGTATTAGCATTTTTGGACAGCCAATATGTTTTTTTTCTTAAACTAGTTCTAGTCTAATTATAGCTCAAAGTTACTCCAAATCTATCTCTGACTATAAACAAACCTCCTAATAAACAGCTGGCACTGCTACTATGTTCCAAATCACACCAATATCAGCTTTCCAGCAGTGTAAAACAGCCTCCAAATCCAGTAAAACTCAAAGCTGCTCTGAAGCCTCTATCCTGGGGAGCCTAGCGATGAATTATTCCCTTTTACCTGCAACAGAGGGTCAGCGGGCTGCATGTACAAGCACAGTACTCATCCAAACAGTGACACCGTTGCTCCAGGCTGCCACCCACTTTCACCCCAAACCCTGTCACACCCCGAATCTGCATCATCCGAGTCCGTGTTATTGTGGAATCTTTAACTAGCCAGATTTGATTTCCTGTACAGCCTGTACACGCAGAGCTCGTGGTGGCAAAGCATTGGCAGGCCTTTGAGAGCTTCTATATGGCACAACAGGTCCATGTGTGCCATGAGCAGCTGACAGACACACTACTCATCGGGAATTCTTTCAGGGGAAAGACGGATCCAACGACAGCTGAGCACAGCCTGTGGCTTTTTCTCTTTTTAAATTCACTCCTGTAAGGAGGCATCATGAACCGATTTTTTTTTATATATATATTTACTTTTTTTCCTGACAATTTTCAGTTGGTTTTCAGAATGTAAGACCCCGATATACTCAAGTTCTCTTTCATTCTTTGTTTACGTGTAGACATGAGGTCAATACACAGCAAACATACAGTCATGTCACAATTATTTCTATAGCCCTTAATATAAAAGAGTTAGAGAAACAGGTTATTAAACATGAAGAGCAGTTTTAGTGCAGCTATAAACATAAAACAAGCAACTACACACATTCTCAAACTATTTCTAACTCCTGAAACAACTTACAAAATATTTTAATTTTTATATGCCAGGGCTTGTAGTCGAGCTTTGCTTACTGGCTTAAATTCCAACTATTTCACTATAATAATTTCAATATAGGTTTGGTTTATTTAAATAATTCCATGGCTGCAGCAGGCGCAATAATATTACGCAGTGCCTGAAAAAAAAGTCCCCATCTAAGTAACTAGGCAACAGTGTTGCACGGCTGCAAAGTTCTATTATTAGTAGTAGTATGGTAGAAAGAGAGTATAGTTCCAAGCCATTTAAGCCTAGAAAATATAAACTTTTCTTTTTTTGTTAGTCAAAGTACACAATGTAACAACAGACGAGTCAAGCTTTAGATAAGAAAATGATCAAAACTCTATTTAGAATGTTTTTAAGTGAGATGCTAATGGTCTAATCTGATTTAATGATCTATGCTAAGCTAAGCTAAAAGTGTTCCTGTTAGATCCGGAGATTGGCTCAATGCATACATTTTTTTTTACTTTTTTTCCCAAAAAAAAGAAAAAAAAAGAAGTGTTTCTTTAAAGGGTCACGACACACCAAAACCCATTTTTTGAGATGTTGACAGTCATATATGTGTCCCACATTGCTAAAAACACTATTTGGACACATATATTACACTAAAAAGTGAAAATTGGTTGTTTTTGTGTTATTTCGAGCAAATGCGTTCTGGTTTGAAAAGAAATTGAGATGCTACGTCACAGCCATGAGATCCTTGTGTAAATTCCAGCATGGAGACTGGATGTCTGTACCTGTGGGTACAGTAAGTTTTCATCATTAATTCAAGAGATAGACTTGGTTCGAACCAATCAGCGCGCTCTATTGTGTATGAGGTGCAACTTCAGTAATATGCATGATAACTTCCATAGTATATCCATAGTTAACCTGCAGATATACAATATAATATACTCTTTTGTATGTACTTTATGTACAATTTAATGTACTTAAGTTCTATATATATGTATATAATATATTTCCAATGGAGTGATCTGATCATTACACTAATTAAGGACAATATTTGTGTATTGTTTAAGAGTTTGTGCTGTCCTCAAAGTCTGTGCAGGGTTGGTATCATCTTTTATGTCCACCTTATCTTATGCTCAGACTGATTTTGGTCCACAAAAAAGTAATATTACAAAATGTTATAATTTCTTTCTTATGTTAATCTGATAAAATGTGTATTTGGTGCACAAAACAATTATTATTATCAATGTTAAAACCGTTGCTTAAAACATGTCGAAAATTTGTCTGCGCCAATGGTGAAGATAATGCGTCGACACATGCACTCCGGTGCTCACGGCGACCCGAGTTTGATTTCCGCCTTGAGGTCCTATGCCGATCCTTCCACTTTCTCTGCCCCCATGCTTTCCTGTCAATAGCCTCTACTGTCCTATTCCTTAAAGGTGAAAACCCCCCATAAAATATTATTAAAAAAAGATTTGACATTTCTTATCTTTAGTTTTCGTTAATAAAGAAAGTGTTTATAAACAAACATTTTTCAAAACAACAATTTGATACTGAATGATAAAACATTTAATCATTTAGGATTCATTTGTCGATAAAAGATTCAATTATTTCAAAAGCTTAATCCTGTACTCATCCCACAATTCTAAAACGGCACCAAGTCGATAAATTGTATATTATACGCCATATATCAAAACAAAAATAAAAAAACTGTCATGATATATCAATGATATGTGTGCCCCATTAATATGACAATGCCCCACAGCATTTGACAACCTATAGCAACCTCATCACAGCCAAAGCTGAAGGTGCACAACACCTTATCCCTACTCCAAACGCACACACACTTGCACAAACCCATCCGCGCCTCCTTTCACGGCCTTTCATTTCAGGGCCTCCACTTCAAACACATGAAAGGAGGCTCTGCAGGGATCCAGGCGAGAAAGAACGAGGGAGGAAAGAAAGAGAGAATATAAAAGCAGGGCTGTGTGTGGAGAGTTCTGGATGAGTGTGTGCGTCTGGGGGGGAAAATGGTCAGAAAGGCCCGGTCCGGCTCTATGCCTATGTCAAGGGGTCTTTGGAGGGGTCTCTACTGTATACAAAGCAGCACTGCATCAACACTTCTTGACACACTTCAGAGGCACACAAGAGGAGGTGCGCTATGAAGACGCAGCCATGAGGAAGGTGCAGAGATATGAAGAAAGGGAAGGAGCCAGATAGAAGGAAAGCATCTCAAAGGAGAAGACGGAGGCACGTGGAGGTAAAGAAGAGAGGAGAAACACAGCTGGGGCTGACTGACGCTTCTCTGCGCCAGAGAACTTTCTCTGAAAACTCACTCCCTGAAAAGTCAAACGCAACTCTCTGTGAGCTATGGCGTGGAAGAAACAGCAGGGAAAAAAAACAAACAAGACCATAAATTAAAAGCAACTTGAGGGGAAAATGAGTAAAAAGAAATATATAGGAGTACGAAGGGAAAATGTTTGGGACATACAGTTAGCCAAATGAACTGAATTTGTCACAATAAGTGCAAATGTTCAGAAAAATAATAAATACAAATGAGGTAAAAACATTTACTATGTGAAATTTTAATTTAAAAAGAACATTGTCAATCCAAATGTGTATTAGTAAACAAAAAAGGAGAATAGGTGTGACTTCAGTTACAATAAACTGGTTATTACTGATGCTGGACGCACTATAAACACATCATTATAGTGGTCCATATGATTTGTGTAATATATTAATACTATATTCTAAAGCTACATAAAACATCAAGTTTATATATAAATTACAAACAATAAGTTTATACCCAGCAGGCACACAAAGTCAAGACTTTAATATTAGGTTAGATTTAGGTTGTGACGTCAACTGACTAAAATTTAATGTCTAGCCAGCATCTAAGGACAATGTTATTTTGACGTCCAATCACAAGGTCAAATGACCTTGATAACTGGTTGATTTTAGATTGTGTTGGAAAGTGACCAAAATCCAACATCGAGCCAACATTTTAAACCAACGTCATACTGACATTTATTCATCAGGTATGGCAACCAAAATCCAATGTCTGATAGATGTCATACTAGTGATAACGATCACACAACGTCAAGCTAAAACATCATTAGACGTTAATATTCGTTGATCTTAGGTTGGACAATGACGTAGGCCTAATGTTTTTTTCTGCCGACAACAAGATTTTCATTTCCAAACAAAATGCAATGTCCCCACAACATAGCTGCTGGCTATTTATTAGTAAATATTAAAAAGCAGTAAGCTTCAGGTATTGGTGCTTTCAAATTATGTGGGTTTTTTTTAAATGAAAAAAAGTGTACTTATTTATTCATAAAAAGGACATTGTCCATATTTTTAGCAAACAACTTGCATTTCTTGTCTTTTTTGCACTTGAATGATGTTATAAGGTTCTTTTTCAGACTTTTACTGTACTGTAACTGCATAAACTATATAGATCAGTACTATTATTATTTTGTGTCATTGAAGCAGGGCCAACATTTTGCCACATCTCCCAATAACCTAAAAATAATCTAAATGGAAAAATATATTTACTTTTCATATATGTTTTACTGACCTTAAAAATAAGTGCATTATTTTACAACTGCATTGTAATTAATATGAATATTAAATATTATTAAGTCAAATAAGTTTACTAATGAAATCAAAAGTATTAAACTTCTGAGCTGTATTATATTATATTATATTATATTATATTATATTATATTATATTATA
>CAIGQZ010001345.1:9046226-9078444 GCA_903798205.1 Danio tinwini | reverse complement strand
TATTATATTATATTATATTATATTATATTATATTATATTATATTATACAGTTTAGTAGTATTCTGAAGATCTGGGATGTCATACATGCAGAGATAAAGTTTGTGTGGATTTTTTTTTTTTACCAAGCCATTAAAGCATTTTGCATAATTTTTGCATTAATCGTAATGAATTATTTGATAACCACACTAAACCATATATTCTCAGCCATTGTTAAAATAAATGTAAAAAAATACTGACCAACTGTGAAGTACTTTTATCTACTTTGCAATGCCAGTTGTTATGCATATTAGTGTTAGGACCTTCAAACGTGTCAAACTGATGTGGAATAGACGTTGAGTAAATGATGATACCATTTACATTTTGTCTTTAAACTGAAGAAGCATTATGTACAGTAGACCATCCGGTGAAAAGGTGAAAATGGGTATCTCGCCCATCAAAGTCCTGGCAGTCAGGCATGTTGGCAGCGGTTGACTGGCACAGCCTTATCGTTCTGTAGGCTTATGAGCTCAGCATGCAGGGGCAAGCCAGCAACTCACATTCCTCAGGGGAGGGACGGCACCTTGGCCTGGTGAGTCTGTTTTCAATGGCAACCATTATGAAACCATACACCTGACATTTTCCCAGTAATCTGAAGGAGGGACCGACAGGGTGACCCCGCAAATCACACAGCTGCTTTCTCTCACTGGATTTCCCACAGACGGCCCTGCCCTGGCTTTTCTTCACCAATTCTAATTCCATTACACAAATAACCACACCTTTATTTAGGTTGGTGATGAAGATGAGGGATCGAGGAGAAAAGACCTGACGGAATCTGGGACGAGAAGTTGGTGCAGATTCATTCACAACACACCTTATAGTGCTCAGCATATATGAGTACACCCCTCACAAATCTCTCATTTAAATTTAAATTTTCTATAGCATGCTTTACAATTTTCTATCTGTGCATATACATTAGTTTAGTCAGTACTGAGCCAAATCTGGAGCTAGTCTGACAAAATAACTTACGGTTTATAATAGAGAAAAATATAAAATAAAATTTTAAAAAGAGCAAAAATCTAGAGAAACAAAAAAAATGTAAAAAAAAAAAATTAGTAGTTTGTAAATTTTTGGCCAATATTTCATTTTAATTTAAACATTATCTTTCTATTTCTAAAGACTTTTGGTGATTAAACTATTATTTTAATGAATATATTAATTTAATAAATCTGTTTTATAAATTTTTATAAATGCAGTTAAATATACTACCTATATACACTAAGTATATATTAATATAAAAATATTCATTTTCGAAATGGGGCGTACTCATTTATGCTTAGCACTGTACAGCATATAGTTCCCTTGAAACTAAAAATTTACTTGTTCCATACCTGTTTGACTTTTTTCTGTTGAACACAAATCAGACCCCCTAGTTTTTTGTGATTCCACAATCGCTGAAACGAACGCAAAATCGACAAAGTAGTTAAAGAGAAAAAAATGATTCCCTGCCACTGATGAGTTTTATGGCAATCTGTGTTTTAGGTGTATTACAGTAGGGGAAGCCCTAATGCATATCCTGAGAAAGGTACATGATGTCAAATGCTCTGGGGAGTGAAATCTGAGAGAAAGTTAGATTGTGGATAAAAAGTTATACAACCTTCCTTTGGCTTAATTCCTACGCTTTCAGATCTGTTTGAGATCTTGTCTTGACAAGAGACCAAAATAAAGATTTTGATGATTTGTGTCATTGTCATTGTGTCAGATTGCATACCTAACATAGTAGGCTACCTAATATGGTAAATAAGATATCACATTTTTATTTTTATTTTTTTCGCAAAATTGTCCACAAATGTCTGGGAATTACCGTCACACAATAAAAAAATATTTTATTTTGCTTGTTCAAACTACTTATTTCAAATAAGGTGATACAACACAACTCTTGAGATTTCATTGGGACAACTTAATTTTTTTATGTTCAATCCACATCAATTTGTTAAAAGTGCTGAGTTAACTTAATCAATTTGTGTTGGGACAACATGAATGAATTGTGTGGAACCCTGCATTTTTTACAGTGCACGTCATTTTTGTCGCAAAAAAATCACAAAAGAAAAACCATAAAAAACTAGGGGGTCTGACAAATGAAGATATTTTGAAGAAAGCTGGAAACCTGTAACCACTGACCACTTCACTGTTAAAAATGTTCTGTAGTATCTACAGTAACTTACTGGCAGCAGTTCGCCAGTAACTACTGTAAACCAATTACAGCAAAAATACTGTTTATTATTTATATTTATTTATTTACATTTTCATGTACAGCAACATTTATCCTGCTGTCTATGTATGTACGTGGACAATTAACACACAATTCGGTATAGGTTCAGTAATAGATAATAACCAGTTATTACGTGTCATTTATCTCATATGTGGTAGCTTACTATGGCGAGGGAGGTGAGCTTGGGTAATTACTACACTCCAACTACTTAATGCAGAAACTCTGCACAATTCACTGTGTGTGTGTTTGCTGGACAGTCTTTCACTGACACTGAATTTACAGCAGAACCCCTATTTAACTGTGATTCGGTGAACAGTGCCAGCGCGTTGAGCCAATCGCAGGCCTTTCTGTTGAACATGTGACCAATCATAGGGGTGTAAGAACTCCCTGGACAGGGCTCATAAAGCGAGCAGGATATTTCGCTTTGTTTATTTGCTATAAATGCTCATGTTCTTCTGTCCGTGTACTTGAGTTTTAAAGGTACAGTTCTGACTGCTTGTATTAAAAGACAAAATTGTATTATTCATTCATTAATTTCTTTTCGGCTTAGTCCCTTTATTAATCTGGGGTCGCCACAGCGGAATGAACCGCCAACTTATCCACCATATGTTTTACGCAGAGGACGCCCTTCGAGCTGCAACCCATCTCTGGGGAACAGACATACACTCTAATTCACACACATACACTAAGGACAATTTTAGCTTACCCAATTCACCTGTACCGCATGTCTTTGGACTTGTGGGGGAACCCGCAGCACCCGGAGGAAACCCACGCAAACGTGGGGAGAACGTGCAAACTCCACACACAAACGGCAACTGATCCAGGCAAGGCTCGAACCAGCAACCTTTTTGCTGTGAGGCGACAGCACTACCTACTGCACCACTGCGTCACCCCAAAATTGTATTACAAATAATATATACATAGAAATATTGAGTAAGAAAAGCATTGTCAATGCACCAAGATATCAAATTGAATCGAATTGATGGCATGATAATCGTAACCGAACCGAATCGTGAGACCAGTGTAGATTCACACCTCTAGTTCATATTACAGGTAAATACTGTGTCATTTACAAAAATTGTTAAGTCTTGTATTTGTTTTTTTGCTACTATAACAATGGTTACAGGTTTTCAGCATTTATCAAAATCTCTTCTTTAGTGTTCAACAGAATAAAGAAACTCGTAAAGATATGAAACCACTGGAGAGCAAGTAAACAGTAAGTAAATTTTCCTTTTTGGGAGAACTATCCCTTGAATACTACACTACAAAATATCAGAAAAGGTGACAGCTGAGCGCAACACCACTGGCATAAAATCCCAGACTGGAACGGCACATACAGTGGCACTAATTTCTTACAGATGTACAAGAGGGCCAATTAAACCCTTTATAGCGTTTCCCTCCTTTGGATTTGCAAGCAGTAATTAAGAATCATTACTGATCAAATAAAATGTAAAGTCATATGCGCTCAGATTTAGCAGGAATGTGAGATTGATTAAATTTACGCTACCGAAAAAAGCCATAAAAGCTGGAGGCAATTAACGGTTTCTGAGAGAAAAACGTCAACAAGGCTCAAGAGCGTAGTTAAGATGTAACCAAACAAATAAAACAAAATGATGCTCACTAAATTTTGCTTTACAAATCTTACAAATCCACATCCGTTAACCCTGGTACCTCGTCAGTGATCGTAAATTTGAAACAGCTAAAGAAGAAAAAAAAAGAGAGCTGTTTTCATGGTGTTGGTAATTTAGAGGCTTGGCCTGCAGCCAATCAAAGGGCCAAATCGATCCAGTCGACCTCAGGGCCCAGTGGCAGTGTTATTTACTACTGTGTGTGGCAGTAGTCACAGATCACCCACTCTGACATCCTACCGTTGGGTGGGCTGAGACCGCAAATAGAATTGTCAGTAATCTCCGCAGTCGAGCTGGAGCTGTTTGTGTGGCATCCAGGAATACAGCTACATGGGTAATTAGAGTGGATACAGAAACAGACACACACACACAAACACACTTTCACACAGGTGACACACACTCACCATGGCTCGGGATGCCCATGTTGTTGGCCAGCTGGTACATGCGCTGCTGCTGCTCCTCATAAGAGCCATGCTCGTTCAGCGCTGACATCATGCGCCTGTAGTGCTCCTCGGGGGTCATGTGACTGCCCGGCTCCAGCGCAGGCGTGTGAGAGTTTTCTGTGGGACAACAAACACAGTTCAATCAGCGGCCCTGGATGCGGTGTGATCTTATGAGAGTTTGAGTGATGGAGAGGGGTATGTGTGCTTCTCCTGGGTTTGCAGTAACTCAAGCACGAGGAGAGACTCTTGGGGGAGAGATGGGAAGGAAGGGGGGGATATTTTACCCTCCTCGTTGAAACCGGAGCTTAGCCCCGGGCAGGCGAACAGAAGCAGTGTGGCCCGGCACAGGGGATGGGGGAGTGTGTGCTGCCAAGCGCCAGATAATCCACCCGAGAGGCTTCAGGTGTGTGTGTGTGTGTGTGTGTGTGTGTGTGTGTGTTCATGTGGATGATGTTTTGAGGCGGTGTGAGTACGAGCAGTTCTTTATGTGTGTGCGTGTATGTGTGTGTGTGTGTGTGTGTGTGTGTGTGTGTGTGTGTGAAAGAGAGAGATTGCTATAGTTTTCTATCTGAATATATTCATCCATTGATTCATTTTCTTTTAATTTATAAATCAGGTCTCGCTACAGCGGAATGAACCGCCAACTTATCCAGCATATGTTTTACGAAGCAGATGCCCTTCCAGCTGCAACCCAACACTGGAAAACACCCATACACTCTTGCATTCACACACACACTACAGCCAATTTAGTTCACTCATTTCACCTATAGCGCATGTCTTTGGACTGTGCGGGAAATCGGAGCACCCGGCAGAAATCCACGCGAGGGCTCCAACCAGCGACCTTCTTGCTGTATGGTGATTGTGCTACCCACTGCACCACCGTGACGTGAATATAGTTTCAAATGTATTCTAGTGATGGTAAAACTGAGAAATGTGTGATCAGCTCAAGAAACATTTATTATTATTATCAATGTAAAAACCTATTGAGCTGCTGTTTTGAGCTACACACTAACATTGGTTTTCACTGGGCATGAAACATGAAAAAAGTGTACTATTTATTCTATAAAACAGGAGAAACTAATTGAGGAAACTTGCTAAAACTCTTTAAAAAACATGTCAAACTCTAAAGTATTTAATATTTCACTTAGATAATAGATATATAATTTTTTAAATAAAACTTTGATTATTAATTTTTTGTTGTTGACAGCAGACTTTAAAAATACACTAAAGACTTTGGAAAGTATTTGGTGTGTGATTAATTTTTAAACGCATACTGTAAGTGATTAAAACTGAAACCACATCATTATATAGTTATACAATTACTTTATAGTTTTTGCATTATATAATAACACTAAACCATTAAACCATACCATGTTCTCAAACAAACTGACTAATACTACTATTACAGCTAATGATGTTTCACACACTTTCTAACACTGATTTTTCACATAACAGTATATTATGTGGTGCTTGGTGAGTGTTAGTTTTTTTTCAATCGTTTTGCCACACATTTCAGAACCCTGGTGTCAATTTTCAAAACTCTAGACACAAAATTCACAACCATTGCCAAAATTGCACATTTTTGCAAAACTCTTAACTCTTTTTTCAAATGCTTGGGTACAATACACATAAAGACACTTTGTTTATTGAACTAAAATTAAAATAATATATTGAAATATTTTCAATATCATAGAGTTAAACATCAAATTAATCTAATTTTAAAATGCAACACACATTACATTTGAAATAAATTGAGCATTGATTTAATTAACACGATGTAACTATCAACTGATACAAGCGCTCAAAATAACAAGTAGTTGCATTACTCCTGATGCATGGAAACAATGTACAATATTACATATTTAGATGATAAAAGTTTTAGGATAGATCAAATGAAATCATCATTACCACAGAAGATGACCCAACTGGACTACATTATATATAGATGCCAAAATATTGTAAAAATTGCCTTTTCTTTCAACAGTTAGAATTACAAATATGTACACATATGTTACGTAAATATATTACCTATAATTTATAGGACTGTGTATTGTAAAGGGCCTCACGATATGGTACATATCACGATAAATGGGTCACGATACAATATATCATGATATATTGCGATACAATAAATATTGTGATATATTGCAATAGTTTGTATTAGTATGTGTCACATTATATTGGCAACTTGATAAAGTCGGCAGACGAATTAAAATTCCAATTCCAATTTATTTTAATTCATTCCAATTCATTAGAACTCCACAGTGTGACTGAACAGAGAACTATATATAGCAAAGCTTACAAACGGCATTTTTTGTCTAGTTCAGTACTCCTTGGTATAGCGTTAAAACCAAAGTGCAGCCACACGTCAGCTCTAAAAGCGGGAGGCACCTTTATATTTTCCGCCATGCTCACTCTTGCTTACTTCCGATACCGTACTACTTGGCGTTTTGTTGATCGTGAGTTAGCGACATTTACAGGAGCGGAGGAGGAGGTCGTTTGGCACAACTTGAATCAATACTTGAGGTTGGACTATCGATACACTATCATAAAAGAAATTATCATGATAGTTAGATGTATTGATATTTTTGCATAGCCCTAATAATTTATATAAGGGTCCATATATGGCTGTATAAGAACAGACATATATTTATTTATTTAAATATATATATATTTTTATATTTTCCAAATTAAGTTTAACAGTATGTCTGATAATATTTTTCAATTTTTTTTAAGTCTTATTTGTTTTATTTCTCTTAAAATAAAAGCAGTTTTACATTTTTTTAAAACCATTTTAAGGTCATAATTATTAACCCCTTTAAGCTATTTTTTTGATAGTCTACTTAACAAACCATCATTATACAATAACTTGCCTAATTACCCTAACCTGCCTAGTTAACCTAATTAACCTAGTTAAGCCTTTAAATGTCACTTTAAGCTGTATAGAAGTGTCTTGAAAAATATTTATAAAATAAATAATTTATTGGAGTCATTATTATTTTTAGAAATGTGTTCTCTCCCTTAAACGCATCACTGTCAACATTGCCAAATTTACACTGTCTTGTTTTTTTGTGAGTATGTTGTTGTATTTTGCACTGTCTGTATTTTACACTGTCGCTGTATTTGCACTGTCTTTATTTTACACTGTCGCTGTATTTGCACCGTCTGTATTTTGCACTGTCTGTTTTTTGCACTGTTGTTGTATTTGCACTATCTGTATTTTCCACTGTCTGGAGCCAGCACCTAAGCTTTTCACTCATCATAGCACACGTGCTGCTGATGATGTGACAATAAAAGTGATTTGATTTGATTTAAACAGAAATTGGGAAAAAAATAAACAGGGGGGCTAATAATTTTGACTTCAACTATATATATATAGCGCTGGGTTGCATCTGGAAGGGCATCCGCTGTGTAAAACATATGCTGGACTAAGCTGACGAAAATAAATGAATAAAGGAATATTTGAAAAAATGTGAGCAATTTTTGCAAATATTTTGACAAATAGGACAGTATTTATATACAGTATGTGAAATCCAAATAACTTGCATGTTACCTCATGTCATGCCATATCAGCTTTTGATATGGGACTACAACTTTAGTTCAGTGATTTCACTGTCTGTACTATTCTCTCTACACTTATGTATCATATATTTTAAACAGCAATATTTAATGATTGTTTATTGAAACAATGTGCATCTTGTATGTGGATGAACTAAAGTTGTGTTCCTTTAGTATTTGTATGATGAAAGGATTATGTGCACAGCTTCTTTATGCACAGCTTCTTATAGAAACGAACACAACATGCAGAGTTTTGTGTTAAAAGTAGTGACTGTTTAGAGTTTTGTGTCTAGAGTTTTAAAAATTGACATCAGGGTTCTGAAATTTGTGGCAAAACAATTGAAAAAAAAAACTGTAATTGAAGTCACTAATCACTAAATAATTCACAACAAAATCACTAAATAGAAAAGAATTCCCAGTCCACTGCTGAATGGTACACAACTACTGCAAGAGACATGACAGTCTCGAAACTGAGGTGTAAAGCTGCTTGTATTTTGGCCAGTGCCAGTGAACAATCTGTGTTAAGTCCAGCCTTTGCAGCTTCTCCGCCTGCTTTAGTCATTAAAAGTAATACCTGCTGCACTGAGATCAGTGTTCCCCTCCAGCTGTGTGTGTATTTGTGACTGTGTGTGTGTGTGTGTGTTTGAGAGGCAGGACCTTAGACAACAGCAGCTGCTGTGCTATCCAACTACACACAAAAGCACACACACATTGCTATGTTGTTTGGGTGTGGTGATGGATCACAGACACGCAGACACAAGACTTTAGATCAGCGGCATTCCAAAGCCATGCTAATCCACAGCGGGTGACCGACGCAAGCCAACTGTAATTCACAGGACTAAAACACACATAACACCCATTTATCATTCTCACCGCAGCAGCCGTGCCGATTGGCCACATGGCGACGAGTGAGCAGGTAATGCCTCAAAATAAAACTCAGACGACTGATTATTGGGTGCGGAGGTGTTGTGACACACACACACACACACACACACACACACACACACACACACACATATATATAGTCAAACCTGAAATTATTCATACCCCTGGGATACAAATGGATAATTTCAGCCTTGACTGTATAGATACTTTGAAAAATGTTAGAAACTGGTAGCCACTGACTTTTATAGATTTCTGTTTTTCCTACTATGGACATCAATGGCTACCGGTCTTCAGCATTCTTCAGAATATTTTCTTTTTGTGTTTACCCAAAGAACGAAAGGTTTGGAACTACTTGTAAGTAAATAGTGAATAAACGTTTATTTTTGGGTGAACTATCCTTTTAAATAAATGTCATAAAAATGCTGGAGTACATTGGTTTGCACCTCATGTGATTATTTCACTGGTCTGAGGTCTGGTAACTGGCTGCTCAGCTAGGAGCTTGATTATATGTGACTTGGTGTCACCGAGTCTGCCTGATGTTTTTGCTGCTTGCCTGTTGCGCTGTTTCACCTCATTAGCTCAGCTGGTTCACCAGACCCAGGAGTATCACCAATTTGCATATTAGCTAAATGTTAGCTTTAAAAATTAGCATAAAACACTTTTAGATGTAGATTCATGTTTTTTTTTCTCACTTTCCTCACTGTTATCACACAAAAAATTGTGATGCTACATGTACAAAAGAAAAAGCTAAAAAAAAACACATGGGTTTATTCCAGATTTAAAAAAAAGAGCAGAACATACTCTGTGTTAGATAAAAAAAGCAATAGCCTGATTAGTAGCCATAAGTGTCAAAAGTTTCTGTTTCCCTAAACACAATCCTAAATCAAACCACACAGATCACACACTATTCATCCCAGCCAAAATAGTAAGCTAGTAACCTCTACTAGCTCTGGGCACTTGCTGTTTAGACCCTGCATCCACATGATGCTGTTTTAGCAGCACTAGGTGAGTGTGTTTGGTTAATAACCATGTAGCCAATGCCTCTGTGCATATGTTCATGCATAACAGCAAGTCCAGCTGCAGCAACATTCTCATTTTATTGATTTTCAACTCCTACAACAAGCCTTTAACAGAACAAAAAAAACTCAATTTCTGAGTGTTGGCACTCGAGAGTGAAGCATGTTAGTAAGAAGGGCAGAAAACAAAGAAAAAAATCTGTCTAGATTTTGCTTTAAGAGAAAAGATAAAAAATCTTTGATTCAGAATCTATTTTTAGGGGCAGTTTACACAATGTTTTTAGCCTAAAATAGGAAACTTTTTCTGTGTTTTGCCAGTTTGTCTACATAACAACAGCATTTTAGGGACTGTAAATGAATAAATCTGAAAAAAGTGGAAGTTTTTGAAAACTCAGCAAAAAGCAAGACTTGTGTGAAAACACACAAAAATAAAACGAGACTTAGAAAACAAGGATGACATGCGGTGCATATTACATGTTTAGGGAGGTATAGTTTTAAGCTAAGAGCAAAAAACACAACAATATTTTAGTAACATTACACATGTGGTAGTGGTGTTGTTGCTCAACAGGTCATCAGCAAAGTGTAAAAAATAATTCTACATGCACACCATTGCCGAGCTGCTGATGGCACATTGTCAGTTCTTTACAGGTACTGTTTACTAGCAAGGTGACACCGCCAAATACTGGCATGGCATATATAATGGCTGTTTCTCAATATGCGTTCTTCAGTGATCTTGCGTCCTCGTGTTCTTGTGTAACATCATCATCAACAGCCAAAGTTCAGTTCCAAAACTCAAGACCGCAAGAACGGAGGATGCGTGAAAGTTCCCAGATGTTTTCTTGATATCGAGGATGCATCGATGCAGATATGAGCACCGAACTCGCTCTGGAAGTCCTAGAAGTCATTGTGAAGGGTTAAAGGAGGCGAGAAGCGCAGCATTTTATATAGATTTATTATTAAAGTTCAGAGATATAACTTATTTACCTCAGGAGTTTCCCTAAATAAGGCGATGAAAGTAAACATTAACATGAATATCTTATTAGAGACATAAACACAATAATGTTGTTTATTTGCTGAAATTTGTATTAAAATCTGGTTTAATTATATTGTGCAAAGTATATTGTAAGAGTTTTGTGCATACTATACATATATTGAAAAGGGAAAAAACAATTAATCGCTGTATAAATGATGTAATGTGTAAATAATTTTCTGTTATAAACACATGAACATCATGTGACCATCAAGAAAAACGCAGCATCTTATTTCTCACAGGACTCCCGAGTTCGTTCTTCTGAGGTGACCTGGTAGGATCGGTCTTCACAAGAACACAAGTCCATTCTTTGCATTCTCGGTATTGAGAAACAGCCAATAGTTTACAAGAGTAAGGTTTTTAAAACAATTTTTATTGTCTGTGAAGACAAATATTGGCAAAGGCAAATAGTGAACAAGCAATTTGGAATGGTGGTCATTCTCTCTTGACGTTAGTTTAATGGCTTTAGCCACAATATTCTTAACCACGCCCCTCTTACCATTAGTTTGCTATGAGGGAATGATGCTCAAAATGATGCTCAATAGCTCTGTTTCCATCCACCTATTTTTATGTGCATTTTGGATATGCGCATAAAAAACAGTTAATGGAAATGCCAAGATACGCATAAATTTAGAAAATGCGCATGAAAAACATGTGCATAACTGAGCAGGATAAACTTTTTACTCGATAAGAAAAGAAGCGCATAAACTGCAATGGAAACACTTTTAACGAACAAATTCCAGTATGCGCATTAAGAAAGTCATATGATTTTGTTATAAGAGATCATGTGATGATAAAAATGTGTGTGAATGGAAAAACCAGCAGGCAGAGCACACTGTAAAACATCTGAAGTGTTGTTTTGCTCATTCTAAAACCCTTAACCGTTTCAGTATAATGTTATATTATTAATGACCTCCAGAATCAAGAGCGTCTGTGCTCCGCATCTCATGCCTTCAAACGCCACCACACATTTACTGCGTGTCAGGATTGCCTGAGGTGCAGGTCATTTATTAAATGAAAAAAAGATTCATGCAGCTTCTCCTACTGCAGCAAATTCTGTCTTTAATGTTGATATTTGGTGCCAGTTTATCAGGAAGTGACGATTTTGTTCGCTTTGACTCATTGAATGGAAACGCTACTTTATTCGCACGTCTTTTATGCAATATTCCAGTTTTGCGCATAAAGTTAATTCGCATTTTTGGATGGAAACATAGCTAATGATGCTCAAAAATAAAGCCTACAAAAATAAAGCCTATATTGCAAAAATAATGTTGATCAAGTTCAAGGTCTAAGTTCAACTTGAAAGACACACACAAACTCACAAACACCACATAATGTAAATAAGTTGTCAAAGAATACATATACTTAATTTTGACAAAACTTGCCATATAAAACCTTCCAAAATGTTTAGTGACACTGACAGTGACTTCCCCCAGACACTTAGACTTAGACATTTAAATGTATGTAAATGTTTCTCTCAACTTTTAGAAACTCTGCAATTGTAAACTCTCTGTGTGCAAAAAGGTTAGCAGGATCAAGGGGGGGAGATATCAGTCTTCCACCGACCATTGTTTTCTCCTCCCTCCTCTTACTATCTGTCCACCCCTTCCCTCCAGTCTCGCTCAATCTCGCCCCTTCTATTCCCACCTACCCCATCTTACGTGCTAAGGTTAAACAGCTCTGATTGCAGCACATTATCATCTCCAGCACACCCACACGCATGCACACACATGCACGAGAGAGGGGCCCCTACCTTTAGGTGACACGCTGCGGGACTTCTTGCTGTCAGATGGGCACTCGCTGCTGCTGTTAGGGGAGTAGGCTCTCCTCTTGCCTAGAATGTCATCTGTGGAAAAAAAAGAGACAGCAAAAGAGGTTAGGGGGGGTTCAGATGCGGTCAGATGGCCCCTAAACCCCTCGCCGCCTGGCTCTGTACCTGCATACATGATGGAGCTGTGAGAGCGACTAAAGATACGGCGAGATGAGAGGGCCCTGCGCCAGCGTGAATGACAGATCTGGTTCTTACTCAGCCATGTGCAGAAAAGAGAGATTCTTTTACCCGCTCTCTCTCTCTCTCTCTCTCTCTCTCTCTTTTTCTCCTATCTCGAACAAACACGCTCCCTCTCTTTTGCACTCACCCTCGCTCTCTATCTTCGTCTTTTTTGTCTTGACTATCTATCTATCTATCTCTCTATCTGTGCATGCAAACGCTCCAGGTCTTCACACCGGCCTAAAATCTCTAGAAATGACAAGCGAAAGAGAGAAAAAAAAGATGAAAAAAAGCAAACGGACTTGCCTATGACTTCTATCAAACTCCCGTTGCCTCGCTTTGACGGCTTTTGGCTTTTTTTCACTCACTCTCACTCTCTGTTTTCAGTGAATTTAAAGCTCACACCTTTTGCTAATCTCTTCCTTCCTTTCTTTCACTCTTTCTCTCCCTCCCCCTTTCTCTATCTCTCTCTAGAAAAGTGGAGGCTGTCTACACTAGCCTAATGCAGCGCTCTAGTGAGCCGCTGGTGTCTAGTGTACGATTACAGCACCCTCCTCCCCCCCAAACACATCTCAAATCAATATCCTGCTAATCATGCTGGGAGGGGTGCTGCTGAGAGCATGGTGGTGCATGCATGCAGGAAGGAAGCAAGAGACCGTTTGTCATTGCACTCTCTTCTCCCTCTCTCACTCGTTCTCTGCCCTCATGCACCACATGAAGCAACAAAGTCAAAGCCACAGAGTTATGCTCTCCCTTTTGTCTTTTGTTGATGTCTGATTCTTTATCTAAATGGACTGTGCAAAAAGAATGGAGAGGATGCAGGTTAAACATTTTGCCTGCATGTGAACTTTTGTTGTATTAATAGTGTTTTATTGTCTGAATAGCATAAGAAATCCTTAGTTATATGGTGACCTGTAGGTGCATTGTTTTAAAGACCACATAGGTTCGATTAGGTTGAGCAGTGGGATGACAAGCCATCTCATAAAAACTAGATGTTACGAAACACCAATATGGTGCGGCTAAATATCAACTTTGATATAAATGGCCATGGAAGTAAGTATAGGTTCGATCAACAACAACAAAAAATTTTAAATTGGATGTATTTCCTATTGAAACTGTATATTTTGGCTATCGACATATGAGCCTATTTCATTTTATATACCAATACCATGAGTTGGCCAAAAGTTATAAAGAGTGCCACAGTTGGGTTACTGAAGTAAAAATTTCATTCATTTTCCCACTGTGAGCTATGAGCTAGAAGTTATTTGCAGTGAAAGTTGTTTGAAGCTTCCAGTCTAAAATTTTTCAACTGGATTGTTAAATAGCAGAATTCTTGATGATAAAAAACTACGTTACCCATGATTCTCCAAGAAATCTTTATCAGACAAATTAAACAATTTTTACCAAAACATAATTTTAATGCTTTACTTTTTACTACTGCTTAAACATTTGTATTACCAATGTTTTGTAAGATTGTAGTTAATAGATTTTTGACTTTGTCAAAGACAAATAAAGGGAAAAATATTTCCAGGAACAAGGCTGATAACAAAGTCGGTGATCTCTGTTGTAAGTGAAACAAGACTAAAACGATATAACTAAAGCAATCGCCACTGAACAAGAGTACTTCTCTTCCTGTTAAACTAATCAGTCGCATCATCGATGGCGTAAGCGTGCTCAGGTTTGGAAGGCAAAATGCAGTGTGAGTGCAGGCCGTCGGGGGAGAGGGTAGGGGGGACAACTGAGCTTTGGAACGTTTCAAGGCAACTGTACCTAGAGTGAGCAAGCCCTTATTCTGTTCTGGTCTGTGTCGTGCAGGGTGAGGTCATTAGGACCTCTCTCTACTTTCCTGAAGGTGAAAGACTGTACATTTTAAATGTGTTAATCCTTTGTTAAAGCCAAGGAGTGTATGAGAATACAGAATAGCCACACAGATAACAGATAAGCCAAAATGAATAAGGCTTTACACATTAAAGAAGAGTGAATGAGGAGATTCATGCATGGCAACAAAATTGAGAGAGTCTACACCTCTGTATATGTCCGACAAAAGTACAAACTCGTACCTCTCGACACCAAGCTCACTGTTCATCCCTCTTTCAGATAAGAGTGCTGGAGAGAGACACTGAGAAAGAAAAAAAGCAAGCCTGTGCTTGAAAGGGCTTTTGGAGTGGCAGAGCTCAGTCTGGGATTCTTTGTGGGGAGCGAGCTTTACTAATGACGCTGTTTGATGTATTCTCATCGGGGGGGAAGGCTGTCTATCCCACTCCAAAGAGAAAGAGGGGCCTCTCTAATGGGCCCCCATCTCCTCTTCTAACCTCCGCCCAAAGACAACAACAACACTCCCTACGTCTGTCTCTCGCTCCACTTCTTCTTCCTTTGCCGGCTTTTGAGGTGAAGAATCTCCCTTGGCGTATTCAATTATTTTCCGTTCTCTATTGTTACGTGGAACTGATACGATCGCTGCGCAAGTGTAAAACTCTAGCAATCTACCGCTCCTGTCTATGCATGAGCCAAAAGAGTTCAAAAGCCTGCAGGCAGCGTGCATATCTTAATACACGCCAATGTTGAATGGAGCACATTATGAATGGGGATGTGAAGGTACGTGAAAAGTCCCTGGAATTAAGATGTGCTTTTGTTTATCTGATCACAATTGGACAATGCTACATTACGGGTATACATGCGGTCTAAAACGTCTGAGCTTGTCCACTTTTAACTACTTTGAACCGTCTTGCCACTCTGGCAGCTAACTCTCTGCAACTCTCACATGGTCGCCCACTGAAGCTAAGCAGGGCTGCGGCTGGTCAGTACCTGGATGGGAGACCACATGGGAAAACTAGGTTGCTGCCGGAAATGGTGTTAGTGAGGCCAGTAGGGGGTGCTTAACCTGCAGTCTGTGTGGGTCCTAACTCCCTAGTATAGTGAAGGGGACTCTATACTGTTCAGTCAGCGCCGTCTTTCGAATGAGACATTAAAACAAGGTCCTGACTCTCTGTGGTCGTTAAAACTCCCAGGATGTCCTTCAAAAAAGAGTAGGGGTTTAACCCCAGCCTCCTGGCCAAATTTGCCATCATGGCCTACTAACCATCCCCATATCATAATTGGCTTCATCACCAATCAGCTGGTGTGTGGTATGCGTTCTGGTGCAATATAACTGGAATGGCATTCTCCAGGTGGATGCTGCACACTGGTGGTGGATGAGGAGATCCCTCTTTAATAAAATGCAAAACCAACTTGTTAAAGGAAATGCATCTGAACGAATCTTCCCAGCAAACAATTTTGTGCTTAATAGACGTCTAATAGACATGTTAACACAGACAGCTTGGCTAAAACAAGGCTAAGCTTGGGCTGTCAGTTAGAATCTAATAGACATCTAAGAATAGCCCAAAACTAGACTAGTCATCAAATAAGCAGATTAGGCAGACTTTAAATGTGTAGTCATTCATTTCTGTTTATTTGAATATAAATATGCAATAAATATGCAATAAATATGCAAAACTTAAAACAAAAAAAGGGTACCAAAATAGCCAACTTTTTTGGCATTGTTTCTTAATGGTACCAAGCACAACAGTACAATACAGGATGCTAATGGTTTACAGAGAGCAAGTGTGTGCAGCAAGACAATAGAATGACAACACATGAAGCACCAGTTTTTAATACACATCTGAAATATAGCACCGTAGGGACATAGGTTCCTCACAAGTCGCATCTATATGCTTGCCACATGTCTACATTTGCAAAAAAGATGCAATATGTGAATGGCCTATTTGGTTTTCTTCTTCAAGCAAGAATGACATAGATCTTTCTGGCATACACCTCACCTACAAATAAAAAGTAGTACTGGCAGTGGAAAGGCAAGATGACCCAAACAGAACCATATTGCACTGCACTGAACCATACCGCTCGGTGGAAACGGCATAAAAAACACATGTTAATACCATTTGTAAACAACAACTAGGAAAACAAAGGCTGAGAAACACTTCTACAAACCACTGCACCCTCTGGTTTTGTAGCAGCTAGGTTGATCCAGTCTCTTCCTCCCCGTATGTCTCTCTCTGACCCTAATCTCTTAGCAGTGTCTTTCCCACAGGGCTCAGCCACCCTAGCACTGCTATCTCCAGCCCAGCCAGTTCTCCAAGCTCCATCGCGTCTTATCAGGCAACCTCCTGCCTGCCAACACTCCTAAAGCCCTGGGCTGAGTCCAGTTCCTCTCCATCTCAACCTCCATCTCCATCTCTGTGAAATCAACGGTCCTGAACTGTCACTCAGACAAACAGCTCAAATTCACATAGCAATCCGTCCCCTCGGTCCAACCCCCCAAGTGATTAAAGACAACCGTTAAAACCTTTAAATTCTCATGATGGGATTTGACAGTGCAGGACAGAGTGATTTGCAGTAAGAAATGCTTTCATAAGCGGGAGAGAAAAAGTTTTGGAGCAGGGCAGCGTGCCCGTGGCGTCAGCGCAGGCAGAGAGGAAACCTGGCTCCGGACCACACTCTCTGTCTGCTCTTAGCACTTCGGTCTATAGCTAAAGTAATGCACTCAACAAAAAAAGAGAGAGTTTGGGACTGTGAGGATGAAGCCGTGATTCTGCATGGAGGAGCTGGAGGTGGGATGCCACACTGACTCACTCACAGTTTCTTTACTCCTAATAAACCTCCACTTCAACAGATCACCCACCACTCTCCTGTCCATTTATTGTTCACTGTTGTGCATTTCATTTATTTTAACATTTATTGTAATCAAATGTCATTAATCAATTGAATCTAATGTATATTTCTTTAATTTATTTGTTGTTGTATTTATCTGAATTTTATTAGATTTTTGTATTATTCATTCGGTAATTAATTTTCCTTCGGCATAGTTCCTTTATTCATCAGGGGTCGCCACAGCAGAATAAACTGTCAACTTATCCATATGTTTTACACAGCGGATACCCTTCCAGCTGCAACTCAGAACTGGTAAACACCCATACACTGTCACATGAACACACATATACTACGACCAATTTAGTTTATTCAATTCACCTACAGCGCATGTCTTTAGACTGTGGGGGAAACCAGAGCACCCGGAGAAAACCCACATGAACATGGGAAGAACATGCAAACTCCACACAGAAATCCCAACTGACCGGATCTTGCTGTGAGGCGACAGTGCTAACCACTGAGCCACCATGCCGCCCCATTATTTTCATCCTATATGATTTATTTGTCTGTTTCTTTAATACTAATGTGTGGACATTCATTTGTCTTGTTTGATAGATTTTTTTTGTATTTTTTTTATTTGAATTCATCAAATTTATTAATTATTTTACATTCATTTTTATATTTTTGATGCCTTTTTTATAATTTGTCCCATGGATCCCCTAGCACCTCCTTGATGCTTCTGTAATATTAAACATTTTTTAATACTATAGTATGTATTATTGCATAGTTTATGTTAATTTGTTGCTCAGACTGCCCACTACATGCTAATGATTGTATAGCATAAATGTAAATTACATGTAATAACAAACAAAAAATGGGTTACAAACATGTAACAATATTGTCTTTGCTACATTTTATTGATTGATGCGGTGGCCGAGAGAGCTTAACATGCTGCAATTTAAGAAAACACATGCAATTACAAAAAACGCCAGCAAATTAAGGAAAGATCTTCATCAATTTGACAGCACATGTGCTGCAAATCCTCACAACGCATACACAAAAAAATGTGCTGCCTTTTTCCACAACGCAAACAAATTAATAAAACGTACTGCAATTTCTCAAAATGCAAACAATTTACAAAAACGCACAGTATTTTTCCACAAAGCAAACAAATTAATAAAAAGCGCTGTTTTTTTTTTGTTTGCGTTGTGTGAAAATGCAGCGAGTTTTCATTATTTGTTTGCATTGTGTGAAAATGCTGCGAGTTTTCTTTATTTGTTTGCGTTGTGTGAAAATGCAGCACGTAGAAATACTAGAATGAACAGTACATCTAATCCAGTAAAAATCTTTAAAATATATGGTAATTTTATATTTTTATATTATGAAGTAAATACTCAAAACACATTTGTTGCATATAGCTCATTTTTGCTAAAAAGTGTTAGTACGCTTTCACACAAATTTCGCTTTTGGCTGAATTGGGAATATAATATCAGTGTGCCACCAGAAAGCCAGAAAAGGAAATAGTAAACTATTTTAAGAACTAAAACTTTTTTAAGAAAGTAATTCTAGTAAAAATATGCAATATACCCTTTATACACTTCTTACCCTAAAACTTTGCCCATTCAAAAAATAAAAGCAAAAAAACTGCTTCAAACTGCTTAAAAAACCCATAGCTAGAGCAGGAATACTGTGTTCTCTCTGTCTCTACGTGTGCTCTAGGGAGAGACAGGGTTCAGCAGCGCCTGTCTGCCTCAGGGTCAGAGATTTTAAAGCGGAAAGCCTTTAATACCAATTAAATGTTGCCTCTTTAAGCTGTGATGCTCATATTTAACACCAAACAGTGAGACTCGAAGCTGCCTCATGCCTCCGCCACGTTACCAAACTCATAGAGAAACGTCTTCTGTCGCCGGTGCTGTCACTAATTCCTTTAAACCTGAACCTGGGCGATGCAGCGGCGGGCCATAGCAAGGGCAAAAAAACTTTAATAACGGGATAAGGCTAGAAGGATGGAGAAATAGCAAAATGACTAAATGAGGCTCTTGGTTTTCTCCTCCTCACCCTGTGCTCTTTCCGTCTCTCTTCGGCTACTGACAAGTTGGACAGGCCAGACTCCTTAATTCCCTTTTCTTATTCCCTTAATCTGTCATCTTTATCAGGCAGGGGAAGTGGCGGGCGGCGCGGCGGAGCCCCAACCTCCAATCAATCTCCACATTACAGCTGACAGAATGGTGCTAATAACTTATTGATCCCCCTGTTTGCGGGGCTCGGCCAGAACTGAAAGGATGGCATTGATTGGCTATGGTGGGGGGTGTTGGGGGAGCAGCACGGCGCTTCCGCCAGCCTGGAGGATTCAGTACCGCCCTCCTCTACTGACGCTCCCCCACTGAGAGCCTTGGGGGAGAGACAGAGCGAAAGACAGAGAGAGAGCGAGAGAGAGAGAGAGAGAGAGAGAGAGAGAGAGAGAGAGAGAGAGAGAGAGAAAAGATGCAAGCGGAAAAAAGGGAGAGAGATCAAAATCATGGGAAAGAGAAGGAGAAAACAACAAAACAAGGCAAAAAAAATGCTGCAATTGTGAAAAAAAAACTAAGAGAGAAACAGTGGTTGAGAAAAATGTAGGAGAGGAAGGAAGGGAATCCGCAGAGATAAAAAATGAAATAAAACACATGCAGCTATGGGTGCACTGTATGATAGTATAATAAGTGCTATGCTCCTTATACTACCTGTATCTGGATGACTTTTACTGGCTTACGGTAAAAAATTGACAGAAAAACATTGAGAGATCTTAAAATACAGAGTTGATTAAGTTATCTTATTAGACAATAGATTTTAGAAACTCTATTTGATTGCGTTTAAGCAACATGTGATGTTGCAACACCTTTTATATTGATTTAACATCCCAGCAGCTTCTAATGGAGCTTATCTAATCCAAATTTAGAGCTGGAACTTGCAGTTTCATTAAAAACTCTAAAAATAGTTTGGAACTATTTGCAGTTCAACTGTTAAACAGTATAATGTGAAGCTCCCGCTTATGTCAAACACATTTATTTGTTATGATTCGTTTTCTAATATTCCATTGAATGTAAATGTAAAGCAAAACTATTTTCAACATTTGACTATAAAGGTGAATTGGGTAAGCTAAATTGCCCATAGTGTATGTGTGTGAATGAGTGTGTAAGGATGTTTCCCAGTGATTGGTTGCGGCTGGAAGGGCATTCGCTGTGTAAAATGTGCTGGATAATTTGGTGGTTCATGCCGCTGTGGCGACCCCAGATTAATAAAGGGACAAAGCCGAGAAAATAAATGAATGAATGAATGAATGAATGAATGAATGAATGAATGATTAGACTTCACATATATGAAACATCATATATGACACATATTTAAAATTATTGCATAAATGGCTGTTTATGTATATTTTTTTCAAAATTATAGATATGTACATATATATATATATGTATATATCAGCTACAGTTATATATATATATAGTTAACCTAGTTAACCTAATTAACCTAGTTATACCTTTAAGCTGTATAGAAGTGTCTTGAAAAATATCTAGTCAAATATTATTTATTGTCATCATGGCAAAGATGAAATAAATCAGTTTTTAGAAATGAGTTATTAAAACTATTATGTTTAGAAATGTGTTGAAAAAAATCTTCTCTCCGTTAAACAGAAATTGGGGAAAAAAGGAGGGCTAATATTAATATATGGTTTATAATACATAGGGTTAATATAATATATGTGTATATGTAAACACATTTGATAAACTGTTTCATCCAAAGTTATTTAAAGTGCCATCAGCCCACCCATAGTATAATAATAAAGCAATAGACAAGTAGACTTGTAGGAGAGAAAACAAACAAAATCACCGACTGGACACTTCAATTGCTGTCTAAACATGCAAATGTTCTGTCTTCATAGATTAAAATTATAAGATACAAATTCAGAACCCTTATTCGCTGATCCAGATACACAGCAGACACTCCTGTCTGCCTTTAGGAAACCATGAGAGTGACAGAGAGGGAGGGGGAAGCAAAAACACCTTATACGCCTATTAAGAGTCTCTGGTCTGACCGCAAAGCCACGTTTAGGAGTCTACACAGAGAGCCAGACGAGCTGCCGGCGCCCTGCCCTCCCCCATCCCTCACTGGGGCCAGCAGGCCGGCCGGCCGGACGGAGAGAGAAAGAGAGAGAGAGAGAGAGAGGAGGGGGAGCAGAGCCGTCTCTGCTCCGTCACTGACGCCTGGGTCAGCTCTCATGTCTGTCCCTCAGATTTAATTAACGGGCCTCTCCGGTGCAAAGCAACCCCAGCGCGGCAGTCGGCTTCCTCTTCCTCCGCCTGTCTCGCAGTCCACCCTCCCCTGATAGCACACGATGCTCTGCTCATTCATTTGTTCTGCACTTTTCCAACCTTTTCTTCTCTCTCTCTCTCTCTCTCTCTCTCTCTCTCTCTTTCTCTTTTGCTCAACCACAGAAGTAGTCAGACTTGAAAGGAAGTAAAAGAGACTGTGTGACAGAGCACAAAAAAAAGCTGTTGGAGTCTCGCGGCTGAACAAGGAAAAACGAACACTTATGCCTGCTTTGATTTAAGCTTATGTAAGATCAGCCTTCATTATACTGGTAAGTAGGGCTGGGTGATATGACAAAAAAAACTCATATCATGATACAAGTTATCTCATATCCTGATAACGATATATATATCACGATGTAGCACCTTTTCTGTAAATTCACTCATTTATTATTGACCACAAAAAGACATTTTAAATGCTCAAATATGTACTCATTCATTTATTCATTCATTTATTTTCCTTCGGCTTAGTCCCTTATTTATCAGGGGTCACCCCAGCGGAATGAAGCGCCAACTGTTCCAGCATATGTTTTATGTGGTGGATGACTTTACAGCCATAACCCAGTACTGGGAAACACCCATACACTATCTCATACACACGCACTCATACACTACGGCCAATTTAGTCCAACCAATTTACCTATAGCGTAGGTTTTTGGACTGTGGGGAAAACCGGAGCCCACACAAACATGCAAACTCCACACAGGAATGCCAACTGGCCCAGCCGGGACTCGAACCATCGAACTTCTTGCAGTCAGGCAACAGTGCTAACCACTGAGCCCCCATGCCGCCCTGTACACATTCATATATTATTATTTTTCCCACTTAGAACTTAGAAATATAATGTGGAAATCTAAAATAAATATTAATGAAATGTTAAACACTTTAAAAATATATTAATATTACAGGCCCAACATAAAATATTGATAAATAAAATGCTAAATGTAAACACTTTACTTTTAAGCTTGCAACTTTCTTATTAAGCTGTTATTAACAACCAGATCGCAGTCATCCAACTGAGAAAAACATATTATTACATAAACAATGTATACTCCTACACCACGAAAGAAATGTTAGAGTATAATATGACTTATTATTTATATCGTCCCTATGATATATATCAGGGCTGCACAATATATCGTTTCAGCATTGATATCGCAACGTGAGTCCACAATAGTCACAACGAAGGAATTACAGTTAACAAAATCGTGGAGTCATTTCAAACTTTAACCTGATGGAGTATACACTAGCTTACACATTATTCAGACACAAGATGGCACCAAAAACACAAAGTTGACAGAAACTAAAACGGCTGATGGAGTATACACTAATGGCCCATTCGCATTGGGCGTCAGCGTCAATGCTTACTATTCACCTTGAATTGGTGACGTCGATCGTTGCCGAACTGAATTTTGGGTCCGTCAGCGCTGCATCAGTGGCATTGCTCACTGCAGAAGTTGGGACTTTCTCAACTTTTCAAGCGCCAACGAAAGCATCAGTCAAATCAGATCACTGTATGCAAATACACCAGCTTAGACAGTAGCTGATTGCTGACTAATTTAATTGGCTGACGCTACTATGATGATCGCGTCAACCCCAACTTTAGACACACCCTCTGTCAAGCATTGACTCTGAAGCCCCATGTACCTAAATAACCTGCACATTATTTAGACACAAAATGGTGTCAAACAGTCCAAAACCACAGTGTGACAGACAATCAGATAGATACTGTATGAATGTGAATGTAAGTAAATAAATGTAAACCTGAGATAAATGTAACCTTGGTCTGAAAGTTTATTGTTTGCATGTGTTGTTAAGGCCTAACTGTAAGAACTTTGAACAAACTGAAACATTTGGGCACAATAAACGTTTGTAACTTAGGTTAATTAAGGTTAATTGTACATTTGTACTCAATTAAAACGGTACAGTATAGTGTTATTTTTATTATTATTATAATACAGTGATTATTCAATTTCTGCTTCTGAATACTGTTTGACTCCCCAAAAAATCTCATGATATAGCACAGCCCTATTGGTACATTACGCAAGATGTAGTAAATGTGCATTTGCAAATGAGCCTGTTGCATGCGTTCGACCTCTAACCTGGCCCAGAGACGGAGGCTCTCTAATTTCACTGGCAGACAGAATTAGACGCGCTGGGTGATCGGATTGGACTTGTTTACAGACATGAGTCTAGCTGCTTACAGCGCCCGTTAAACCTCTTTTCAATGCTCAAACTGACAGATTTTGGTCATCAGCCACGCCGCAGGTGGCTTCCGCTCTTATTCCTTTGTGTCTTCTTCAATTAAGATGACGATTAATTGAGCATCTTCCATTTAGGTTATGGGAGTCTTGCTTTTAACCCAAGCTTTAGATCTCTAGTCTGGCTGGAAAGCTCTATGCCAAAAAAGGTGATTCGATCCATCTTCAGAGCCATTAGATCAGAGAGATGTAGAGGATACTGGGATACTGGCTTAAGACTTTATTATGCTGGGCCGATGCTACTGTAATAGGATTTGGAGACATATTCACATATGGCCATTTTACCAGAAACCTGCAGTAGGATGTATTATAGTATGATTTTACTATGAGTAATAACATCAACCTAAAGAAATACAAAAAAAAAATTATGCAAATAAGTAACTAATGTTTTGAGTAAATTATAACATTACAACATTTAGGAAATTGATGAATTAATCTACTAAATCAAATTAAATGTTCTATAGTTATATAACATTACAATATAAAAAAATGTTATGATCAAATTATTATTATTATTGTTGTTATTATTATTATTATTATTATTATTGTTGAATTCTTCTTCTTTTTCTAATTATTATTTTATTCATATTATTTTATTATTATTATTATTATTATTATTATATTATTATTGTTATTATTAATACTTAATAAAAAATTTGAAAAATACTGAAATAAATTAAATATAATTTTTTTACAGACATCAATAAATTAGTACATAAACCTTCAAATATATGCAAAGTATAATTTTAATAAATTGTAATATTTACATAAAAAATTTAATTAACTTTTAATATATAATATAATATAATATAATATAATATAATATAATATAATATAATTGTAAAAATGATTAAATATTTATGTAATATTTATGTCAATCAAGCTTGCTATTAAAAAGTATTACCTAAATCAAATGATAAACTATAATATAATTCTAAAACAAACAAAAAAATGTAAGATTAACTGTAGAAACAGACGAAAATTACTCAAGTTATTTGTAAGTGACCAGTTGGTTCAGATGACCAATGAGATTAACACACAGTACGTCCCATAGTCCTTCTGTTTGGCTGAAGATTAATGACAAATAAAGCTATTTACTGCGAGTAGTTTTAAGTTGTGTGCTAAGAAGAGGCGAAGACAAGAGCATTAGGTAATGGAATGAAGATGGCCACAATGGAGCGAGTAATGAGCTTACAGCCCTCAATCATCCCAATTAAAACGAATTAAAATACTAGCACACAGTCAGCGTAATTGTTCAACATCAATCAAAGCAAACACCCTGTAAAAACAGAGCAATAAAACAGATAAACCCAGACAGAAAGCCATAGAAATAATTATAAGATCAAGATTGTAGGTCAGATAATGCAGATTTTACTGATTTGACAACACCTTTGCTCATTTGGCACACCACCAAATGTATATCATATGGACAAGTCTGATGACGTGACATGACACATCTAAAGCTACTCAAAATGTGTGGCAAGTCTGCTAAAATTGAAAAGAAATAGCAATTAAAATCCTGTTAAGTGTAGAGGCATGGAAAATAATGCGTGTTTAGGTGTGATTTACCTGCGTGTGCGGAGGCGAGGCTGAGGTCGGAGCAGGACTGGCCCTCTGGCATGCCGTGCTGTCGGGTGTGGTGCAGGTTGGAGATGATCGTTGAAAGGTCACTATCACGACTGGAAAAAGAAAAACAGAAGAAAGAGAAAGAAAATAAGGCCTTGTTCACACCTGGTATTAAAAAGTGTTTTGGTTGATCGAATCACAAGTAGACAAGGGTGACACACTCCTGTTTACACCTGACATTTAAATGTGTCTGCTTTGTGCTCTTTTGACCACTTTCTGATGAGAGAGGGTCTATATTGAGGCTTTTTTTGTTTTCAAATTAATTTTGCAACACTTTACATAGTTTACACTTAAATGATTGTACTCAGTTTTCTGGTGAACATTTTACAGTTAAAATTAGTGAGTAAATGTTAAAGAAACAAATTGAAAATACTTATGAATTAATTCATCTTGAATTGTACATATCCACTGCACATATCTACATTTGTAATTATGTTCATATCTATCAGCATACCTCTGATGATTAATAGCAACCTGTACATATATTTATCTATTGTAAATATCTGTTTATAGCTAATATAACATGTATATAATGTTCATAGTTCATCCATCTGTAAATACCACCCATAGATTTTCTATAATTACACTATATACCTATATCCTGCACTTGCTGCTATTGCACTCCTGGTTAGACCAAAACTGCATTTCGTTGCCTTGTATTTGTACATGTGTAATGACAATAAAGTTGAATCTAATCTAATCTAATTGTATGAATTTTGGCACACAAAAAAATCACATCAGTTATATTCAGAGGTTTTATTAGGGAAACATTTATTATTATGCACATATAAAAATATCCAGAAATAAACAGTTGACTGTATTTTGTGATTCCTTCTTTTTTTGCACTAGTTTTTGAATTACATTTTTGGGCCTTCATCTTTTGTCCAGAAACTTGGAGGAGAGGTTAGGAGGAAACAGTTTTTAAAAAAGTGACTTTTATTGACATTTTTAGTAGTTGGAAGTGATATATTGCCTGAGTTGGTGTTGTAACTTACGATACAAAATCCTGGTAATAACCTGCAAGTACTTTTTCTGAACTTTTACAGATTTAAATCTCTTTATATTGCATTTTATACAATACATTATTTCAAACTACTAAAATGTTAATGGTAGAATTTTTTTACATCACAAGTTGACAGAGCACAGATAAAGCTATAATGCAATTCATAACCATAAATAAACTGAAAAAAGCGTGAATCACAAAAAAACAACCTGATCTCACAAGGAAACGGAACTATTTTACGTTTTGTCAGTTTAGTGGCTAATTCAATCGTACGAAAATGTAAGATTTTAAAAAGGTGCCGTGGCACCCAACCCCGCCTCTAAACCCAACCGTCATTGAGGGGTAAGTAAATCGAACTAAATTGTACAAATGAGATTGTATGAATTCATACGAATTAGCCACCAAACCAAAAACTTACGAATTGCTGTGAGATTGTGTTGAAAATATAGAGCCTGTTGCTTAATGGATATTTTGATATTTATAAAGCTTGAACTATTTTTAATGTGTACAAAAAGTAAAGGAGATATTTGAAAGAAAACTATATTTGTTTATTCTCTAAGGTTTGTGACTGACAAGAGCATATTAAATTGTTATATTAATTTTTTTTACTTACAAACTAAACTTACACTTAGAAACATCCATGTTTAAATCTGTCTGGCCAGCGAGCTTCAACAACACATTGCATAATATTTAAGAATGAGGTCAGTAGGCGGAGAGTAGGTGGTCTTTTATGACCGCATTTGACCGCAAGTGCGTCTACACAACAATAGCAATCTGACCTTATAAGTTGTTAACTACCTCTACAATTTACCATGTGGTTAAAGTGGACAAGCTCAAAACATATCAGACCCCCTTTACACCTGTATTAAGCCTCATCCACTTGTGATCAAATTGACGAAAACGAATATGAAAACAGGGCCTATTTACACACTCATAACCCAAATTTAAACACACAAACATATTTAGCACCGCAGTATATCAAAACGTCCAATATAAAAACAACCAATTAAACCAATTAATCAAACTTACCAAACTGAAAAGAAGCAAGGAATGATGCAACAGCCCAAAGTAAACAAAAGTAATTCCACCACAAACAAAGTTTAGTCGACCCGGTGCGCTCTGGTTTGGTCGCCTAAAGCTGAAACGCTCTATGCCTTTGGCTCTTTTGCCTCGCTCCTGCATTCATTGTCTTTTGGATTTTAAGCGTATAATGAGCGCTGACAGATTCCTGCGTCAAGCAATTTTGAGTTTCATCCAGTCTCATCTTCAACCTTAAGATGTTCTAATCAACACATTCAACTCATAAGCAGTTTATGAGCTTAAAACCAGGTGATTATGCTTTTTATGATCGCTCTGCTGAAATGGTTCGGGTCTCTGGAGACGAGCGGGGGATGAGTGTAATCTCTAGAGATCTGCCATTTCATAAAAGAACCCGATAAGTGGCAAATAAAAGAGGCTGTTTTACCATTCAACATGAGCATCTGGATTTAGAAATTAGAATGGATAATAAAATCTGTATGTAATTACGACGATATTTAAGGAGGTATTTATGCCCCGTGTCAAAAAGGCCTTGTGTTGTGCAACGGCAGCCTGAGAACTGATCCTCTGTTTTGAACAGGTGGGGGAAAAAAACAAAAAAAAACAAATAATGAATGATTAAGAGACTCTATTAATATCTACTTTACTTCATCCTATAATAACTAAATATTAACAACATTTCAACTTGATAAAATGTTTCAAACTTTCTGTTTGATTTGTTTGGTCTCCAGTGTTGACACATACAGTACAGTATAATCACATCTGCAATTTGATCATTGTTTTTCATGAATGTTTAACATAATTAAAAGTATATTAAAATAATAATGATATTATCTTAGTAATACTTCCCTAAAATTACTGCTAATAACTGTTATAAATGTGATTTTAATTAAGTCAGAGGAACATTTTATATTATCTTAACGGAAAATCTGATGTTAATTAGGCAATTGTATTTTATTAGATCTTTTAACAATTATGCTTGTACATAAATCATATTTACTCTTTCAACTATTTTGTTTGTTTAGGGAGGGTGGTAATTACAGATTTTATTATCCTGAATTATAAAGTTAACATAAATCATTTACAGGTCAAAGATAAAAAGAGGTTTTAATCAATGTAAAAATAAAACTGTAGTATGACTTCAGATTTTTTGTACGTCTATGCAAAAACGTATATTTTGACCAAATGAAGGCAAATGTTAAAATGCAGCAACAATTTATACAGTGCTTAGCATAATTGAATACACCCCATTTTGTAAATGAATATTTTTATCCATTTCTCAGTGAATTAATGTATTTTTGTGCATTTAAACAAAACAGATTTATTAAATAGATATATTTATTAAAATAATATTTTAGTCACCAAACATATTTAGAAATTTAAAGATAATACATTTAAAATCAAGCAAAATATTGCAAAAAATAAATTACAACCTACAAAATTTCAACTAAATTTTTACATTATTTGCTTCTCTTGATTTTTACCCTGATTGGGGGTACTAGTTTTTTGGACCATTATCATAAGTTATTTTGTTAGATAAGCTCCAGAATGGTTTCAGTACTGATATAATATATATGCACAAATATAATATTGTATAGCTTCCGATAAAAAATTAGAATTTAAAAGATAGATTTATGAGGGGTGTAGTTATATATGCTGAGCACTGTATATCACATTATTTAAAGAGTAATATATATTTAAAGTTTAAACCAAAAAAGTTCATATTTTAAATAATAGCTTTATACAATCATATTTTCTTATATATTTTCACAATAACAGGTCAGAATGACATCTATCATAAATTTATCTGTTTACCTACTTTTTTTTTTTTACTTTTTATTAACTGAAACATTATAGTAAACCATTTACCTATTTTTTTTACTTTTTTGATACTGATGTATATAAAATGGGGTGGCATGGTGGCGCAGTGGGTGGAGCTGTCACCTCACCGCAAGAAGGTCGCTTGTTTGAGCCCCTGCTGGGTCAGTTGACATTTTTGTGTGGAGTTTGCATGTTCTCCTCGTGTTCATGTGGGTTTCCTCTGGGTGCTCCGATTTCCCCCACAGTCCAAAGACGTGCTATAGGTGAATTGAGTAAGCTAAATTGTCCGTAATGTATGTATGTATGTCTTGGTCCTCCAGGTTGGGCGTTGGGCTAACGACACACCTCGTAAAAAATTTTAAAAATGCGCCTAAATATGAACTTCGATATAAACAGCCCTGGGAGTAAGTAAGTATGTACAGTTGAATTATTAGCCCCCCTTTGATTTAAAAAATATATATATTTCCCAAATGATGTTTCACAGAAGCAAGTAAATGTTCACAGTATGTCTGATATATTTTTTTTCTTCTGGAAAAAGTCTTATTTGTTTTATTCTGGCTAGAACAAAAGCAGTTTTTAATTTTTTTTAAACCATTTTAAGGTCAAAATTATTAACCCCTTTAAGCTATATATTTTTTTGATAGTCTACAGAACAAACCATTGTTATACAATAACTTGCCTAATTACCCTAAGCTGCCTAGTTAACCTAATTAAACTAGTTAAGCCTTTAAATGTCACTTTAAGCTGTATAGAAGTGTCTTGAAAAATATCTAGTCAAATATTATTTACTGTCATCATGGCAAAGATAAAATAAATCAGTTATTAGAAATGAGTTAATAAAACTATTATGTTTAGAAATGAGTTTAAAAAAACTCTTTTTCCCTGTTAAACGGAAATTGGGGAAAAAATAAACAGGGGGGCTAATAATTCAGGGGGGCAAATAATTTAGGGGGGCTAATAATTCTGACTTCAACTTTTTTTTTTAAATAAGAACAATAAAAACAAATGAAACATCTAATCTTTGACCCGCACACATAGAAAACAAAAATTAAAATGGCTAAAGGACGGAGCTCTTCATGGACTTATAAACTGATCCCAGTACAGAAGTGACATCCATTTTTTACCCCTCTCCCTGGTTGTATCTTCAAGGCCAGCTGAAGGGTTTACAGATTAGGAGTGGACAAGGCCATTCCTTCAACCTCCCTTCCTCCTCTCTCATCCTTCATTAACCCTTGTTAGTGCTGCTCGGCCCATGCTGTCTCTATAGAAGAAGTGTGTCATGGAGGTATTTTAATGCAATCTGATTACAGCTCTGATCGCTTTATTGCACATAATGATTTCAAATACCCGATTAGCATTTAGCCAATATATCTGATGCATATTTCTGTGGGGTGCACTGGTGTCAAGAGGGCCGCTTTTACGGGCTGTCACATGGACGTCCCGCAATCCTCTGTGTTTCTGCGGCGGGTCCGTAGCCCTGCTGTTTGTGGCAGTGGAAATGCTAGTTTTACAGTGCCTAGATTACAGGCTGGGCTTCGGTAATGTCAGCCTGCCACGCTTTCAGTTCAGCTACAAACAACACGGCACGTACTGGAATTTATTCTCCATGACCAAATTGGGCTGCATATTCACTTGTCATTCCCAGAATCCAGAGAGCTGACAGAAATGCCTTTTGGTTGAAGATCACATAAAGACAGCATTCATTGAGTAAAATAATGCTGGACAAATTATGCTATGGTCTTAAAGCCAATTTACTGTATATTTTTGTGTTGAGTGATCACAGATCGCATCCTTCATTTGTGAGAGTTCATACTTCTGCTTTCTGTCTGTTGCATTGCAATAACACTGGTAACACTTTAGAATGTTGGTTAATACATTTACTAACATGAACGAACAATCAATGAACAATGCATTTAATACAGTATTTGTTCATGCTAGTTAACATTAGCTACTGAAAATACAGTCATTCATTGTTAGTTTGTTAACTCACAGTGCATTAATGTTAACAAGCTTAAATTTGAATGTTAATAATGCATTAGTAAATGTTGAACTATGATTAACAAATGTTCTACGAGTATTGGTCATACTTAGTTCATGTTAGTAAATACATTAACTAATGAAACCTTATTGTAAAGTGTGACCACGACACTTGACTTCATGCCGCAATTGTGTGTGATATTTATAACATTAGTTCAAACTCCTTCAGAGATGAAAGAGGCGGTAATTAGTGATGGATGAATAACTAAACATAAAGTAAACACTTGGCCTAGCTTCACCCCCATGGCTCTCGGCTCCATCCACTTGCTGCAGCTATACCAAGCCAGCCAATCACAGAGATTGTACACTGTGTCATTGTAATATTTAGTTATGTTTTTTCACAGGTATGCATAAGAGTCCATGCCGGTATGGTGAAGGGTATGCAATTGTTTCAGGGCTACACCAGACCTACTACGAAACGCAACAGTATATATTGGTAAAATAAGTGTGATTAACTGCTAACAGTATTGCATTGTTACAATAATGCTATAGGATAATTAAGAACTGTTAAATGCATTTTTTCTATGTTGGTCGAATGATATGATATGATATGATATGATATGATATGATATGATATGATATGATATGATATGATATGATATGATATGATATGATATGATATGATATGATATGATATGATATGA
>CAIGQZ010001345.1:9022805-9040601 GCA_903798205.1 Danio tinwini | reverse complement strand
ACACACACACACACACACACACACACACACACACACACACACACAGTTAAAGCTCTAGTATGCAATAAACTAAAACATCACTCAAAATTTGACATCTATTCTAATCTGGCAGCAGCACTATATAAAATATTAAAAACTTGCATGAAACTAAGCAACTCTGCACAGCACAAAGGTCCGTTTAACCTTTATCTAGGAAACAACTCTGCCGTTCTCTATAGGTCATCCAAATTCCCCCATCCATCCCTTTAACAGGGCATCATCAGTCCAAACAACAGCTCCATCTTCCAGCTCCGGCTCTGGCAGCTAAAGGAATGCTATTATCCTCAGACGGCGGCTCTGCACTACGCAAGGACATTGTTAGCAGGTTAATTAGCACACTTTTTCTGGGCCGTCCCGGTGAGGGCCGCTAATGAGGCCTCCCACGACTGTCGGCCAAGGTCATAATCTGCGTCAGGACTGGAGCTAAAACCCGGCCGCCTGAGTCAGCGATCCCACACAGGGGAACACAGCGCGCACCTGACAGCTCCGCTTAGGACATGAGCTGCAGCTTATCACACAGTCAAGACGATCAGCATAATCTCCACCTAAACTGGTCAATACCTCTTACACTGCCCCGTCAAGCACACAGACACTGCGCCCCAGATATGACCCGCTGGTAAAGGACGCACCCTGGATGAAAATGAACTAAACAAAAAATATATAAACGTGATAAACGGTCTTGCTGACCCTACTTGGTTTGGAAAAATAAAATAAAATCACAAACAATATTAAAATGATTTGGAAATATTTTAATATTTTAATTTAAATAACATTTATTGTAAAAAAATGTTTGACCAAATTTTGTTTTAATTTAAAACAAAAATTATTTAAATTTAATGATTTAAAATATTATTTTAAATTAAGATAAAGCTTTTTTGTTAATCTAACAACATACTTTAGAAAGAAAAAGTACTTCACATGTAAAATATTTTAATAAAATAAATAAATAAAACATTAATACAGCAAGACACAAAATTTAAACTGTCACAAACATACTGTGACATAAACATGCTACCATATTTTCTACTGCTTTACAGATTTCTTTGAATACTGAACACTGATCCCTAACCATTTATTCCTATACACTAGATTTGCTATGCTATAGCTACTAAATATGTAACATAATAATGATAAAATGAATATTAATAATAATAAAAATTATAATTATTATTATACCTAGTAATAAAATATTTATGTATTTTATTATTATTAATAATAATATATTGATAAAATCACATTATTGCTTATAGCTGCTAAATATGTAACTTAATAAAGATAAAAGTAATAATAATAATAATAATAAACATATTACTATTATTATTATTATTATTAATAATAATAATAATAATAATAATAATAATAATAAACATAATAATAACATATTTATGTGTTTTATTAATATTAATAATAATAATATATAGATAAAATCACATTTTTGTTTATAGCTGATATGTTTGTTGCAGTTGCTGAATTTTATTACAATGAAATATACCATAGAATATACACAATTTTCACTATATATAACTTTGGAAACATCCTAGTAAGCATTTTTTGTTTTTAGAATAGGCCAAACCTAGACTATTCATCAAATTAACAGAAGTGAATTACTACACATATAAAAGTATGTCTAAACTGTCTATTTGACGACTATTCTTAGATGTCTATTAGATTTTTACTGACAGCCCAAGTTTAGCCTTGTTTTAGCCATCTGTCTACGTTTAGATGTGTATTAGATGTCTATTAAACAAAAAAAAGTTTACTGGGATTGTTTACCCCAATTGCTGGTGCACAATGAAAACAGGAAATCGAAATGATTGACATACTCGTCTATTGAGTTACACGTGCCGCTATGGCAGAGATTTGTTCTGGAGTAAAACGCCATATTTGGAAGGTGACAAAAAATGAATCAGAGGCATTCAATGCAGCTTTAGAGTCAGAGCTTTACAACGAAATAAAAATCTCTGACACCGCAACAAACAGCAAAACATCTTTTCCGATGCCAGAAGATATGGGTTTCTGCATCAACTGTGTAGTTGCTGGTAGCAGACACATTTCCTCACCACAGCACTCACATGCAGAGCTGAAAGCACTTCCATCTGTTCTTGACGTGCGTCTCTCTCTCTAGGCCTAGGAGAAGGGTTTGCGGTTGAATGTGGACAAAACCAGCAGCACACCTGCACTAAGCTCTGCTGGATTCTCAACTGAGATTCAAATACTGTTAAAGGGATGAAGTCCCGCTACAGGCCGCTGTGTAATGGGTTTAACAGGATAGTTCACCCAAAAATGAAAATGATCCACTGATAATCTTTCCCTCCCATGAGCTCTGCTGAAGAACCGAATCGCTGATTGCAAGATGTTCTCATGCATTGAATGAATCATTCAAAAGAGTTTTGTGAACCAAACAGTTGCAACCTCAAAAAATGGTTAATTAGATAATCATGGATATAGATTAAGGATGCTTAGTAAATAGTAAGTGGAATAATAAAAAAATTATATATATATTTTTTTTACAGCTTTCAATTTTTGGTTTAAAGCATGAAAGCTTAAGTCTTTAAACGGCTAAATAAACTGCAAAAGAATTTTTTTTTAAGTTTTTAAAAAAGTTTTCCAGTTTCCCCCACAGTCTAAAGACATTTGGTATAGGTGAATTGGGTAAGCTAAATTGGCCATAGTGTTTGCGTGTGAATGAGTGTGTATGGAAGTTTTCCCAGTGATGGGTTGCAGCTGGAAGGGCATCCGTTGCGTAAAACATATTCTGGATAAGTTGGCGGTTTATTCCACTGTGGCGACCCAAAATTAATAAAGGGAATAAGCCTAAAAGAAAATTAATGAATGAAAATACATAGTTTGAAGTGTAATACATTTTTTAAGTGTTCCTTGAAGGCTGTATGATTAACCAAATAAAACCAAAATCGTGATTTAATTTGGTAAATATCTTTTTTTAAAGTAAAATGCGACTGTGTTCGCACATGTGAGCAGCTCATTATCAATTTATATCTAAAAGCAATAATAATAAAAACTATTAACCTTCGGTTTAGTCCCTTATTTATCAGGTGTTGCCACAGCGGAATGAACCGCCAACTATTCCAACATATGTTTTACGCAGCAGATGCCCTTCCAGCAGCAGATGCCCTTCCAGCCTCAGTACTGGGAAAATTACTATTATTATAATTATTAATAATAAATATAATTTTAAATAATTAGTTTTTCATTAATTATTATTATTTTAATCTAAAATTATTGGAAAAAATGTGCAGCCCTACAAACAAGCACAGCATATCTGAAATAATTTTTCGCTATATCCATTTCTGGAGAGCACCATGAACTACGTTTTTTTGCCGTTTTTGTTTTCGCAAATCCTCCAGAGGCCACTGTGTATGCTTTTTGAGATCTCAAATTTCTCTCGCGAATGCCATTCGCACCTGCTCTTCTTGCATAAATCCACCAGAGGCCGCTGTCGACTGACTGACTTGCTGACTGACTGACCGATCGACTGACTCACCCTCCTCCTTCCCTAATCGCAACCAATAGTGTTTTTAAAAGCACAAATTGACCCGCCCACCTACTTCCCTAAACCCAACCGACAGTTTTAAAAGGCAATTCAGAAAAAGAAAAACCCTTGTCTGATTTTTACCACATTTTTTAATTTTACCACATTCTCACCCTGTTATTTACTTGTTTATTTTATTTGTTGGTTTCTGTTTTTGTCTTACCCGCTTTCTGGAACCGTTCTTCCCTGGACTTGAACCCCATCGTAGAAGTCAACTCCTCTCTGTGTCTCAAGTCCACCAACGTACATATATAACTGGTAATAGCGGGTAAGCCGTCCATACTGAGGTAAGCGGTCATTGCAAAAAGGTCTCCAGAAATGTATATAGGGCTACATTTTCAGAATGAGCCTATGTTGCAACAAAAATCCTTTAAATCATTCAGCCCTATTTGTTTTGTGCTTATTTGCACAAATGATTGAGTTTTCTGATATGACAAGAGCTTAAAAGCATCTGCTGAATGGCAGGTAGTTGCTAACAGACTCAAAGCTTAAGGCAATGGACAGACATGGTTTTCCTCATGGCAGTGGGAGAGTCGGGCAGAAAAACAGTGCCAGCACAAGTGCCCCTGCAGTGACACAGGAGACGAAAGCTGGCGCCAGATATAGAGGTCACACAGAGAGCTGGCAGACTGGGCATCCTGACGCCAGGGCTTACACCATTACTGAACACAGCGCTGATAGTCTCACCCTGACACACACACACACACACACACACACAGAGAGACGTGCCAAGCAGAAAGTGGGAAGGCATGTGGAGAGGATGCCTCTTTTTTTACAGAAAGTGACAGACGTTTTGCACTTTGAACGAGCATGTAAAACAAGGCCAAACATGCTGTAAAATTGAGAATTTCACAGTTATTTTTGCTTAATTTCCACCTGTCCAGTGTCCACATACATGTCCAGTAAAACCAGTAAAAAATATTTTTAAAAACACTACATGAGAGCAAAAAACTTTGAGAAGAGAAAAAAATCAATATTTCTTTCTGTTTCTTTTTTCTGCAACAAAAAAAAACTCACATCTGTTGTTATTCTGCTCACATTCAGACCGAGCAGCCAGGCTAGCGAAGAGAGCAATAAATAAATATCGAAATAGATACATAAATAAATGAGAGTGCAGCGCATTCTCTTGAGCTTTCCTGTTGTTCCTGCCTTATAAAAGCTGATGGGAGGTCGATAAGCACGCGGGAAAAGTAGAATTGAAACAAAATATTATTTCGCCGCGTTGAGCGTTGCGGTGTTGGATGATTACAAAAAGTGAAGAGCGGAAAAGGCCTGAGAGGTGTGAGATGTGGTGCGATGTCTGTTTTAAGACAGCAGCCTTCTGTAGATGTGACATTAATGACATTGATTAACTCGAGTGGTTGAAACAAAACCAATCAAAGGAGATGCTAACAGGAAAACAACACCCGATTAATACATCCTCACTGTTTTAACTACTTGCGCTGACTTGACAGACGAGGGAAGCCGAGCAAGGTGGAATGCATGTTAAGTGCAAAACATTTGTGTTTTAAGCAAAAGCTTAGCATAGTTATTTACAATAAAAAGGATTTTCCATAAGCAAAGCCATTTATGGTTATATTCAAAGCTTTTGAATGCATTGTTTTTTATAGCCTACAATGACTGGAATATATCTAAATAGAAATAAATATAAATAAAATATATAATATACTTTTACATATAATTTCACACGTAAACCAATCAAAGTCTGAGGGATGTGACTACTTGAATTATAAAAACTAGTTTAAAAATATAAAAATAGCTTCATTTCTTTAAATCTGAGTAAACGGATTCACCAAACGAACAAAACGGGTAAACAAAACAGGTAAACGATTTTTTACGATTCACATTTTTTACGTTTTAAATTCCAGCATTATTTACTACGAATAAAACGTTGTACTATATGTAGCGGGATGCATTTGTTTATTTTTAACAGGAGTGCTTTAAACAGCACTAGTTTTCCTGTAAATAGTAAACTGTAAAACGGATAAACCTACAGCTGTTCCTTGGGAAGAGCCCTGGACATTCTAAAAGTTCCAGAACTGGAACCCAACCACTAATTATTGCCTTAAGAGAAGATTCTTTCCAGGAATCCTACAGCATCGCGTCCCCTTCCCAGCAGTGCGCAGTGTAACGCTCCAGAACTGTAGGGGAAATGCCTTAACAAAACAGATGAATGAATGGAGCACATGGTCACATCATTTCAAGTAAACTTTCAGCATGCATCATTTCCTCCAGCGGACCACACAAATGACTGAATATGAACCTTCCTAGTAAACCTGTATGACCGCGTTAAAAGCAACCAATGAACCCAGGAAACAGCCCTTACATAAAAACAGAAAGGTATATTAAAACATAGACCATTTTACGTTAGCTGTGATTTATCATAGTGTCTTTGCAAAGAAATACAGAACAATTATTCAAAACCCCATCATTTCTTTTAACATATGGGTCTAGTATTTTGTCTGGTGTAAAGTTTCAAAAATACCCTCAAAAAACGTTGAACATTACTGCACTTTGATAAAAAACAAACAATTTTCTAAGCGTCAGATGAAAATACCCTTGACTCTACATACCAGCATTTTAAGAGCCTGGCCAGTCACGGTGACCTAAAGATGCTGGTTTGGGTTGGCTTCAGTCCTGAGGTTTGGACCAGCTGATTTCCACTTCTGGCTAGCCGAGTGCTTACATTCAGGTCCAGACAGCCACCAGGGAAGAGGACGGCACGCCTTGCTGGACAAACGCTTCCAATGCTAAACACAGACAGGTCAGGCCCTGCTCTGAAGAGGCCGCAGAAACCCGAGGGAAGACAAACAGTATTTCTATCCAGACAGGTGCAACAGTTGTCTGATATATTTCCTTTCCCTGTCCCTCATGCTCAAGGGGAGGGTCCACCATTCTGGAATCAACCTGCCTCCTCCTTCCCTCCTTCATCTAATCCACTTATGTTTCTGCACTTAGTTTCTTCCATAGGTTGTAAATAAGAAAAAAAAATCAACAAAAATCGCGAGAGCATCCTAACTAAACCAACACTTAAATGCCGGGAAGTTTTTTGTAAGAGATTGTTTTTTGATTACATTAGCATTATAATAACAGATAACACTGAATGGGCAATCATTTTTGGAGGCTTTTTTTAGCAGGCTGTCCTCTGAGTAAGTATACTATCTTATATAATCCATGATGGTTACTCAGTAATGACCCAGACAAGCAGTCAGCATTTCTCAAAGCCCTGGAGTTGACACACCTGACTGTGCACAGGTAGGCTTCAGGAAATGATTGGCATGACCTTGAAGACTAATACTATGACAAGCATCTCAAACTCACGAACTATATGGCTAAAGTACATCGGGAAATGAATCGTTTTTGGATACGAGGCCAGTCGACAGCTAGTTTGACGTAAAAATGTAAAAATCATACCTGTTATTTTGCCTGGTGTTTACATTCATAGTCTAGTTCTAAGACATGAAGAGCCTCACAAGCAAAATCACTTAGATAAAGAAAATAAAAGACCAAGCAAAGGTACTGCGCTTCAGCCTAAGAGCAGTTTGTTTTAAAGAAAGAAAGGAGTGTATCCCTGCAGGTTACAGGAGGACTGAGGACTAATCACCTATAAACCAGCTGGCCATTAACATTAATCTGGTTAAAAGACATAGGGAGTCTTCTTTAAGGTGTCAAAGTTTAACAGATTTTCTCACTGCAGTGGCTGGAAATCCCTTAAAAACTAAATGTGCGCTAATGAGCACATTTTAATGCATGTCTTAATCTAAATTTGGTATATTTAATGGTTTAGTTCTTGGTATAACTTTGGCAGAATGCTAAAGTACAGTCGAGTTTCACACTGAAGTCTACATAGAAAAATGAGCATGCAAAAGCTTTTAGGATATTAACAAGTTTAAACATTTACAGTAGAAGAAAAGACAAGTTTTTTCCCCAATTTAACTCAATTATATGGTCTCAAATAAAGAGGAATTGGTGACATTGATCCTGTGAAAGTCTTGGTCCACACTTTCAGATGTTTTTGCCTCCATTTAAATGCAAGATGCTTGGAGAACTTGATTGACACAAACATATGGAGTTCAAGCTTAAGTGCTGCTACCACTAAAGCAAACAAGAAAAACAAACACTAGGGCATTCTGAAATGCATTTAAATGCAGCATTTTATTCTCAGTGTTGATGCCAATAGTATAATTTAAAATGTATAATTAAGAAAAGTCAGAAAATAGAAGTGGCCTCATGCTTTGGGGACTCAAATGTAAATATGCTAGTTACATATGGACTGTAGAAACGCTACGCGCAGTCTACCACAACACTAATATAAACTGCAATGATGAGGCGCAAATACGATCAAACGCAAAAAAGAATTCCCCATCCTTCACCATCCATTGACTAAATCCAATTTGTTAAGACCCCTCCACAACTCACTTACCCAGTCCAGCTCAATGGAAATTGAATTTCATAGATTGAACATCCCATTATCTCTTTCGGTCAGATCCTCATCTGAGTAAAGTAGGGGTGAGGTGAGCGGCCCCGGAATAGAGGAGAGACGTGGCTCCTTGCAGTCCGCCGCCTTTAACAGGGTAAAAGCCCTAGATATTAGTCATAAGTGTTCTTTAAATTAATTAGCATCTTCACACGCGGGCGTCTGAAGTGTTGGGGGAAGATCACTGTAATAAGTTTAGCTGGCCGGTTCTGGTTCCTGTGCCGTCCTCGGTGTCACAGGGTAAGTGGCTGTCGGGAGCCAGCGGCTCGCTAGTTGACTAAAAGAAGTGACCACGAAAGTCTTGCAGATGGAGGCTTAGGTTTGTACCTGGGCATTCAGGGCTGATCCACTCCAAGGTAAGAACTTTATTCCACAACATAATCATATTCAAGATCTGCTTGAGTACGCATCTAGTGTTTTTAGCACAGTAAAAGCACCCTCACACCACACAGTGTAGGATTTTATGAGTATGACAGCTAGCTAGCATTCTGTGTTAGCGTGTAGGGCTCAATAAAATGGACTGATCCAGCGATGACCTGCCTATGGTGAAACAGGGCACGTCCTCATATGTACGTATAGGCTGCCTTGCAAATGATATCCCAACAGTGCTGTGTAATGACCCAAATTTACCGCTTAACACCAATGGGCATAAACCCAAGCCTCTTATACTCAACTGACTCAACCATGGGAATTCATTCGCCAAGAAAAAGAGTCTATATGTGCACAGCTGTGAGTATTACAACACATCTTCATGAGAAAAGAGGTGTTAAACTGAGAGACAACTACACAAGTCAAATTATCGCTATATGCATTGCCGGCTACATTAAGATAGCCTGACAGGAGTTAGAGCTAACCAAGACTTTTTTAGCAAGAAGCGACTGGCTAATGAGAAAAAGAGAATATCGAACTCCTCTCATTAGTAGCACTGAAGATTCCTGGAGATTTACCTATCCACAACAGCACAAGCACATACCGCCAACACAAACTCACTGTAAACACCATCGAAACTGCTGCTGACACATCAATTCAGAGTAACGTGAGTGAAAAATCACCTGAAGACCCTCGGAAGCTAGAAAGCCCGCAGTTTCAGAGCAACAGCTAGCTTTGAAAGGCATGCACTGGTGATTAAAGGAAACTTAATAATAGATCAGAACCTCAAGGCCATGCTTTTCAACAAGTTCTTTAGTAGAAGCGGAGATGGTCTGACAAAAATGTGGTTCCCCAGACTCACCTGCCAGGGCTGACATCTGCTGGCTAGTTATCACCTGTAATGCATTTAGGCAGAGCGAAAACGCTGGGAGAAAAAACAGCTCGCTTCAGACACTGCTCTTAGCTCACTGCTGCACCGACCGCAGGCTTATAAGCTTCTTCAGACTTGTGTGCCAGAGAGGAGGGAGGCCAAACACAGCTCATGAAGATTTAATGAACGCTGAATTCCTTCATTTCCCTCGCACTGATTGGGAGACGGAGATGTGGAACTTGTAGCACATCACGGGATGGGTTTTATTTTGTGTGGAAATCAGATAATAAGATTGTTCCAAGTAGTGGGGAACTGTGCTGCTCCATTTAAGCCAAAATCTAAGGCAGCACTGCAAAAATACTTTACATAGACTGAAATTCCAAAATGCATTGGGATGTATGTTGATATGCATACTAAACAATATCAATTAAATGCTTAGTGTTATCAAAAATCAACCCATGTCGGACAGTTCATTAAGGATATACCGATGGATCTCATCTCACTATAGTTCTTAAACGTGATATTTAATTCATCTGGTCTCAACTCTTTGGTCTTTTGAATCTATTACTTGTTCTCAGGTAACGTGTTTTTGTCTGAGAGCAAAGATAAGTTAATATATTACTTTATATAACCACGTACACTGATTCTGCACATTTGACTGATTGCTTGCCTTTATTTCCTATATTGTATAAACTTAATGTACTTTATACTTTTATAATGGCCATTATTGATTATTAAAACTGATATTCAGCAAAAGAGACGACATGTTTCGTATTTTCAATTAAAGGAGGCTCTGTTTTGTTATAAATATGCACACAGTGAAGATAACGGTCATATAAATATGTAGCTACACGACACCTCAACATTTTTGGTGTCTGTTAAGTTGTTAATAAAACGAAAATAGGCAGTTCCTTATATAATGGTTTTATTGTTAAGAAACATACACTTTAATAAGAAGTTATTGTTACGAAAGTAAAACAATGTAGTCATGGTGAAATAAATAATGTTATAACATACACTATTACCTTTGAAGATTCACCCGACGTGTCCTCGGGAGTTTGTTTTCCATATCAAACTTGCAAAATCTGAATTTAAGGAAAGAATGCACGACTGAACTTTTTGTACTTAATATTGAGGGAAAAGCCCCAATCAGATAGTCAAATGTCTGCAGCCATGCCTCCGTTTTTAGATGTCTCTGTTTTCCCCCATCCACACTGACATGGAGCAACAGCGTTTTAAAATCAAAACAGCCTCTTCAGCAAAAATGCTCTGTTTTCGCAAAACTATAATGTATTGGTGTAAACAGGGCCTAGGTCTTGAAAACAGATCTTATTCATGTTTTTCAATGAATCAACATTAAACTGTTCTAGCCAGATAGCTACAGTACAGACGGAATGGCTTTACATTGTTAGAAGAAAAAAGCATAATTACTTTTAGTAACTGCAGTACCTAATGATCACTAGAACATATATCATGCTCACTCAAAAACACTCAAAATATAAAAATCATTGTTACATCATACATTTTGCTATTTGTGATGTGAAACGCGAAGCAAGAAGAAATATACAGCTCAAGAAGTGTTAAAGTCAATTCACACCACAAATGCCAACGAAAAAGATAACTATCAAACTATTAGTGTCCACACCAGTAGTTCTGTTATTATGAGCGTGCAATGCAATTATGTCGTCTGCCATTTTAAATGCACAATTTGGTGAATTCTGTTTGACTGTTAATGTTTTTATAGATGACCAGCAGGAATAAAACCCTTCTGAATGTAATTTCTATGATATTGTTCCCCAGTGGTGTCATCATTATAGATGTGGTGTGGACTGCATTAAACCTATGGAATGAGAACAATTATTAAAACATTACAAGTATAGTTATATAGCCTTTTAGAGTTTGACCTTTCAACTTTTAGCTTTTTCTTTCCCACAGTTTTAAACCAATTCTACGACCAAAATAGATTTGCAGTGAGGGCGCAAACTGAAATATCTTTAAGGTGCACAATTGAACTTTACCACAGGAAATGCATCAGGTGTCCACACTCTTGAAATGCTCTGAGATATATGATATCATGAACACCTCAACAACAATAAAACTTTTCATATGGTTTATGAGAAGACCTCATGTTTATTTCTGTGGGTGCATCCTGTGGGCCTTATAAGCATGGGTATTTAGAGTTGGCACATCCTGTGTGTGTCTGTAGTGTTTGCCAGAATTAGTACATTTGCGTGTGTTAGGAGGTATACGAGTGTCAAAATATGAGGTAATGGGGGTAAAGACCTAAGGGCTCTTTGAAAATTTTTAGTGGTATACTGGTGTCTGATATGGCTAAACTTTTTCAGGCAGATAGTGGTTGATGTGTCAATCCCTGGTACTTGGAATAGCACTCAAGTTTTTGCACACCAACACTCTCACGCACATATATACACACAAATTCTCACCTTTTTCTCATGATATTGAAATTCAGCTCTTCCTGTTTGATGTCTGCATGATCTCCGCTGGCCCGATCGCTGCCCTCACTGTCATCACTGCTGAAAACGGAGGCCAGCTCCTTTTTGGGCACCCGTGTTGGCGGCAAAGGGATGGTGCGTTTCTCTGCCAGTCGCCCACGGTTCTGCAGGAGCACAGAGGGGACAGACAGACTGAGACTCTGGGAACAGCCTACTCTGATTTTACTGGCTTGGGCTGTGGTACAAAAAATGGCTAATGTTCCCGATCCGTCACACACTGTTTGAAGTTTCAATTCTCTTTAGGCTGATAAAAGGGAATTCTGAATGGATTACTCTTATATTCATCACATATTTTTTGCATTTGCATTCATTTAAACTGATTCATAAAAGTCTAGAGTTTCAGGATAGATTTTCACAAAATGTTTTCAAGCAATTTAACCAAGCAGATATTCAAAAATTTTTGGTAACTACATGCAACTTTATAACTGTGTATTACATACTGTATGTTTTTCTGGTAGAAGGTTTGAAAATTTCTGACTTAGCTGAACTTTCATTTAAATATCCAAGAAACCCTCCACTTTTGGTTCAAGTCTACGTCTGAATTTTTTCAAAAAATGCTCCGAGATGGGCAGAGGGAGTAGTGGGCGTGGCCGACAGAGCAGGGGAAAAAGAGGGCGGAAACAACTGCTGTCAGTTGGCTCACAAAATGAGACACAAACCATGAGGAGACCCATGATTTTATAGTTCACAAAGTTAGTAAGCAATTTAATGCCCTGCTGCATATGTTATTTGTAATTTCATATACACATAACCACAATTTGTTATATCATTATAAAGATAATCGTGTTTACATTAATACTATAAATGAGGAGGACTTCTCTCCTCCTCAATCCCCAGGTCTGAATGCAGACACAGTGGATAGCAGTGCAGCAGGTCTCTTTCCCAGTCTATTCCAACCATTAACCTTGCCGGTAATCTGGAGATTTTAAATATATGGCAAAGACAGCAGCATGGATAAAGGCAATGTGTCTGAATGGTAACTCAACTGATAAAAGACAAAAAGTCTACCATTCTCCAACTCTTTTACAGCTCTCCCGACAACATTGCTTGATACACACAAACAGTTTTGTTGTATCAGCCTTAACAGAATCGCAGGGAAAAACATGCAACAAACCTTATGAATCATGGAAACAAACACATATAACCCGTGCATTGTGCAGACGGGGTCTCCTAGTCATTGGGTCTCAAAGCTTGGCAGGTCTGCCTTGCCTTCGGAAAGCACATGCTCTCATGAATAATTAAGAAGCAGGGTCTTCTCATAGGATAAGAAAACTCAGCTATGAATAATAATGAGAAACCGACGTGACATCACTCCACTAGCAGATTCGTGCTACGTCGTTGATTTTGATCCCACCCCCCCAAAAAAAATTTAAACCTGGAAGATGAAATTAGCTGACTAAAGCTCAAAATTATCCAGTTTTCCCCACAATTAAAGCTAACAGGTGCTAACATTGTCATAACTGATGCTTAACTCTCGCAAATCTGTTAAAATTTTTAAAAAAGTACTCCAGGGTGTCTTAAGTCTTTAAAGCAATGAGGGATAAGTGCTAAGCTACAGTATATTGGCAACAAAACTCACTTTATTTCTTGTTTAGGGAACTTTCTAAAACCCTTACTTATCAGTACCATAAATTTAAAGCAATCATGATTAAATTATTTAAGGAATCATGCTATGTGGGTTATGAACTTATAGACTTATCCGTCTAATCATTAAGCTATACATGTTGCAAAAGTCAAATCATTTCATATTTAAAGAGGTTTTGAAATCACTAATTTAGCTGGTACATTTATTTAAAGCAATCAGAGATAAATCAGGAAATCACTCTACGTGGGATCTGAACTTGCAAACGTGCGGTTGTTAGCCAACTAATTACTGAGCGATATTATCAGCAAAACTAACTAGATTTTACATTTGGGGACAGTTTGAAAACCCCTGGTTTAGTTGACAATTTTAATCAAGGCATACCAGACATAAATGACACAATGATCATGTTTCAAAGTAGGGCTGCACAGCATATAACAATATATATTGCAATGTTGAGTTGGGATTATAGTTGAGCAGCACAACAGTTGAGAATACATGAGATTTGTCATTGTAAAGTATAACCATAACAGACTGAAACGTTTTCATTTGCATGTGTTATAAAGGCCTTTCAAAAGAGTTAAAAGCATTCAGGCATATAAAAAAATACATTTGTAACTTTAACGAAGAATATTTATACTGAATTATTATTACACTAAAGACTATACATTTTTATTTTACATTACATTTTTCACTTTCTATACCTGAATACTGTTCAACTCTACAGAAAACCATAAAGCACTGTTTATTTTACTTTTTCGTTGCTGTATTGTAATACATTTTGCTTCCAATTCATTTAATATTTTTTATACATCATTTACACCCTTACAAAATCTCCCCAATCAATCTAAATGAATGATTGCTATCCAAACAGAGCTATTCAACCCATCTAGCAAAATTGCATTCATATGACAATACACATACACAGTGCTCGGCATTATTGAGGACCCCCCATTTTGAAAATGAATATTTTTATTCATTTATCAGTAAACATGAGTAATATATATTGGTGCATTTAAACAAAACAGATTTATTAAACAGATATGGTTATTGAAATAATATTTTAGTCACAGAACATCTTTAGAAATTAAAAGATAACACATTTAAATTCATACAAAATATTGCAAAACAAAATACAAAACAAACTACAACATTTCAACAAAATTGTATATTTTTTTTGTTTCTCTTGATTTTTACTATTTTTGAAAATATTATTTAATGTTTTTCCCTAACAAATACATTTGGGCTATTAATGTTTGAACTATTATTGTAAGTTATTTTGTTAGATTAGCTCCATATTTGGCTTCAGTGCTGACTAAACTAATATATATGCACAGATATAATATTGTAAAGCATCCTATAGAAAATATAAATTTAAATGGGAGATTTGTGAGGGGTGTACTCATATATGCTGAGCACTGTATATCGCAGAAAAATAAAATATGTATTCATTAGCCACTAAATCACTGAGTTATGAGTCATTCTATACTCTGAAAATATTGGATCTACCGGGCAATATTTTTCAACCTGGGTCACAATGGCACAAAGATCTTATCTCAAAAAAATCACCAAATGTGGCGTCACTCTGGCGCAGTGGGTAGCACGATCGCCTCACAGCAAGAAGGTTGCTGGTTTAAGCCTCAGCTGGGTCAGTTGGCATTTCTGTGTGGAGTTTGCATGTTCTCCCTGTGTTCGCGTGGGTTTCCTCCGGGTGCTCCGGTTTCCCCCACAAGTCCAAAGACATGCGCTATACAGTAGGTCAATTGGGTAAGCTAAAATGTCTGTAATGTATGTGCGTGAATAAGAGTGTATGGGTGTTTCCCAGTGATAGTTTGCAACTGGAAGGGCATCCGCTGCAAAAAACATATGCTGGATAAGTTGGCGGTTCATTCCGCTGTGGCGACCCCAGATTAATAAAGGGACTAAGCCGAAAAAAAAAGAATAATGAATGGATCACCAAACGTGGGGAGTGAACTTGCGACTTTTTAGTTAACTAGCCCTCTAAACACTAGCCTATACTACCTCCACAATTCACATAAATTTATATTCTGGAAATAGTTTGAAAAACCTTGATTTAACAGATTTTTTATTTTTTTTAAAAGCATATCTGGGATATATGAATGAAGGACTCACAAACTTGCAAACTTTTGTTTTGTTTGCTATCAAATAGCTAAATTAAAATCCCTCCAAAATTTACATTCTGCACTTTCTTCTAAGCATGACACAATAGCTGTTTCCATCAAAAAATGTGAATTAAATTTATGCGCAAAACTGGGTTGTCGCATAAAACAAAGGCAAATAAAGCAGCGTTTCCATCTAATGAGTCAAAGAGATCATCACTTCCTGATTAACTGGCGCCAAATGTCAACAGTAAAGACGGAATTTGCTGCAGTAGCAGAAGCTGCGTCGATCTTTTCTTTACTTACTAAATGATTTGCGCCTCAGAAGACTATGCCGACACATGATGAACGCGTGGTGGCATTTCAAGGCATCAGACACGGAGCACAGATGCTCTTGACAGTCTTGGAGGTAATTAATAATATAATAACACTAATACTGAAATAGGTATGGTGTTTTAGAATGGAAACATAGCTAATGATTATATTTCAAGAATTCAATCTTTATGGCATGCGAACATTTGGTTTGTTAGTCACCTGATCACTATGCTATACTACACCACCCAAAATGTATATATCTTTACATTCAGTAGTTGTAAAGAATGACAATCTAAAGTTACAGTTATAGTTCTTACACAGAATTCTAGCAAATGGTCATTTCAGTTTCTCCGACTGTCATACAAGCTATACAGATCAACCTCACATGTCATACATTTAATGCAGCTGCATCTGATTCACGAATCTCATAAATGATGAATCACAGCTCATGAATCATGAGGAAGTAATGACAGATTGAAGAGAGGAAATGCGCAACAGGCTGAACTCCCCAAACAACAGCAAAACTCAGAGCCGTTCAGAGGGAAAGACCATTGATCCACAAGACCAGTGATGGAGGATGGGTGAGCGAATAGGACGTGATAGTGATTCTTTCTCTTCCTCTTTGCCTCTATCCGCATCAGACATCTAAAGACAGCGAAGGATGAAGGGGATGAGAGGCCCTCAGGGTTTAGTATGTGAAGCTGGGCGACCTTTAATGTGACCTGAAGGGGTCAGTGCAGATTTTTGTGTCTCTATCTCTATCCATGAGTGAACAGAGAAAAAGAGAGAGAGGATTTAAAGGGGATAAAGAAAAAAAGAAAAAGGGGGAAACATACAGTATACAAAAAAAACTGTATGGAGAATTGAGGGAATGCTGTGATGCCTTATAATAAACAATGTAAAAAAGATACACAAATTTTGACACGTGACCATCATGTTTTTGTGCACCCATGCTGCTTGTGACTTCATTCATTCATATTCCTTCCACTTTGTCTCCATTTCAGAGGTAGCCACAGCAAAATGATCCGCCAGCTATTCCAATATTAGAACGGCAAGCTTCCAAAAATGATGCCACTTTTTGCTCATTTAAATGAAATACAATTTTATCTGGGACTCTTTTTACAGTCCTCCATTAAAATCAATTCCTGCAACTGCTCCAGCATATACATTTTTACTCGAAAAACACCACTTCTCAAATAAGGTCCTCTTCTCCCTCGCAAACTCCACATAAGTCTGTTTGGGTGACTTAGCATGAGCTCGGAACTTCTGCCGATATGCTTCCGGAACTAACTCGTAGGCACACAACACCGCGGCCTTTACCATATTGTAATCTAACGACTGCTCCAGAGGTAATGCAGAACATATCTCTCTCACTTTACTGGATAAGCTGCATTGCAGCAGTAGTGCCCATATATCTTTAGGCCAATCAGTTTCCAAGCTACAAAACGCTACAAAATAGGCATCAACTTCAGTCTCGCGAAATGATGAAATACAAATTTAATATACCTACTCGTGTTGAATGGGGCATCTTTAAACTCCTGAATGGAACTAGATGTGACCGGTGATGCAATTGATGGAGGACGCGAACGAGGCATCGGTACAGGTTTTTTTTAAGCTTGTGCTTCTAAGTCCAGTTTACGCAATTTAATTTTAATCTTTTTCAACCTCAATTTGATGCAGTTTTATAACCTCGGAGTCGTACTAGAAGCATAACTGTAAACTTACTAATGTCTAAGCATATTTGTAAACTTACATAAAGCTGGTTAGAAATAAAACTGATTGCCCCTTGACTAATTGCTAGTCGCATTTTTAATATAAAGACTAAGTTTACACAACTGGCCCATGATCCCTCTTTTAGGGTTTGTTTTCCAATAAAATTAGTTTTTAATCAGTTTTATGGTCAGTTTTATAATCATTTTTATTTTAGGTTTAGTTAAGTTTAAGTTAAACTTAAACTGTG
>CAIGQZ010001345.1:9001140-9013448 GCA_903798205.1 Danio tinwini | reverse complement strand
TATAATATAATATAATATAATATAATATAATATAATATAATATAATACAATACAATACAATACAATACAATATAAAATAATATAATATAATCGTTAATTTATTTTTCTTCAGTTTAGTCCCTTATTTATCATGGGTCGCCACAGCGGAATGAACAGCCAATATATTATACATTATATATAAAATGTATAAGCATTAATTTCACAAGTGTTTATTTTGGTGATGTAACCAGGGACCAAAATAAACAATGCCACTCAGTTGGCCGATAACTATTTTATTATTTCTGAGAATGAATACCAAAATACTGTAATTGTATATATTTACATGATATTGTATATAATTATATACACTCAACGGCGATTTAATTAGGTACACCTGTCCAATTGCTCGCTAATGCAAATTTCTAATCAGCCAATCACATGGCAGCAACTCGATGCTTTTAGGCATGTAGACATGGTCAAGACGAGCTGCTGCAGTTCAACGTAAGGATCATAATGGGGAAGAAAAGTGATTTAAGTAACTTTGAACATGGCATGGTTGTTGGTGCCAGACAGGCTGGTCTGAGTATTTCAGAATCTGCTGTTCTACTGAGATTTTCATGCACAACCATCTCTAGGGTTTACTGAGAATGGTCCAAAAAAAAATATATATCCAGTGAGCGGCAGTTCTGTGGGTGCAAATGCCTTGTTGATGCCAGAGGTCCGAGGAGAATGGCTAGACTGATTTGAGCTGATAGAAATGCAACAGTAACTCAAATAACCACTTGTTACAACTGAGGTATGCAGAAGAGCATCTCGGAATGCATAACACGTCCAACCTTTGGGTAGATGGGCTACAGCAGCAGAAGACCACAACGGGTGCCACTCCGGTCAGCTAAGAACAGGAAACTGAGGCTACAATTCGCACAGGCACACCAAAATTGGACAATAGAAGATTGGAAAAACGTTGCCCTGGTCTGATGAGTCTCGATTTCTGCTGCGACATTCAGATGGTAGGGTCAGAATTTGACATCAACAACATGAAAGCAAGGATCCATCCTGCCTTGTATCAACAGTTCAGGCTGGTGGTGGTGGTGTAATGGTGTGGGGGATATTTTCTTGGCACACTTTGGGCCCATTTGTACCATTTGAGCATCGTGTCAACGCCACAGCCTACCTGAGTGTTGTTGCTGACCATGTCCATCCCTTTATGACCACAGTGTACACATCTTCTAATGGTTACTTCCAGCAGGATAACATACCATGTCATAAGGTGTGAATCATCTCAGATTGGTTTCTTGAACTTGACAATGAGTTTACTGTACTTAAATGGCCTCCACAGTCAACAGACCTCAATCCAATATAGCACCGTTGGGATGTGGAGGAACTGGATATTGACATCATGGATGTGCAGCCGACAAATCTCCAGCAACTGTGTGATGCTTTCAAGTCAATATGGACCAAAATCTCTGAGGAATATTTCCAATACCTTGTTGAATCTATGCCATAAAAGATTAATGCAGTTCTGAAGGCAGAAGGGGGTCCGACCCAGTACTAGTAAGGTGTACCTAATAAAGTGGCCAGTGAGTGTACATTTCACATGAGCAGCTAATGAAAATATTGTTTTCAGTATCTCAGAGCAGCTCAATTCACAATCAATTATAAACTTCATTACTTTTAATGAAATAAGTTAAATAATTAACACATTTGCTGATTTCTGTAGCTGATTTTCTTTTATCTTTCAATTTTAATTCTAATATGCTGACTTGGAACTCAAGAAACATTTTTATCAGCTTTTAAGTGAATTTACAGCTTTTATATTTTAAGAACTTGAAAACAAGGTTATAACAATCATTTATAGTAATTAAACAAATGAACTACATCTATTTCTTTAAAGTTTTTTGATGAAATATAGAGTGACACTTTTTGTAAAAAAAAAAACATGTTAAATGATACCAAACTATATTTTAACAGCTGAGAGAAAAACTGGGTCAGCTGTATGTAAAAACTGACATTTGGGAGAAGTGTGTCCATATATAGCCGCAGTGGCTTTGTAATGATCAGCTGCATGAGCCGATAGATAAGCCTTGCACCTTTCCCACCAACGCCCACACAGACACACCCAGCCCTTATACCAGTACACACAAACACACACGTCCCCCACCTGCCTGTCAACCTTTCTTGCACTGTTTTCCTCTAACTGACAACAAACTCTGATTAACATCTCCATATGATGTCAATAAGGTGCACATCTAAATGACTTCAAACGTTTTAGAGTTTTGAGGTGCACAAAAATCACTTTGAAAAACATGCATGTTGTAAAATGTGTAATGTGAAATCAAACCGAAGGTGATCGATCATTGACATCCGGTGAGCATATGACATTTGTTATTAGCCTTTGAATGTGTATGGATGTTGGTTTTCAGAAAGAAAAATTTATTTAAAAAAATGTTTTTGCTTTGCTTTTTAAGATGATTGGACAGAGAGGTATGTGTTCATTTTGCTCCAATCCAAAACAAAACTTTTCAGTCTGATCTGTAATAAGATTGAAGTTGTAAAGAGTAACCAACTTTTCAGTACCTTTGACATTGATGAAAATTAGGATATGAGTTGTGTTGAGTTAGGGTTTTTAAGGGCGTACTCACACTATGCTATCCGAACCGTGCCCAGGCCCGTTTCCCGGATCGTATGAGAAGTGTGAATGCTCTAAATCGAGCACGGTTTACTTGGGCAGCCCTGGCCCGGTTGGAAGAGGTGTGCCTGAGCCTGAAACTGAAAGCGAGACGTGACTTTTAAGGGACTGTTTGATATGGATTAATTAATCATTCTTACTGTTCAATGAACGCAAACTGTCGTAGATTATTAAAGACACAAATCCCTCACTGCACGACAGCTGCAGCTTCAGCAAACCTCCTAATTCCTGCAGCACGAGGACTTTATGATTTTTTATGAGCGTCAAAAGTGGCTGATCTGTTCGGCGAAATATTAGACTGCGTGTCTGCATATCAAACGACTCAAACAAAAGAAATCTCCACTGTGCTGAGCGAGAGCGCTTACTGAACAGCGCATCATCGATGACGTAAGCGCGCCCAGGCCCGAATATAATGTGAGTGCGGCCCGTCGGGGGATATGGGAGGGGGGACAAGTGTGCTTTGGCCCGGTTCAAGGCAACTGTACATAGTGTGAGTACAGCCTAACACTTCACCTGTGCTATTCTAAATCTTTATAATTGTTTGCTTTTTTTGGATTGCTTTACAAACACGCTGGGCTCTATTTTAACGATCATGGCGCAAAAGTATTAAGAACGTGACTGAATCCACGTTATGCTATTTTAAGGATGGAAAAATATGGTCTGCGCCCCAGCAAATTGTCTAACAGGGTTGTGCTTATTCTCTTAATGAGTTATGAGTGTGTTTTAAGCATAACATGTATTAAACCAATTAGAGTCTCATCTCTCATTCCCTTTAAGAGTCGATTGTGTCGCACCATGTCGCATTTGCCATTTACATGGCGAACTTTGTAAGTGGAAAAACTGAATGCTTTACTAGTGAGAAAACAGTTAAACAGACTATCTGCATTGCCAGGATAAAAAAATGAGCTTCCTCCATTCAGCCTCTTTACTTTACTTTTACTCTTTACTCCATTACTTTCATGGATAAGGAAATGGTATTGTATGCAAACTGAAGACATCTATTAGCCAACATGTTTCATTTTGTTTGTTAAGACTATTCTAAAACTATTCAAAACTATTTTCAGTTTTAATTTCCAGCAAACGAATAAATAAACAATAATAACAAAGTGTGGTCAAATAACTGAGTTATATCCAAACACCTGTCCTATTCTTATGCCCCATATGGTGCATACATCTCCAACACCCGACAGGTGGACAAATCTAAACTTTTTTTTATTATTAAAACAAATATAAATATGCATATAATAAATAATACCACTAATAATAATAACATTATAAAAATGCAGATTGTCATGAATACACTGAAAAAGCCCCCCGAAGTGAAGAAGGCAAGTAGGCAGTGGTTTTTATATTTATGTAGAAAATAATAATTTTTGTAACATTTTAATTCTTTAATTTTTTTCCTATGTAAAGATATTTGTGTATTTCTGTACATCCTGTGTTTATTAAGCAATGTGTAAATGTTTGAACCCACATACGTACATACCCACATATTCACATAACTTAAGGTTGATTTATACTTCTGCGTCAAGTGCACACGTATGGTACAGCGCAGCCTACGCATGGACGCATAGCCCCTCGCCGTGGCTGTCGCCGATGTTGACGCGCACCTCTCAAAAAATGTAACGCGTATCGCAAGCTCTGTGATTGGTCGGCTTGGTAGCGCTGACGAGTGTGGGCGGAGGTGAGAGCCACGCGCCCGATGCAGCGATTGTTTATAAGTGTGGAGTCCCGTGAAGGAGCTCCGGATGGAGACTGTTGTTTAGTGTTTACCTTATGATTAAAGTTGTTGCACGTCCGCCGGTTCCTGCCTCAAAATGAGCGAAGTGAAAACCAGACTTATAAAGAAGAAGAAGTATAAACCAGACTTAACGCGCTCTGCGCTGAACTTGTGGCACGGTCTATTTCAATTCTTCAAAACAGCAACATGCCAGTAATGCACCTTAACATACCTCCTTTTTAGACCGAAACACCCATGAGTCCACAAAGCAGCGCAAATGGATTTGCTATTAAACAACGCAAAAAATGAAATTTAGGGTTGCACTGGTCTGAAAACAACAAATCACGCCAAACACGTCTTGTGCCTTATTGCGCCAGGTGTATGATAGGGCCCACTGACTGAGAATTGTCACAGCATCGTATTTTGCTTTTCAGATGATCTGACTTGCTTTTATTACACTCATTTATACTGTAAGTTGCTTTTTTAGGGACTGCTAAAAGAATGAATGTAAATGTAAACGTAAACAAAACTAATATCTCACCTGTTTGTCACTGGAGGTTAGCAAACTTCAAAACGCTAATCTCTGCGGCAGTGCAATCCATTTTAAAGCAAAAATGACTAATAAAATGAACGGAAAAGGCCTGTTGTGAATTTGGTGCGGTTTTCTAGTGGGCTCTAATTTGCTTTAATTCATGAATGCAACACACTGCAGAGCCTGCCTGGCTGCTCGCTGCTGTCCTGAGGAGGGATCCTGCCGTTGCCATAGCAGCATAGCCTCAGCTCCATGTGAGGGATACAAACACACGGCTACACAAACCCTGGAACGGCACACAGACACGCGCACACATCCAGTCGAACCCCCCACAGCGAGGGAGCTGTTGTGAGACTGTGTGGCGTCAGCCCCCATTCCTGCCCATACCCAGCCCTCCAGCAAAGCTCTGCCAAATGAGTGCTGGCCTACGCTAACAAACCTCACCTAACACCACACGCTCCACAGCAAAAATATCACTGTCTAATTACGCTTGCCGTCGACGCAGCTCTAGTTGATTTAAATTGCACGGCCGACACCTGAATTACTTGCGTAAACAAGACATTTTATTCTCGTCATCCCATAACAAAGAGTCTAAGACCTAAAATAGAGTGAGATCTGGTTGACCTACAATTTAAGCTGACATAAATTTAAAAAATGACCCTATTTACTTTGACACTGCACATTACTAGTCTTGTGGCACAGCCGACACGACACCTGAATTATTTGCACAAACAAGCCAATTAAACCATGTCAGTAAAAGTAATAGAAAGTGTAAGATCAGGAATAGATGAATGAAATCTGTGTAGAGAGTTGGTTGACTTAAAATTTGGGTCGGCATGAAATCCAAAATGACCCAATTTGCTTTGTCACTGAACATTTCCAGTCTTCTGGCACATAGTCGACACCTGAATTACTTATATAATCATGTAAACAAGCCATTTTAACCATATTATCCCATTGTAGAGTGTAAGATCTGGAATACAGCAATGAAATCTGTATAAAAGGTCAAATTAATGTGTGCGTAAAATCTAAATTGACACTATTTACTTTGTCAGAGCACAATATTAGTCTTGTGGCACATGGTCAACACCTGAATTACTTATATTACTTCTATAAAAAAAACATGTGTAGCCACATCTTTCATATAGAGTTCAAGATCTGGAAAAGATAACTGAAATGTGATGATTGAATCAGTCATCTGCACATCAATAACTGTCTGGTTTAGCTCAGCTACCAAATCTGACCTCCGAAGACTACGTTGAATAGTTCGGACTGCTGAGCGAATCATTAGTACAACCCTCCCTACTCTCCAAGAACTGTACTTATCCAGAGCGAGCAGAAGAGCTGCCAAAATTACTCTGGACTGCTCACACCCAGCACACTGCCTCTTTGAACAGTTACCTTCTGGTCGATGCTACAGAGCACTGCGCACCAGAACAGTCCGACACAGAAACTGTTTCTTCCCTCAGGCAATTCATCTCATGAACACTTGATGATAATAATTGTGGAACCAAAATCACTACTTGCTATACACTTTTTATACACATACACTTATTTAACAACACACTTTACATTTTCACATTTTTACATTTTACCAATTTGCACATAACAGCTGCACATATAATGTTGTATATAGTAATATACCTGTACATACACTTGTCAATTTGTATATTTGCATTCTCTACTTTTTAAAATATATTTGTTTTTAAATATCTGTTTTTTAGTCCTGTCTCTGTAATTCTGTTGCACTGTAGAAGCTCTGTCACGAAAACAAATTCCTCTGATTCTCTTTCTGATTCTTCTGAAAAGCTCTTTCTGATTCTTTTTGATACTATAAAGGGCTAGTTGACCTAAAATTTGATCTTATTTACTTTGTCAGTGCTTATTACTATTATTTTGCTAGTTAATTCCCTATTTTAATTGTCTTTGTGATCTATACTCAAAAAGTCTTCATTCTCTGCAGCGACGTCAGTTTGGCAGCTAGGGTAAACCATTCCCTCCAACTGTCAGATTGCAGCAAGCTTTGACAGTGAGCTGAATGAACGCCAACTTTTCGAAAAACAATAAATTCCAACAACGAAAAAAAAGAGCAGATCATCTATTTATCTTATTCAATAATCTGTTCACTCATACATCATAATTCTGAAATAAAGTCGTTTGCTACTTCTGAACTTTTTCATTATTTATGAGTCCCAAACTCACAAGATTTTATTTCTTCTATGTAATACAAAAGAAGATATGCCGAGAAACACCTCATTGTTTTTTAATGTTGTCTATACAACAAAGGTCGGCAGCACGATAGCTCAGTGGTTAGCACTGTCGCCTCACAGCAAGAAGGTTACTGGTTCGAGTCCCGGCTGGGCCAGTGGGCATTTCTGTGTGGAGTTTGCATGTCCTCCCTGCGTTTATGTCTCCTCCGGTTGCTCTGGCTTCCCCCACAGTTCAAAGTCATGTGCTATAGGTGAATTTAATAAACTAAAGTGTATGAGTGTGTGTGTATGCGAGAGTGTATGGGTGTTTCTCAGTAGTGGATTGCGGCTGGAAGAGCATTCATTCTGCCGTTGATGCAACCCCTAAGCTAAAGACTACGCTGAAGTAAAATAAACGAATGAATGAACAACAGAGGTCAATGGGAACCAAAACGGTTTGGATTACAAACATTATTCAAATCATCATTTGTGGTCCTACTTGATGTGAGGATGTGTAAAAGATGAAACTTTTCATTTTTAGCTGACGGATGAAATGAAAATTTACTCTCTTTATTTTGTACATGCATTTTCCTTTTGATAGATTTATCTATGTTTGCTTATTAGTAATTTTTAACCTGTAATGTGTAATCAAAATGTCATAACTCAATGGTCCAGTGACATCAACTTCTCTATTCATTTAGTCAACTTAACCCTTTATCTGGCATCATAAGCCACCTCCTAGTTAACCTTTTGTTCATTTGTTATTATAAAAAAAAACACTCAAAATTAGCTACAGTGCTTGTCGGGAACACTTTTTTTTCTACTGTGTGTAGAAATTTAAATATTTGCTTTCTTACAATCACCTTTAAAGTTTTTTTCACCAAATAACTTTTTGTGGGCAGCACTCAAGTCTCAAGATTCCAACAACAATCAATGGATAGAAATTAGTTTCAGCCAGACAACTTTTTAATGTAAAAAATGTATTATTTTATCCATTTTTGTTTAAATGTGATTTAAGTTTCATCATATGGGAAGATTATCGGCAAGTAACGACGTGAGGTCTGTTCCACAAATACAGAAACACCTTTTCCGCATTTGTACTGTAGCACTCGTAAATTTATGTATTTGGCTGATGCTTTTATCCAAACAGATTTAAATTGCACTGAATGAACAAACTTTTTTCCTGGGAATTAAAAGAAATCTATGATTTGAGCTACAGGAAACAACTTTTATGTTGCTGTTTTTTTCTTCACTATAGAAGATTATTGCAATGATTTCCAAAACTCCTTCTTTTGCATTTCACAGGAAATATAACAGCCTGCAGTTTTCTAAAGATGTGAGGATGAGTAAATAATGACAGAATTTTAATTTCTGGATAAACTATTCCATTCACATACAGATTCTTCTTGCCTCAGAAGGCTGTGTACTAGTCGTGCAATGAATACATCAACAACTGCTAAGATAGTTCTCTTTGAAGGACCATCTCTAAATGTTTAGACTGCGACATCACTATCCTCTGTGTATTTAACCAGCCTTTTTCCCAACCCCCGAAGTGACAACTTTTTCTTGACCCGGGACGCAGCAGGGGGAAGCCCAGATCCGAAGAGATATTTACGAGACGGAGCGTAGTGTAATTTCCTGCCAGCTTCCACTGGTTCCGCTAAAAAAACAGGGGAAAGGAAGCACAATTCTCCTGGGAGACAACAGCCAGGCTGACTGAATGACTCTTAAAGAGACAACAACACATGATCATACATTATTCTGGACAAACAATGCTTGTTTGTCAGCAAGCACAAATCTACAAATCATTTATTATCAAGAGTTTGAGTATTTAGAGTAATGATCACAACTGAGCTGTTAAGAACCACTCCAAAATGATTCAAAGTCTTGATGAAACATTGTAAGCTTGAAAACTGTCACCAACCTCAGAGACCACAGACGCCAGCATAGAGCATGCGGCCATATTCATTTGCATAGAGCGTGACAGGACCTGTTGTTTTGAACAAGCATTTTCATTTAATCATGACACGAGCTGGAAATGCCAATTCACAAAAGCTTCGTTCAAACAGAAACACTATACAGGAATCACTTCATTGCTAAATATGGTTCATACAAAGTTCAGTTCTGAAAAGTAACTGATAAATGCATTCAATAACTGAAGTGACTCACACTTTCAGCAAGTGGGGATGATGTGTGCAACAGAAGCCTAACTTAGATGTCAACACATCATTTACAAATGTATGTCCGGTGGGTCAAATGACTTTTGACAACTGAGAGCCACCTTATTAGCATATACAGTAGCTAATCTCGTGATGAAGGAAAAAAAACACTAAAAAGCGTATGGTTCATTGTTCATTCTCTCATCCAGCAAACAAAACTTTGCATATGATGCTAAGCACTTTTTTGAAAGTACAGTATTCCATATACTGTCAAAAAGATTGACCAAATTCTTTATAGACTTTATGCACAGTGAAAGTGAGTGAATTAAGTGTGACTGAACAAACAACCCTAATACAAAGGTGTTAAATGTATTCTCAACATTTATTTCATACGGATGCATTAACTTGTTAAGATTAATATCTTGTGTGAAAACAAACGGGTGCATGTACTCTTCGTGTTTATCTGATTGTAAAGTCACAGGAAAAGCCCTTTCTCTTATCCTACTGTAGCTGTAAGTATGCATTGTTTGATTTACTAAAAAAAGAGTACTATTCTCTTTATCTGGGAGCTTCAATAGAGCAACATTACCTCCAAGAATTCAGGTAAGTTTGTTGCATGGCTACCTGTTTGGCAGAACAATGGAGGATATGTAAAGTGTTTAATAAAACTATAAACAGCAATGATTTCCTTAACCCTTTAACTGCCCTGCCAAGAAAAGCATGTCGCTAGTAACACACTCAATGCACTGTTTTTCAATACATCCCATAATTTCTAAAATATCAACCTCTACCAAATGGTTGATATGTCAGTTTATGGTAAAAATACTGGAATTAATACATATACTATAAAAATATGAAAATATAAAGTTTAAGACTAATTTATTTAAAAACATAATCAAAATTAAATATTTTTGAATACTAAATCATCTTTATTTTTTGAAGTATGCCATAAAATATTTCAGATTCTCATTCAACATGCTTTCTTGTTTTGTTTTGCTTTACAATAAAACCAAAATCAAGTCTAGTAGTGCAACAGGATTATGTTAGTTTGATTTCTTTGTAAACCAACATTGCTGTGTGTGTAAACCATTATTTAAAACAGTCATTATTTAAATGATTTTAACAGTCATTATTTAAAAGTGAAAACATGGTCAACCATTTGGTAGAGTGGGCAGTCAAAGGATAATGCATTATTTTTTGGCAACAGTTGCACCACTATCCTGCCACTAAATTGAATTTTGCAGTTCTGTTTAGTGCCACTAGTTGTGCTAAACTTGCATATTTCTAAAAGGCCCCATGCCCACAGCAGAGCTCTTTTCTTTATTTAATTATATATAAATAAAGTTTAAAATACCCAATAAACCATATACTTCTAGCAGAAATAATGAATATGTATATATGTGCTGCACCTTTTCCTCTAAAAAAAAACAAAAATGTGATTAAAATTACAGTGAGCAGTAAAGAAACATCTAATAATAGCGATAAGGACGTTTTCACAGCTCTACTATTTGGCACCCAAGTCACGTCACATATTTTACATAAAGCTGATCGGTTTAAAGAAAGCAGCTACAGTATTAAACATGAAAAAGTGTCAGTGTTCAATTTCTGCTATTAAGCTGATCCTCATTGTTTATGTTTGTATTCACAAAGTCTGAACACAATAGACTGAACAGAGAAAATGAACCAGAGACGATTTCTTAGTCAAAGAAGGAGGAGCCCCAGAGCTACACCTACCTGCTGCATCATTGCAGCAGATGAATGGTAGCTTAAAGGTGTTTACCAGCTAAATTTTCTATAAAGTTGAAATTATTTTAAAACAAATTTGCCCTGATTTTGTTCTGGGATTTTACCTGAAGTTTATTGGAGCCTTATAGTGATCGTTAAAATTCAGTCGTTATTTACCCACCCTTCACTTTTTCAAATCCTGAATTTCCTTTTCTGTTGAACACAAAAGAAGATATTTTGAAAAATGCTCGTTGCTGGGACCTATTGACTTCCATATTATTTTTTTACTACTAGGTAAGTTGATAAGTGCCAGCAACCAGCATGCTTCAAAATATCTCCTTTTGTGTTCAACAGAAGAAAGAATCTCATAAAGGTTACAAACCACATGAGCAAGAATAAATGATCAGTTAATGTTTATTTTTGGGTGAACTATCCCTTGAAGGGAGAAACTGTATGGAGGCAGTAACATACAGCTAAATGGGGGAATGTATGAATAACAAAAATTTGTACAGTTTCAGAAAATAATTAACTGAAAACCCAAATTTGCAAAAGTGGGCCACCAGATTTAAAGATAAGGTCATCACGTACAGGGTGTATTTATTTATTTTTGAAACAGTCAAGTACATAATGCACACCAAAGATCAAATACTGCATTCATTCCACCACATAGTCAGATCAGATGAAGTCACAGCACATAAAAGAAAAAATAAATGTTTCAAAGTAAACGTAGAAACTTCAAAAAGACTTTTACGTGCGATTCGAAATAATCAGATGAAAGCTGGTTAAACCAATTAAAGCAAGACAATTTCAGTCAGGGTTTGATTCATCAGAACGCTATCAGATGATACGGCACCGCCGAACTCTTTCACTTCGGGAATGATAAGACAAGCCTCCTCGACTTCATCTTCAAAATCAGCCTCCATGAGATTCTAACGCCCTCAGTGAGAGGTAATATAAGGGCCCCAAACAACTAAGCCATTAAGTTTTTATCTCCTCTGGCTCTGGCTTAGGCCCTCCTCAGTCGTTTACCTGCATCACTCAAACACCTCCAGCTTATCTGAAGCGCCTTCGCTTTGCGTGCCGCTGCCTCAGTAATCACCGGTAGCTACGTTCAGTAGCTCAGTAAGCTTCTTACGCCCTTCCCCTCCAGATTAACCGTTAGAGGCGGCAACAGACGCGCTCAGTTCAGATAAAAAAACACAGCACCTGTGTGGACAAATACTGCAAGCAGCCAACCACTAGCCAGTGTGGTGAATTCACACACACATACACACACACACACACACACACACACACACACACACACACACACACA
>CAIGQZ010001345.1:8979958-9001130 GCA_903798205.1 Danio tinwini | reverse complement strand
CACACACACACACACACACACACACACACACACACACACACACACACGCACACAATGCACAAAGCTAATTGTTCTGACTGTGGTGGAAGATATCAAAAAGAGATATAAAGCTCCATACATCAGCTATTAATATTACTGATTAACTTTAGGATATGATCCCTGTCCGTGACATTGCCAACAAAGCAACAAAAAAAAAATCAGCAAAAATCCCCTCTAGAGAGATGAATCTTTCAACTACTCCTAATTTCTTTCTGACCTTCACGGACACTGAACTAGTTTTGTCGTCTACATGATCGATGAAGCGTCCAGGAAAAGTGAAAATGAGGAGCATGCCGTGTATTCTGCTCGCACATCTGCTACAGACAATCTGTGACCTTACATTGCAGCTCGGAGTCAAACAAACCAAAACAATCAATTGCAACCATTTCACATTTCCTTGTACTGGGTCTTTATTTACTTTCTGAGAAACAACCGTGACAACACTGACAGCAAGTCACTGTCCTTCTTAACATTTCTAATGCAATTCACAGAAAAACGCATCAAACCATGTAATTCATCGGCAATGGTGTGTCATTCACCACATAAATTTGCAATGTTTTTATGTTTTACATGTGGCAATTTCAGCATAACATGACAATGTTCAAACTTTGTAATTCTGCAATGTTAATCAAATATTTTAAGATGTAGTTCATCAACAAATGACAATTTTAGTATCATCATCACTCATTATTGATTGATCACTGTTTGGAAAAAAATATGCAATGATGCTGAGTATGAGCTGCTACCATATTTAAAAAAAAAGTCAGGCAGATAAGGAACTTTCATTTTTGAGTGAACTATACCAATAAAGTCATGTATAAAAGAACAAGTTATCAACACATACAGCACATACATATCAACACATAAAGTAGTCAACATTTAAAGTGGATCAAAAATGTTTTTCAAAAGTGTCCTTAGACAAGAAAGGCCGCTGTGCAGTAGTTGATAAAAGGTGATATAAAGTACTACAATAAACATAGAAGTAACATCAGCCAATCTAAATAGCACACTTACCACAGGAGATGAAATTCTACAGCCGGGACAGTCACAGATAGGTGGATGTACCTGTAAGATTCCTTTGGACATAAGTGTCTTCAGACTTTTCCCTAAAAAATAAAACTTCCTTTTAGATTTCTGTGGGTGTATAAGCACACATGCTGAGCAAAATGAAGATTACCATTTAAATACAATCATTTCAGCTTACCATAATGCAGCAAACATTCTTTTCAAAATAGTCTATCATGAATAGACCTGCTTCTTATCACTCTAAACCTACTAAACGCACCCCTCCACTGACTACTTTAACAGCTCCTGCAGTCGTCCACCCATCTGTCAAACTCATCCGCAGGACACTAACACTCTGCACCAAAGGTGTCTTTAAAGGACATTCATTTTATTTACAGCAAACTAAAAGTCATATCCAGAGAACAGATGCACAAAATTAGTCTGTTAACCAAAATAAACGAATCTAAAAAAAGACTTGAAACTTTTTTAAATAAACTCAAGTGACCTCTAATACTTCAGATGAGCTGAAAAATCAGCCCAAAGTTATTCCACATACTGTAACATTTCAAAATATAGCGTTCTCCTACTTTAAATCTGTATATACACAATAGCAGCTTCATGTGATAATGTGCCACTGTATCTTAGTCCTGATGTACTGCACTTCATAACAAAAACTCAATGATATATAGATATAAACCCTAATTCACCATGTAAACAATATAGAAATCTAGTCAAAAACCCAGGATTATTTTAAAGACAGATGTACAGATAGATAGAAGGCAGATAAAGGATAGAAACCTACTAAAATTGAAAAAAATAAGTTGAATTACTGTCTTACAATTTGTGACAACCTGCATAAATATGTTAACCGTACTTATCGACTACTAACTGATGAAGTAAATAGAGTTATAACTTTAAAAAGTGCTAAACTGAACAGACATAAGATGATCGTGACAAACTAGATTAGCCTATATGTAAATAAAGATGTCATTACGACACGATTAAAGATAGAAAGCAAAACACTGGTAATGAGTAGGCATATCAGCTGAGCGATAATACAAATAATATAAAATGTAAGTTTCAGACATGATAAAAGTCAAGCGATTGATATTTTAGTAAACAAAAGCTTAATCCACAACTGTTTGATAATGTGCCACGGTGACATAAACCTGATCTACTCCATTACAAAACCAGCTTTACGCATCTAATTTATCCTCAAAAGTTTTAACATCCCATTCAAAACATTGCTTTTATTCAACACATATATAATCCACGTGCGTCAAAACTACTTTTCACCTTTTTTCCAGCAGTGAGAATCCAAAGCCGTTCGACTCCAAGCAACGTGAGCTCTAGTTCTCAACGTACTAAAGTAGTAGCAGTTGAGTAACCCATATTTCTATCCATAAACACTCTTCTGTTAACCCAAGAAGAGGACTAAAGCTCAATTAACCCTGGTTTCAAAAGTAACATCCATGCGTGTGCACCCGGCAACTGACTTACCTTTGTGCCTGATACTCCGTTTCCAGTCTTTGGCTGTCTCTCTTCCACTGACGAACTGGAACTCGTTTGGGGTGAGCCACTCAGCCCGGTATTTGATGGAGGGCCCTTTGCTGCCCTGGCACAGTTTGTTAATGTACAGTAGTGCTTTGTTTTCCCCGCATTCCACTTCGATACAAGGCTCCCCGTTGTCGAAAAACGGCTGAAAGTCCGGGATAGACGAAAAGCTCTCCAACATGAAGTCGTCCGGGTGGTGGTGAAGGTGCTGCTGATGCAGCGCGGTGTCGCGAAAGCCCAAGTACGCGCGCTGGTGATGGGCGAAAATGTGATCGTAAGGCGGCGGATGAGGGGTCACCACGGGGATAGCGGTGGCATTTAAAGGGGCCAGGTATTCAGGCTGGTTGAAGGCGGCTAATGCCATGTCTTCTCCATCCAGTCTCTCCTTTTTGATGGCAGGCATGTTACCCGAAGCGGAGCGCCGGCAACGAGTGATTAGCAGTTCATGCGTCCCAACTTGTGTCCCTGTTCGCGGAGTTCCAGGCGCACCGGTGTGTTTACGCACGACTCCCGCGTCGCTGCCTGACAGCAGAGCGCTTAAGTTCAGCCATTCACCACTTCACTCTTCTCCTCAGTGCTCTGCTCGCATGACGGGTCTCCCCGCGCTCCTGCCCACCACATCTAATCGGACTAATGCCTGACATCTCCGCCAGATATTAGCGCTGCTGAGCGTGCTTTAATGATTGTTTATCCCGCGTTTCCTTTAAAATAATCGCTATGGCAACTCCGCTACGCTTATATCCTGCATCCACTCCGAGTTTATTTATGTCCAGGCACCACGCAGCTAGGGTTTTAACACGTAAAAGCCCGTGTTTGTGTAGTGCAGATCACGTAAAAGTTCAGTAGTATATGCACAGTGGGTAGGTAGTGAATCAGACTGGCTCGGAGCATTTTCATATCTGACGAGGATAGAGATAATTATGCTATCTATGTGCGCCTTTTCGATTGCAAATGATGCCTGGCGCTAATGGGACTTTGGATTTTTTTTTCTCCCGTTCGTTTTTTAACCCCTAATACGTCGCTGAAGTCACGCTTTAGTTCACAGACCCAGACCAAACAAGATTTGCACTCTCCGCCGCTTCTCAAACTTGGCCCATTTAAACAGCGGAGGCAGCGCGAGCGCGAGCCCACTGAAGGGGGTCCGCGACGGACGAGCCCGCGTCACTGTTTCCAGTCACTGCAGAAAGTTCAGAGAAATCATTTCATTTAGGTTTTATTTTTCCATTCTTACACGAGTATGTGGTTACATTCGTTCGGTTACTTTGATTCTTTCTTGTTTAAATGAAAAAAAAAAACGATTTGTTGACAGTAAGTATACAAGCTACTCTATGTTTATTTAAAGGTCACTGTAAATTATCTAACACGCAGTCCTGACCTGAAAAAAAGTGCATTATACAGTTTTTATCAGAAAGACAAAACATTATGATACATTTCTTTTTATTTTATTCTTGTTGTCAGACATGTTGAGTAGTTTACATTATATCAGTGTATCAATTCAAGTTTTAGGGTGACAGTTGCTGGAAAGGCGATTTTAATACTTTAATCTGATATAATCTTAACCCTGTGTATAATAATAGATATTATATAATGATTGTGAGAACTTCACAGCACAAATACATAAAAATAGAAAAAGTAACTGAGTGGCTATAAACCGTCCTGTATTAAAGGAAAATAAAGCCACAATCATATATTTTTAAAATTTATATTTTTGTTTTGAAAGAGGTCTGCTCCCCAATTCTGCAATTTATTATGTTGATGATGATTATAATTCACTCATTCATTTTCTTTCGGCTTAGTCCCTTTATTAATCAATGGTCACCACAGCGTAATGAACCGCCAACTCTTCCATTATATGTTTTACCCAGTGGATGCCCTTCCAATCGCAACCCAAATATTATTATTATTATTATTATTATTATTATTATTATTATTAGAATTGTTCTGCTAAATACATTTTAAATGTCATGGTACTTTGATGAATATGCATTTATTTGAAATACAATAATTTGCAACTATAAACTTCAAAGACAAAAACAACTTCCCTTTTCACATTTTAAATGGTACTTTGGCCCCATTAATAGGTATTATAATGGTATTATATCACAGTTTACTTAAAAGCAAGCACATCTTTCTTCACAGTTTATAAGAAATTCTTAACCATCAATAAATAAATGAATAATAATAACAACAACAACAACAACAACAACAACAACAGCAACAATAATATACCAACACATTATACATTATTGTCAAGTTTTTTATTTAAACTGGGTTTTATCAACATGACACCACCTATACAAGTTATAAACTGGTTTTTAGTTCTTCAGTACAACTGGTAGTAAAAAATGACAGCTGTAAGTCACTGTGTTATTATTTTAAGTAAATGCAACAACAACCATTCATCACCTTAGAATTATAAGGTTCTATCTGACATTTTTGTCAAAATTGAGTTATTGACATATTCTTATTAAATGGCAACTTATTTACATTATGGAATGTTTTTATAAGTTGTTTACATTTTAAGACTTTTTATAAAAAAAACAAATGTTACACACAACTGTTTGCTATAGAAAGCAAAAACTTTAAAGCTCAATATCTCAAAATCATTCAGAACGCAGATAGAACCTTATAATTCCAAGGTGGCGAACTACAACATTAAGCTGCCACTAAATTCTTTGGTAGATTAAAACTGACTTATTACAATTGTTAGAATTTTCTGTTGAATACTATACTGTACAGTTCAGATGTGTGCAAACAGATAACCGCTTTAAGATTTTTAGAAGGTATAGTAACAATATAACAACAAATTTTTTAATTTAAGTTTCACATTTTGTTTGGACTACCTAAATATATTTTAAGGAAATTTCATTATTATTTTTCTTAATATGTTAATAAATCTTGCTTTGTGAAATCAAGTAAATCTTACTGGAATAGTAAAAGCTTTAAAAATAAATGAGTAAATCACAAAGAGTACCTCAGATACTTTTTTGACTTCAATCAGAGACTTCCAATGCACCATTTAAATGTAGAAATCCAAAATCGCCCCCACAAAGACATATCAGATGAAAACTGGAAACAATGTAAAGGTCAGAGTTTCTCTGAGAGCTCAAGAGATCCCTGAAAGCTACAGTGTACGGATCCCCCGCGGGGATACCCTGCCCCCACACCCCCACTCCATTCTGCATTAAAACCGCTGGTGACTCACTGTTTATGAAGGAGGGGTTCCCCTAAATCTACAGATGACAACGTAACATCTCAGCCCACAGTTTGGGTTCAGGACGGCTTCCCCTGAACTTTCAGCCCCCACATTATCAACAGCTCAGAAGAACAAGACCTGTGGCATCCTCCTCGTGCTCATCAAAATGAAAGCCACCCACTCACTGCAACGGTTTCACATTTTAAAACAAGAATGCTGAAGCAACTTCTGTGTTGTTTTATTATATGAGGTTTGGGTCACCCCTCGCATGTTCATAAATATACAGACAAACTTAAGTTGAAATGACTGAGGAAAAGCAAATGTAAAAAAAAAAACATTGTCCTAGTTAATGACAACATATTAATATGCACAACTGCTTAAACAATTGCAACTACTACTATTAATAATGTATCTATAAATGAGGGAGTTGTGTTTATCCATTTCATATTACAATGTTGGTCTAAAATGAAATAAAATAATGGTTGTGACTGGCTGTGAACTTATGGCAGTCATTTACATCTAGTTTAACAGGTGTTAATATAAATATTGTAATAACTTGTACAGTACTTGTCTATTGAGATAAGAGAGATAAACGTGTATACATTATGACAAACATGAGTTGTGTTTATCCACTTTAAAAACATTGTAAATATATATAATACAAATAAGTAATAGTAATAACTTGATATACAAACAAAACAAGTTACTTAATACATTTAATAGAACATCAAGGTCAACAGGTGTCAGCATAAAGTATGTAATAACTGATAAAATCAAGATAAATAAGAGCTATATAAGTATATCTATAATACAACAGGTGTAAGTTTGTTGTATCAAGTGTTTATGCACTTGATACAACAGTGTCTGTAATCAAATTGTTTACATTTTATTTCACTGATCTAATGGTTTCCAGACTGTAACAAAGTAACATTTAGGAGGCCTTATTATTGCAAGACTATTACATATCTGTAAAAACATGAATAGTAACACACCTTTAAAGCTGGTCCGAAGTTTCAAACTTAAAACTCACATATTAGCGGTTTGATACATGAACAAAACTGTTATAAAAATGAGCTACTTCTAAAAAACACTTTTTACAAATACGTTTCACTTCTATTTAACAAACAGATCTTAAAGCGTTTCATTTGGGTCTGTCTATTTATTAAAAAATCTTCCTCGGTATAGCTACAGCAATACATGACAATAACTTTCTCTCTATATTCTTTCAGTATAGGTCGATGCTCAGAGTCCCTCTGTCGGATGTAGAAAAACCCCTTGCAGTCGTCCCCGCCTCCGCGCCGTTGTTGGCAGCGGCCCCGGAGCCACAGCGCTGCCGGCGGGGGAGAGAGGTAATAAATAACCCGGGGAGAGGAGCGGAGACCGCCGGGCGGTGCACAGTCTGACCTGACAAATACTCACTGGAAAACCATCAGAGAGTGAGAGCCCACCCCTAATGCTTGGAGCCAGCCTTTCAGACATGAGCAGAAAAATACAGAAGCCTGCCCATATCGGAAAAAACACTGTCTCTCTCCCCATCAGCATTAATACAATGAAAAATGCTGCAAGAGTAATTGAAGGTATAGTCAGAATTGCAACTCTCAATAAAAAGTTTTCATATAAACAACTAAACAGCACTTTTTAGACATATTTTGTAAGTTTACAATAGATGAAGAATAGATTGCAGTTAACACATTCTAGAGAAAAGATGCTGCATGACGCCGTGTTTACATCACATGACCAGCAGTGGCGCGCTATTGGCTGAGCTAATGCAAATAGAAAAATAAATAAACATAATCAGAAGACCTTTAAAGTTATTATCCCTTTTCTGAATTTGCCATTAGATATGTGTTTTAAGTAAAACTTTCATTTGCGTTTTATTTTATAGATTGCTATTAAATTGCATTCTGAATTCCAAATAAGAGTTTTATTATTTCTTATTTCGTTATTTATTTGTAGACCGTCCCCTCTCCTCATTTAACATCTGAAAAAAATGTGAAATATATATTCATTTATTTATTTTCTTTCCGGCTTAGTCCCTTTATTAATCTGGGGTCAACAGAGTGAAATGAGCCGCCAACTTATCCAGCATGTGTTTTACACAGCGGATGCCCTTTTATCCATAATACAGTACTGGGAAACACCCATACAGTACACTCTTGCATTCACATCCACACATACATTACGGCCAAATTAGCTTATCCAATTCAACTATACAGTAGTGCATGTCTTTGAACTTTTGGGGAAACTGGAGCACTCATAGGAAACCCACGCCAACACGGGGAGAATATTCAAACTCCACACAGAAATGCCAACTGACCCATTCGGTTATGGTATGTAATATATAGTGCACTTTGAGTTGGGGCTTGGAGGGGGGGGGGGGCAGCATCCACTTGGACGTGTCAACGGCAGCCACAGGACAACTGTGCCAGTGCACTCACCACACACCAGCTGTAGGAGGAGTGATGAGACAGCGATAAAGCCAATTCGGTGTATGGGGATGATTGGAAGGCCAATAAAGGCACTTTGGCCAGGACACCGGGGTTACACCCTTAAGGCTGATTTATACTTCTGTGTCAAGCACACGCAAGCTACGCAAACCTGTTGGAGCGAGTATTTACAAGTTTCGAGTCCCATGAAGGAGGTCCAGTTGGAAAGTTTTGTTTTGTGTTTACCTTATGATTAAAGTTATTGCATGTCCGCTGGTTCCCGCCTCAAAATGAGCGAGTTTGAGCTACTTGTACATTAAGGTAGCGTTCAGAAAAAACAAAACACCAGCGAAGAAACTCAATAAAAAGGAGCATAAAAACCTACTACCAGCTAGCGTTTCGGAAGTGTTATTGCAGAACAACACAAACAGCACGCAGAAGTATAAATGCACAACAACGCGCAAGGCAGGCGCCGTGGGTCACGCCGAAGTATAAACCAGGCTTTACAAGAAGTGCCATGGGATTTTTAATGACCACAGAGTCAGGACCTCAGTTTAACGTCTCATCCAAAAGACAGCCCTCACTGACAGTATAGTGTCCCCTTCACTTTACTGGGGTATTAGGAGTCGCACAGACTGCAGGTTGACGCCCCCTGCTGGCCTCACTAACACCACTGCACCACGCATCCAATAAGTGTCAGTGAAGCCCATAATTACAGTTATTCAGTATTATAGAGCTTTAGATGAAAAATTGGCATAATTGCAAATTTTGTTAAATCATTTAAAGTTTGTGGGTGCAGAAATTTGCATGTTTAGCTCTCTTATTTGTCTTGAAGTTTGAGAATAAGACTTTCCAACCCTGGCTCATTCTGATTAAATACCCTATATACATCTCTGGAGAACAAAATACGTCCCAGGATTTTTTGCAGTTTTCGTTTTCACAAATTTCCCAAGAGGTCGTTGTCTATGCTTTTTCAGATCTCAAACTTCTTTCATGAGTGCCATTTGCACCTGCTGTTCTCACATAAATCCACCAGAGGCTGTTGTCGACTGACTGACTTACTGACTAACCAACCGACCAATCCTCCCAACTGACAATGTTTTAAAAAACACAGACTGATCCCCTTCCCTAAACCTAACCGCAATGTTTGAAAAAGCAATCCAGGAAAAGATAAGCACCCTGATTTTTAACACGTTTTCAGATTTTACCACATTCTCACCCTGTTATTTACTTGTTTATTTTATTTTTTAGCTTTTGTTTTTGTCCTACCTGCTTTCTGGAACTGTTCTTCACTGGACTCGAACCCCATTGTCACGGTCAACTCTGCTCTGCATCTCAAGTCCGCCGATGTACATGTCAAGCTACCGGACAAACTGGTTACAGCGGGAAAGGTAAGCGGTCAGCTGGTAAACAAAAAAAGGAACGATGTCATACCCCCCGTATTGTTCGTTTTAAAGATGAAATGTAGCCATACATAGCTCTGGCTACATAATGCATGCTCTCCAGAAATATATATAGGGCAAAATTTTTAGAATGAGCCTACATTGGACTTTTCATGCAAAGAATGCTCATGTTCAAGCAGAACCAAGTACTTATATGACCAAGTCAACTCCTGACCGCCAGAGATTGTTTTAGATGCTTTAAATATTAATAGTGTTGTCAAAAGAAACGCATAATTTAAATATGTTAGCAGCCCAGAGTAGTACATCATCTCGAAATCACAGTATTACTACAAAAATGTCAAAATTAAAACTAGTGGCATATTTTAATGGTCCCCTTTAGACATCATATTGACTTTACAACTACATTTTACATTAGAGTATTAATCAGGTTTATGGTTTGTATAAGACGATGTGCTTGCCAAGCCAAGAAAAAAGTCTGTTGCGAGACCTTCAAAATAAAGTGACCATACTGCGTAATATTTTTCCTTCATCTGCATTTTCTAGATGGTCTCATAAAGTAAGGCTTCTATTGGATTTTAAATGGACTCTCCAGAGGGACATTCAGGATCATGGTTGCCAGCTCATGCAGCGCCGGTAAAGTGATGCTGTGTAATGTAAAACCCTGAGTGTCTCCTCAGGTTTGTGCTGTCGTGCCGGCGCCCTCCGCTGCTCTCTGGAGATCTAGAGGCCATGCGGGTAGTCTGTGATCCCGACCGGCAGACCAAACTACCACATGGGATTTATTTCCTAGCTAGATGGGTGGGCAGCTGAGGAGGACACTGATTTTAGCCCGCTGTCTAAAGCTGTCAACACCATCAGAAGCAACCGGACCTCCTCACCTTCCCTCTCTAAACATGGACCACTCAAAAGTTTAGGATCTGTATGTATTTAGGCTAGATTTATTTGACAGAAAAACTGAATATATTCTAATTTATTAAAAATTTAAAAAGTTAGTTCACCCCCCCAAAAATTTCTCTTATTAATTAATAATCGGGCAGCACGGTGGCTATGTGGTTAGCACAGTCACCACACAACAAGAAAGTCGCTGGTTCAAGTCCTGGCTGCACCAGTTGGCATTTCTGTGTGGAGTTTGCATGTTCTATAATATATAAACCAAAAATGATTTCCAAGTAAACAAAAAGGTGGAGCCTCAGAGCCACCCCTACCTATTAATTCATCAAGACTGACCAATGGCAGATTGAAGTTACCAGCCAGAGCAAACTTTTTGGAAAGTTCCTTTTCTCAAGCTGTTTTGAACATCTGAAACAAACTCTAAATAAACTTTAGCTTGATTTGTTCAAAACAGTATCACACAAGTTTTGGTCCTGAATTTTGCTGAAAGAGTGTCAGGACATTAAATCTGTAGCTGTTGTAGGCCAAGACACTGACGCCATGTAAAGTAAATTACATTGTACACAATTTCCTGTAGAATTTACAGGAACTTACTGGCAGCAGTTCACCAGTAACTTACTGTAAATTAATTACAGTAAAAATGCTATATTTACATTTACAGCACCACTTATCTTGCTGTATATTTATTTACAGTATTGTATGTCTTTACTCTAAAATATGCAGTCATTGTCACAATGTGACTTTAAAATACAGTAACATACTGCATAACTGTCCTACAGTAAAATTCAGTTCAGAGTACAGTTCAGTTTGCCATTAACTTATGGTAAATCAATTACAGCAGAATTACTGTATTGATATTTACAGCCCCATTTACCTTACTGTCTATGTATTTACAGTATTGTATATCTTTACTGTAAAATATAGTCATTGTCACAATGTGACTTTAAAGTACAGTACCATATTGCATAACTGTCCTACAGTAAAATTCAGTTCATATTACAGTTAAATACTGTGTAGTTTACAAAAATCTTTAACTGTGTATATACTAAAGACTCAATTAAAGTGTAAATACTCACAGAGAAGGTCAGGAAAAGCCAAATAGTACTGTATCTTGCGTACATCACTGGCCATTATAACCATTCTTTGAATAAAAACTATGGAAAAAGAAAGGGAAAAAACATTATTGACAAAAATGCCATGGGATGTTTGCACCAAGCTGTAAAAGGAACATAAATTATTCCTTATCTCATCTGCAAATCCACTTTACAAAATATCTAACTATATGTGGAGGGTATCAAAGAAAAACAAGTTAGCTTTCCACAAAATTGCATTTATAGGCCATTTATTTAGGCCACACCGATAGCTGAAATGTGCAAGATTTTGAGATAACCAGCAGACTAACACTTATTAAGATGTTTGCTGCTGTTTTCACAGTTTCTAAGAGAAAATAACAGCATCAGACAAAAAGTGTAAGGAAAAGATGCATAGCATTCAAGACATGCAATATAAACACATAAGCAAAATACAGCATTGCAATTTAAATCAGAAATAATATTACCTATATTATCTATCTTTTGTAATATTCTTTGAGATTCATATACTATAGAACATTTAAAAAAATGATTATTATTCTTGAATGAAATACTCTGAAGTTTCTATAGTGTTCAAATAAGTCTACTATTGTGTCGATAATATTTTTCTAGCACATAACAGTGTGCTTGTTGGACTATCTGTATGCTACATATCCAGCAAGAGTTAAACCTGCAAAGAGTAGTTCCTGGTCTCTCAGGCCATATTGATTTTTCCCTTCGTGATCTGAAACCAGCAATCAGCATTGTGGTTTGAAATAGCCCTGAAACAAGAGCCAAGACGTCAATGAGTCGCCGACACGTTTCAATTAGCGCGCCGCCCAGGCCGATTTGTCCCCCGGGGCACATTGGCTCCGCAGGCTGGTCACGCCAGGAGAGATAATCCACAGAGGTACAGGATATTGAGAAATATCACAAAGGGCAAAGCAGGTACATCATACCTAAACTCACAATGTGTGCAAAAAAATGTTATGTTTTTTTATGACTTGCCACACAGACGACGGTGAGGTAATTGAGTTTCTAATCAACTCAATCATTTCTCTTTCTTTAATTAAATTGCTGAAGAGGGTAATAGAGGAGTAGCAGACTCCACAATGCAGACTTGAAGTTGTCTCCAGAGAAGAGTCTGCATATAGTAGCTTAATAAGTTACTATAAGTTCCACCTCACAAAATTTTAGCATTCCCGAGCTTACAAACTGCAGAATGGTCAACCCCAGTACAATTAATTCAACACACAATTCTTTACACTGCCCAAATTCGACTCAGCACACATGTATCTTTTAATAATAACATAACTTTAACGTATACATTTAATTAGCAGATATAGATTACTGGGCAAAACATTGGTGCATATCATATTTATAGCTGAAGTCAGAATTATTAGCCCTATAGCTCCTGTTAAATTTGAATTCTTTTATATCTTTTTCCCGACTTTTGTTTAATAGAGCAAAGTTTTTTTGAACACACTTCTAAACATATTAGTTTGTTCTGTAGACAATCATAAAATATTGCTTAAGGGGGCTTTTTTGTTTTACTTTAAACAGTTTTTTGAATCTAGCTGAACTGCTACTGAATTTCTCAAACATTTCCTTAATCCATTAAATGTCACTTGAGAAGTATTTGAAAAAGAATACATATTGCACAGGAGGGTGAAAAATGTTGTCCTCAAATGTTTGTTTATACAATTATTTTAACTTTTTTATATAATGATCAGTTCAGATTCAATTTCAGATCAGCATGCATAAATGATTCATACAAGTAATGTATACTTAAAAACTACTTTAGGTCGTGACGTTAGGTGATCAAAATTCAATGTCCAGACAGCGTCTAAGAATAACGTTATTTTGATGTCCAAATACAGTCAAATGACGTTGATATTTGGTTGATTTTAGATTTTGTTGGAAAATTACCAAAATCCAACGTCAAGCCAACATCTTAAACCAACGTCATATTGACGTCAAATACTGACATTTATTTATCAGATATGGCAACCAAAATCCAACGTCTGATAGACCTCATAGTGGTAATGTCCACACAATGTCCAGCTGTAACATCATTAGACGTTGATAAGTTGGATGAACACTGACATCGGCCCCACTTTGGGTTTTGACGACAAACTGATTTTCATTTCCAAACAAAATGCAATGCCTAACCTTAATCTGACATCATGTTTACGTCCTGTGCCTGCTGGGTTGGTCCAAACATGGACAAAACAACACAATGACAGGACAATTTGTAACATTTTGATTTAGCGGCTAATTCATATTAATTTGTACAATCTCAATTTGCTTATCCTCCAGAGGGTAGGGTTAGGGGTGAGGTTTGGAGGCAGGTCTCCTTATAAAAATCATGTTTTCATAATGTTTCATGTTTTCGTTTGTTGTACAAATTAGCCTTTTTTCTGGCAACGTGTAAAATAGTTGCATTTTCTCATAAGATTAAAAACAACAAAACAAATATGGAAAAAAATGTGAACCAAATCCAGTGGAGGTATGCATTTGTGCTAATGGAGTTTATACAAATAAGATTTGAACTATAAAAGAAGAGAAGCTCCAAGTTTTTTTTTTACCGGTCAGAAGGAGCATGAAAAAGCATATTCATGGTCAGTGTGATAAACGAAAACTTGAGTGTTGATGAAGGATTATTGACTGTGTCCTAAATCAGCTTTAAAAGTTCTATATACTGTATGCTAGCTAACATTTAAAGTCGCCATGAAATCTAAACTAATCATATGATTTTGTTAGCTCACATTGCTAGTTTTGTTGAACAATTCATCTGTGCATGTCGTTTGCCCTTCTAATCTTTAATAGAAATCTGCAAATGCATTTCCTGTTTTTTTTTTTTTTTTGTTAAACTATCAGATTCTGTATATCTTAGCAAATGGTCTGGACTAACATATTTAACCACGCTGTACCAACTGCTGAGGAGGATGAGTCTGTTAGGTTGTAATAACTCTCCCTTTTCCCCATCCTTCTGAATGACATGCCTATTTTACTACATCCATTCAGCTCACAGTAGAAAACACAAGCCACGGCCACTGTTGTATCATTTATATTCTCTCTAGAACAGGGGTGCCCAAACTTATAAAGGGCCAAAAACCAAACTTGATTGAGGCTATATTGGGCCGAAGATAACTATAGTTGCCATGGATAATTTCTTAATTTATTTAATAATGTTTAAAAATAACTAGAAAACATTGCTTTATATTAACTGACAGATATTTTTTACATTTTATAATGAACTTATTACAGTTAAAAACAAAAAAACTCTCATTTACAACAGAATGAAGTTACACTAGTTTTTCCCTCAAGTGACATTATTTACATTTTAAAAAATCTTATTTATTAACAACATTTAATTCATTTCAGTTTGCTTTTTTTGTAGCTCAGCAATAAAACAAACAAACAAAAATCGTCAAATTAGAAAGGATGATCTCTTTTGAAGTCGTTCACTCCAACCCTTTCCATCCTTCCCACTCTCTTCTCAGATGGAATGGTGGACCAAATCAAAGGTTACAAGGAGCCAATTTTTGCCCGTGGGCCCTTTAATTTGGGCATCTCTGCTCTAGAATCTTCGTCACAATGCAAAAAAAAAAAAACAGCCGCAGCTTCCAACTCATGTGGACTTTAAAGATTCAAAAGTACACAATTATGTAACGTCAAAGTAAACAACAACAATTTGTATTGGGGAATTGAAGTCACTATGTTACAGTCCACCAGAACAGTGTCCCTGACTTGTGAAAAGAGGTGTAATTCTGCAAAACAAGCATTAGGCTGATGGATAACAACTTTAGCTTCAGCTCAGTGATCCAGCACATATTTTGACCCACTTTAACCACGCTTTTGAACCTGTGAAATATCTGTGAGGTCCGCCGTATTGTAAGACATTTACCCACGTTGGGCTCTAGCTAGTGTTTGTTTTGAGTGTGTGGGCACAACATCCCTAAAGTCAGCCGTTTGTCTGACCTTCAGCCGATCCGACAGTTCTCATCAGCAACACTACACTGCACACTCTCAAGCCCTATGGAAGTAGAACAGCATTGAGAGAGAAGAGGGGGGGTCTGAAGTCCCACAGATCCCTCCTCATCTGCCCTAAGCGGCTCTAGGAAGCCCTTCAGTTCTGCTCTCCCTCTTCAGCGGCTCTGCTTCACTTCCACCGCAGGCCATTCTCCCCCAGATCCCGATCAATAGTGCTCTCCTGCTTTCATCAGACCTGCATTGTGGAGAAGCTGCACTTCCTGAAGAAACAGCCATCCTGACTTAAGTGCGCCTCGCTTTTCGACTGCCCGCCAGACTTCACTCATTAGCTGCAGTCTGCTTTTTTTGGGTGCTTTTATAGATGCAGGTAGCAAATATAAAATGAGGAACTGTCACTGATGTGAACTTTCCTGCATTAGCATGTGCTGATGCACAAAACACGGGTACTATATTAGTTACTGGACAATATTAAAGAACTTGTGATATTGAAAGTCGTTTACATTTAACACTTTATCATTAACCTGGTTTCCACTCCTACGTTATGTGACTAAAACAATTTTTTGTAATTTTTTTGTTATTTTTTTGACAAATGTGTGTAAGTTTACAGTACGTATATTGCAACCATATCTTTAATAAAAAAAAGATAGTACACTGTAAACCCTAATAAGTTACTACTCAAGATTCTCAAGTGATTTGGGGAAATGGATTCCCTCAGTTCGTTTCAGTAATGGGAAATCGACAACTCAATTAATTGAGTTAACTAAATGTGTTCTCTTCATTGAATTAACTTAAATGTTTAATTACAGATAACTTTAAATGGCTAATAGACTAAACTTCTTAATTTACTCAAATTTATTTATTCACTCCCAGGCCCCCTTATATCGAAGTTGATATTTAGCCGCACCATGTTGGTGTTTCGTAGTATCAAATTTTTACAAGGTGGTTCATTAGCCCAACGCTCATCCCCCAACCTGGAGGACCAGGACATACACACATACACTACAGACAATTTAGCTTACCCAATTCACCTATTAATTCTACCTCTTCACATTCATTCACACACCCATACACAACGGACAATTAAGTTTATTCAATTTGGACTGTGGGGGAAACCGGAGCACCAGGAGGAAACCCACGCCAACACTGGGAGAACATGCAAACTCCACACAGAAATGCCATCTGACCCAGCCGGGACTCGAACTAGCGACCTACTTGCTGTGAGGTGACAGCGCTACCCACTGCGCCACTGTGTATATAAGAAAAACGTATATAAGCATTTAAATATCTACTTACTAATTTAACTTTTCTCTTTCGTCAGATGGATTCAGGTAGTGCCTCTGTCCTGCTGCGCTTCAGCAAAATTCAGCACCACAAGCAAAATGGCCAACTTTAATTCAACTTTCATTTTCCTTGTATCATTTAACATAAAATGACCAATCAGCACTGTTGTCAAGGCAGAATTTTAAGCGCAACCAATCATTTTAAACAGAGACATGGTGAACCGTTTAAAGAAATTTAAATATTAAGTTCAGAGAACTTCAAACATTAATTAAAAGTTTTTGGCTGACTAATGAGTAAGTTAAACAAACCTGTTTAAGTTTTGATGCTAAAACTTGGTATTTCAAGTAATGTCAAATTATATTAACTTAATATCTTTAGTAATGACAACAGCGAGGTTTACAGTGTGCCTACAGTATCTTATTCATGGATCCATTAATTACCAGTTTTCCATATTTGGTGATTTATTTTTACATTTATGCTTTTGAATTGTATTATGGGACCTTGATATTTCTTCCAGCAAGTTGTGATGTTCAAAAATGTGCAAAAGTGACTCTCGTTGACATTTTTAATAGTTTGAATTGATATGTCACCTGTGGAGGTTTTGTAAATTACTGTATAAACTGCCAGTACTTTTTCTGCTATTTTACAGATTTAATTCTATATAGATTAATTATCATGCAGCATATTGTTTCAATCTATACTAAAATGTCAATACAATTCACTTCTGCAGGTTTATTGTACAGTTGAATTTTTGTTGTCCAAAGTCGACAGAGCAGAGATAAAGGTCCCATAATGCAATTCATAACCTTAAATAAAAGGGGGGGGGGGTCACAAAATAGGGATATTTTTACAGTGCATGGGAGTATCTCTACCTTTAAAGAACGGGCATGTGACTTTTGCTTTTTTTCATTTACAGCTGACCTGTAAATAAAAAAATAGCAGTTTTGCAAATTATTAATTTCGCAAAAAAAAGCCTAAAAAGTCACCTCATACAAATGCAAAACTATTTTTGTAGATAATGTTTGTGTAAACTTTTGTGTTTCTGTTATGTTTCCTTTAACTTTTTGAATTTGAAGGGTAATGGAAATGCAGTTACTGTTAGCTAATAATTAGTTTTTCTTTAAAAACACTAATAACACATCAATAACACATTATTATTGTTAAAGTTAAAATAATTCTTAATAATTATAATTTCCCCCTGCTTTAACTTCTCATGTTAAAAGTTAAAAATGACCACCACACAGAAGTCTGGGAAAAGCATTATTAATGTATGATAACAGAAAGACAATCACTGGCATGAAAGACAGTTCAGCTCTATTTAGATCTGATTCGCTTCTAAACGTCTCATTCAGGTGACACCTGATCCAGCTGCTCATTTTTCATAACCCTTAGCCAAAGTTAGAAAAACCAGGTGTCCGTAGCTCAAAGTTCACTGAAATCTATTTTGTTGATTTAAGATGACAAGGAAGTAATATATCGGAAAAGAAGAGACAGTTTGGCAAGTTAGTGAACAGATCCTTCCAGGAAGAAATTCTTCTGAATAGTTACCATTAAATTTCATTTTGGAAGATGATCCAAGGTCTCTGTAACCATAAATTGAACGAGCCTCCTGTTCTGCTCTCTGCAAATAGGCAAACGTTAGTGCGCTTGAATTAACCTTTAAGGATTCCCATAACTTTGTCCGGAGTAAATCTGTCCGGTGACAAATTACTCCAGTTACGCTTTTAATGTGTAGTTTCCAGTGTTGGCTGAAACCCAATCCGCTTCCCACAATACCCAAAACAGGACAATCAAAATGTTGTCCAAACAGACTTTTCATCTGTCCAGGCTGAGCTGTTTTATAGGAGGCCTGAATCACAGCCTTTTCTGGAAACTGTCGGGGCGCCGGCAAATGTGCATGCAATTTCCAGTCTTCACGTGACGTTTGAGACAGGACGACCGCAGGAGAGCATGGCAGGATCCGGCAGCAGCTGCCAAGCCGTGGGGACAAATTTGAACTCTGCAAACACAGTCATGTCAGCGGCAGCTCGGCTCAGCTACACTCGCCCTGGAATGACACCCATTCACATATTTAGCCAACGTCTGACTCACCCTGAAACACCGAAGAGGAAGCACTGACAAAACAAGAGACTGTGTTCATCTTTAACATTTCCAGACAATCTAAAATAGGTATAGCTTGTACCAGACTGATTGCATCCAAACGGTGAATTAAGAGAAGGTAGCACTATGCAAGCTGCTTTCAGTCTTGAGTCGCTACAATAACATTATATACAGTATTTATGAGGCAACGAAAATGGCCAAACCTTATAAATATGTAATGCTCTTGTTTACTGGATGGCTGTTGAAATGAGAATGGGAATTTTGCGTATGTGTCTCATGAAGGAAAGCATTTGTGAATGAATAGTAACAGATAATGTACATGGCCAACCATTTGGAGGTTTTTTAGGTCCTACTGTATATATGTAACAGAGTATTTAAAATGCTACAAAAAAAGCAAAGCACTGTCACTAAACGTGCCATAGAATACACAGATGAATACACAAAATGTTAGATTGTACTCTGATATAAATAGAACTTATGTGACTTAGATAAGTGCATAGATTCTCCTGAAACGGTTTTACACGTCAAATTCCAACCCAATGAATTGGTTCTATTATATTATATAATTAGTTTTAACCATATCTGAAAGAGTCATGATTAATAACCTCTGCCCTGACACATCATTTCACTCCAAAAGAGTAAGAGTTAAGTGAAACAACACAATGCAAACAGTAGTGTGAAAAAATGTTGGCCCCCTTACTGATTTTATTTTTTTTTATGTTTTTCACATTTTATTGGTTTAGATCATTACACAAACTTAAATATTAGTCAAAGTTTACACAAGTAAAGACATCATGCAGTTTTAAATCAATTGTTTTTATTATTAAGAGAAACCAAAATCCAAAACTACATTATCGTGTGTGGAAAAAAAGTGTTTGAATTTGTTTACCAAAATATCGTGAATGAGAATGCCAGGCCATCTGTTAGTGACCTCCAGCTGAAGTGAACTTGGATTCTGCAGCAGAACAATGGTCCAAAGCACATCACCAAGTCCACTTCTTAACGGCTGAAAAAAATGAAGACTTGGAGTGGCCTAGTCAAAGTCCTGGCCTGAATCTAATTAAAACTCACATGCTCAAAAACCCTCCAGTGTGGCTGAATTACAACAATTCTGCAAAGATGAGTCAGCCAAAATACCTCCACACTGCTGCAATAGATTCATTGCAAGTTATAAAAATGCTAGATTGCAGTTGTTGCTGCTAAACCAACCAAATATTCGTTTAAGCACAAACACTTTTCTACACAGGACTATGTATTTTTGTATTTTGTTTTCCTTCCTTTGTTTGATGATTTAAAACATTAAAGTGCAACAAACATGCAAAAATTAAACCAGTAAATAGGGGCAAACACTTTCACACCATTGAAAATGAGAATTAAGCACTAATAATTAGCAGTATATAAATGTTTGTAGCCCCATTACCTCAGAAAAATGTCTAAATATACATAGTAAACTGACACAAGTTACATTTAAAAAGACTGTATGCCTCTTCAGCGCCATTTATCATTTCATGCAATTTTTAAAATAAGAAATTATAACAGACTGTTTTTCTTGGTCAATGGGTCTTTTAAAATTTCAGCTTATTCAAGTTTATAATAACATAACATACGACATTTCTTTTGTTTCAAATAGCATAACTCTTTCAAAACCATATTTGTCACATTTAAAATGAGATTTTCAAGAGATTTTACTTTTATCTCATAAATGTCATTAACAACTGAGTGAGACAAGAGAAGCAAAGAACCACATCATGTGAGCTTTCTCGTAAGTTAGCATGTTATGAGTAAATGTGCAAAGATAGAGTGTGAATTAAGGATACTAATATTCCCTGTGGTCTGTGGCGGGGGGTGAGGCGGAGGAAAGCTCGGCGGAGCAATCCCGTTTGGCAGGTAGATGAACTGCAGATCATACGGGCCGGCAAGTGGTGATTAATGGGAGCGGGAAGGCGCTGGAAAGAAAACAACGCTATAAATCAACGTCGCGACGATGGTAATTGTAATTGAAATGAATTTGTCTGCCCGGAGCCAGGCATTGCAATTGATATTGACCAAAGCCCTGGTGGTCCATAGAAAATGAAATTGAGAAAATGTATTCAGAGTATCCACTGTAAGGTCTATACATCACTGCATGACACAGTCGTCTCACTATGGGCCAATGAGAAGAGGAAGAGAGAGAGAGAGAGAGAGAGAGAGAGAGAGAGAGAGAGAGAGAGA
>CAIGQZ010001345.1:8960664-8979948 GCA_903798205.1 Danio tinwini | reverse complement strand
TCAGTGTGGGTGTCAGATGCTAATGAGCATCGGATGCTCAAACGTGGCTAATACTGCAGATTTATGGGAAAAGACTAAAGGCACTGTCAATGCAAAATACCAATGTAAAATAGCTGTAATTTTGAGATCTTAAAATGAAACTGTGTGGAAACATAGATGTATCATTAAAAAATTATGACTGCAAATAAAAGTTATTATAAATGTAACATGCATTATCCACATTTAACTGGTTTACTTATGGATGCTTAATTGTCTCTTGCCTCCTGTTATTATTGAGCAATTATTTGACTGTGTTTGACTTCTGTCAGATTCTCTATTTAGTTCTATTTGGATGTTTAAAAATGCAAACTATGGTTCATTATTTATTTATATTTATTGAAATACAGTAATATTGTCAAGTATTATTATATTATTACACTGTAAAACTCAAAAAGTTAAGGTAACTCAACTCGGTTTGAGGAAACCGATTGCAACAAACCATTTAAGTTCAAAAACTATCGAGTACTGTGAACTTAATCCATTTCAGTAAATGAAGCCATTTGAGCACAGTAAAATATGATAAATGAAGAGAACTCAAACCAACTGAGTACTGTAAAACCCAATAAGTTAAGGCAACTCAATCCGTTTGAGGAAACTGATTGCAACAAACCATTTGAGTAAAAAACTAATATATATATATAGGAGTTTTGTAAACTTGCTCCATTTAAGCTAAAGTAATGAGGTATTTAATTAACTCATTACCTTCAACACTGAGTTCAAAACTCTTTTCAAATGAGTAGAATTAACTTTCAGTCAATTTTAAGTTAACTACACTCACTTCATTTGATAAATTTGACCGTTAGGTTTTACAGTGTACAACTTATATTTTTAGTTAAAGTTATATATTTGAGATATAACATAAAGCTATATTTCAGAATCATTACGCAAGTCTTCAGTGTCATATATACTTCACTCTAATGTACTGATTTAGTGCTTAGTAAATAGTTCTTATTGTTAAAACCAGCTGAAAACAGTGCTGCTTAATGTTTGTGGGAAATTTGATAAAAATTTAGCAATGCACTTTAAAGATACAAAGAGAATGCATGTAAAATAAAGGTTTTTAATCCTAAACTGAATGTATCGTCATGAGGTTTAATTTGATTTCTCATGTAACACTAGCTCTATTTAGCGATTAAGGTAGCTAGCAGTTACCTTACTGGAAGCTAACGACCACAGACTAAACAAAAAGCAAGCAGGGTTTTTTGTCTCCCTTTCTACAATTAATAAGTGCATAAAAAAACTTGCTAGCTAGCATTATTGAAGTAGCCACGACAATGAGTGTAAAGCCCAAGTAGACAAAAGGCCAATCAGAACAAAAAGAAGACTGTTGCATGACTCACAGGGCACGCCGTCATCATTTGCATGTACTTTAGGTCATTCATCCAGACCTGATGACAGCCATGTCATCAAGAGAACACAGACTTTTAAATAGCTCTTGGATCATTAATATGCAAGCCTCAGGCTGAGTTTGATATGCCACAACATTTCCTAGTAAGACAACAACGATCATTTTCCTCCCTTAGTTACTTTTATGTTTATATTTTATTTACTATGTTTGTGGGACTTTTATTTTGAAAATGAGAGACACTGATTGTTTACTATGCAGTACTGAGCAACAACTGCACAAAACATGTTTCAACCAAGATGCAAAATGCAGTATTTACATAAGGTATGTTTAATTGTATATTTTGTGTTTATTGAAAAATGTTTCAAAAACACATGCAGACTGTAGAATCGCGCCAAATCACTCAGCTAAACTCTCATCTGTTCATGCAGAGGTTTGATATTAATAGCTGTCTGTGTTTTTTGACATTGCAGCTTAAAAATAGGCCACTGTGTACGCTTTTTCACATCTCAAATTTCTCTCGTGAGCGCCATTTAAGCTGCTGTTCTCATGTAAATCCACCAAAGTCCACTACTGACTGACTGACGTACTGAGTGACTGTAAGCATTAACCGATACCCCCACCCCCACCTTCCCCTTCCCTAAACCCAACCAATAGTGTTTTTAAGCACAGACTGACCTGCCCACCCCCTTCCCTAAAGTATTTTGAAAAGCAATTCAGAAAAAGAAAGCCCCCTGATTTTTACCACGTGTTCAGATTTTACCACATTCTCACCGTTATTTACTTGTTTATTTAATTTTTTAGCATTTGTTTTTGTATTACCTGCCTTCTTAAACCGTTCTTTGCCGGACTCAAACCCCATTGTCGCAGTAAACTCCACTTTGTGTCCACTGACGTACATGTCGAGCTACTGGACGAACTGGTAAGAGCGAAAAAGCCACCCATACGGAGGTAATCGGTCAGATGGTAAGTGAGAAAAGAAACGCCTTCGTACTGCTCCACAGCGTTCGTTTTAAAGATGAAATGCAGCCATACGCTCTTCTGGCTACATAATTCATGATCTCTAGAAATGTATATAGGGCTACATTTTCAGAATAAGCCTATGTTGTATTCTAAAGTAATAAATGTATGTATAAAACCTTTGCTGGAGATTTTTTTTTACTTATCTAAGCCATATACCTACTATGTACAGTAGATATCAGAGAACAATTTAACTTACTAAACCAACGCGATATGTTGCAACACAGGCTCATTCTGTAAACGTAGTCCCGTGGACGTTTTAGGAGAATGCGAATTATGTAGCCAGAGATACGTATGGCTTCATTTAGTTTTTTAAAACGAACGCTATGGGATGATATGACGCCGTTCCTTTTCGCACCTACCAGTTTGTCCCGTTAGCTCGTCATGTTACGTCGGCGGACTTGAGATGCAGAGAGGACTTGACCACGACGACAATGATGACAGGGTTCCAGTCCGGGGAAGAGCATTTCCAGAAATCAGGTAAGACAAAAACAGAATCCAAAAAACAAAATGAACAAGTAAATAACGGTGAGAATGAGGTAAAATCTGAAAATGTGGTAAAAATCAGACGAGAGCTTTTCTTTTTCTGGACGGCTTTTGTAAACCGTTGGTTGGGTTCAGGGAAGTAAGAGGGTGTGCGGGTCAATCGATAAAATTGGTTGGGTTTAGGGAAGGAGGAGGGTGGGTCAGTCAGTCGATTGGCCGGCCGGCCATTCAGTCAGACAGACAATCAGTCGACAGCAGCCTCTGGTGGGTTTACGCGAGAACAGCAGGCGCAAACGGCACTCGCAAAAGAAATTTGAGATGTGAAAAAATGCACACAGCGGCCTCTAGCGGATTCGCGAAAACAAGAACTGCAAAAATACGTACTTACCGGGATGTATTTCGTGTTCTCCAGGAACGTCCACGGGACTACGTTTTCAGAATGAGTCTAGGTTGGGTATATGGCACCTTTAAGTACTCCCTACAAAGAAAACATCACAATGTTTACTAGCTGAAAAAGGGTCCATACACTGTCGCTAACACTGATTCCAAAAAGTCCTAAAAAATGAAGAATCACCTATATAAGCTAACTCGTGTTTACAATTAGTATACTAGCATATGGCTATGTGCTCTCCTCCAGGAACCTTTGTACTCAAAACTTTGCTAGCTTCTCGTTGGTTTACTTTACCAGCACATCAGACTGGTAGACTGCAATTTGAACAGAGCCAGTGGCGACTCAGATCCCAGGTCTACGGAGAGGCTCAGAGGAACATTTCGGCTGTAGGGGGCCCGTACAGGAAAAACACAATGAAGGATCGGCTACAAGCTAATGGTACCACTTTACAACCCTACACAGTCTGCACTGTATTCAGCTTTGCAATATTGCCCCTTTTGTTTAGAGTGCATAATGCAGAGATGTTTGGTTTCCAACGTAAAACCTCAGACTAATAGTTCCGGGAGGTTTTCATGTGCACTTTCTGCACAGATATAGAAGAAATCTATATTTCATAAGTGTGCTGTGTAGCTACAGCATCCAATTATCAGCAGATAAGACAGAGGGAAGCCCCGGAGCATCAAGCCAGATATTTAGACCAAGGGAAGCAGGCTTGCAGGGACCAAAACCCCAGGGGCACTACAGCCTCACCCAAGCCTTTCCCCCCTGCATTTTCCGTTCCTTCCACTGCCTCCCTCCATCCTTACTTCACCTGCGGGGTTCAATTAGCAGAGACAGCAGCTCTCGCACCACGAGTCTGCAGATGGAAACAGGATGAGTCTAAGGCTCCATTTACACTGTCCGTTAAATGCAATGAAAATATAATTCAGATTTTTGCTCATGTGTGACAAATCAGATGTGTTCTATGGCTGTGTACACTGGAAAAAAAGCACATGCATTTGGATATTTCAAGATTCGTATGTGTAAATAAATCATATATAAGCCAATGTGACTGTCATGAGGACAGGCAGGCTGTTTTTTTTCTGTATGTCAGGTAAACTGTGACAATTTGGCACTTCTGGACTGTTTAATGACATCATATTCTCAGGAGGAAGTATGTGTGGAGGCGGTACATTATTATGTCAAAAACTAATAATAATAATTAGTAATAAAATTATTGAAAAGGCTGTCAATAGTCTCCACCAGTCCTAAAATCTTTCTCACACACAAACATTTCTCTGAATGGTTGAGAACAAGATATAATAACGTAAGTAAATGTGCAGGCTATAATGAAGACTATTTTCCTCCACCTCAAAATCTTGTTGATATTTGGCTATTTGATCATAGCATCAAGTATTCAGCATCTTGGCTAGCAGGCCTTGTACTAGAATTGCATGGCTCCCAGAGTAATCAAAAATTGTGGAATAGACATATTATCCCAAGATAATTCGTAAAATACATATTTAATTATAATTTTTTTTTCCTGGTTTTTGGTTTAGCCATTTTTTCTGTGGTTGTTTTAAATGAGCCAAATCTGTGAAAATTATTATAGCACAATTGGGAATGTCCTTCTTATAGGCCACAATGTATATTTTTTTCCATATGTGACCCTGGGTGTCAATTTTTTAAATTTATACATCTGAAAGCTGAATAAAGTGCAACAAAAATATATTACATTTTATAAGGAACACACAGTAAAAATGTTGGGTTCCACACAATTCCTTCATGTTGTCCCAACACAAAAAAAAAGCTGTGACAAACTTCATAGTTTTTACAAATTTAGGTGGACTGAACAAAACAACTAAGTTGTCCCCCTCTCCCCAAAAAACTCTGTTGTTTCAACTTATTTTAAATGAGTAGTTTGAACAAGCAGAAAAATACTTTTTTGAAAGCATGATCTTTACTTAATATTCTAATGATTTTTGGCATAAATAAAAAAATCAATCATTTTGATCCACACAATGTATTTTTGATTATTGGTTAAAATATACCTATGCAATACAAGACCAATTGGTGACCGATTGGTGACTAATGACCAACTGGTTTTGTGGTCCAGGGTTACATATAGACAGGTGTGGTCAAAATTATTTGCACCCTCGATAATACAAGTGAAGAAACCTGGAAAAACATAATCTTTTCACATTTTTTTTTTTATCTTTCATTCATTCATTCATTCATTCAAAGAAAAATCACACAACTAACATTTTATGGAAATAAAACAAATAAAAATGAGTAATTCAATTCAATTCATCTTTATTTGTATAGTGCTTATACAATGTAGATTGTGTCAAAGCAGCTTCACATGGAAGTTTTTAGTGAATTGAAACAGTGTCAGTTCAGTTTTTCAGTGTTTAAGTTCAGTTCAGTTTAGCTCAATTCAGTGTGGTTTAATAATCACTACTGAGAGTCCAAACACTGAGGAGCAATTCCATCGATGCGCAGCTCTACAGATCCCGAACCATGCAAGCCAGTGGCGACAGCGGCGAGGAAAAAACTTCACCAATTGGCGAAAGTGAAGAATTTAAAAAACCTCGAGAGAAACCAGGCTCAGTTGGGCACGACCATTTCTCCTATGGCCAAACGTCTTGTGCAGAGCTGCAGTCTAGGCGCAGTAGCTGGACCTCAGCGAAGACACGTCTGTCCTTGGAGCATCACAGGAATCAGTCTCATGCTCTCCATCAGCTCAGGATACGGCCTGGTCCAGAAACCTTTATTATAAGAACTCATTATAAAATATATTTCTCTCAAATACATGTAGCTTATAATTTTATTTCTCATAAGTTTTATCGTATTTCTTCATATTTCTTATAAGTGTTTGTTTGTGATTCTTTGCAATTTACTAGCACGAACAAACAATTAGTAATGCATTCATTATATCTCTGTTGACATTAGTTAACATTATTTAGGTTAAATAACATTAATTCATGTTAACTCACAGTGCATTAACTAATGTGAGCAAGCTTGAATTTGGATGCTAATAATACATTAGTAAATGTTGAACTGTAATTAATAAATGCTTTACAAGATTATTTATACTTTGTTAATGTTAGTAAATACATGGACCATTATTCTAAAGTGTTACCACATTGTGTAGTAGAAAAAACATTTAAGAATGCACAATGTTTCAGATATAGCACTTCTAAATGCATGAATCAAATATGGGTCACAATTGAAAGAACCGGCAAACCGATGTAAAAAAAACTACAACAAAAATTTACTATAAGCAACAAATCAGAACTGAGCATCAAAGCATGTCATGTAAACAAGGCCTGAATCCCTAAACTACACTAGAGGCCTACCATACACATGCGAACATGACAAAACACTCACTCGCTCACATCACAGGCACTTAGTCCTGTGAAAAATACATGAACTGCCAGCAAAAAAAGTAACATGCAGCATTCCGTGGGCAAACACGCTCACCATACTCCAAATTAGTGCACTTTTACCCACACAAACATGTATTTGTACACTGACCTCAGCCAACAGAAACTGCTGTGTGCCATCCATGTAATAAATCCAGCTTTAACACACGGTAAGGTCATTTGCAGGTCAAGCGTAACTCATGGTAGGCAGATGAATATCGATCTAGAGGGACCAGGGACTGTTCACAAGGGCAGGCAGCCCACAGATAAGCCTTGGGCAGAGGAAATAGAGGTCATGGGCTAGAGAGAGCACAGTTCATACACAATGAACTTTTAACACCTCTAAAAACTCTATAGGGTTAGCCACTTGTTGACCAAAATTATACTATACACTAACTAGTAGACGGTAGAGCTGTACACACCACCCACAAAGCACAAATGTCAGTGTAATTATTTACAGTAGAAGTCTTTAAAAATAACCTTGAACTGAAAAAAAGTTTTAAAATCTTTTTTTTTTTATAAATAAGTCATAATAAATACAATATTTTACTCTAAATACATCAAATACACTTATAGGCCACTTTATTAGGTACACCTTGGTAGTAGTGGGTTGGACCCTATTTTGCCTTTAGAACTACCTTAATCCTTCGTGGCATAGATTCAACAAGGTACTGGAAATATTCCTCAGAGATTTTGGTCCATATTGACATGATAGCATCACACAGTTGCTGCAGATTTGTCAGCTGCACATCCATGATGCAAATCTCCCGTTCCACCACTGACCTCTAGCATCAACAAGGCATTTGCCCCCACAGAACTGCTGCTTACTGAATATTTTCTCTTTTTCTGACCATTTTCTGTAAACCCTAGTGATGGTTGTGTGTGAAAATCCCAGTAAATCAGCAGTTTCTGAAATACTTAGACCAGCACATCTGGCACCAACAACCATGCCATGTTCAAAGTCACTTAAATCACCTTTCTTCCCCATTCTGATGCTCGGGTTGAACTGCAGCAGATCATCTTGACCATGTCTACATGCCTAAATGAACTGAATTGCTGCCATGTGATTGGCTGATTAGAAATTTGCATTAACAAGCATTTGGACAGATGTACCTAATAAAGTGGCCGGCGAGTGTACATCCATATAATATGTGTGGATTAAAGATGACATGTCAAATTAACAAGGATGTCAAATTAAATTTCATAAAATAAGGTTTAGTTTTTTGTAAAAAATAAAATGTTAATTAATAATGAGCTAATTCGATGTAACGAATACGTGAAAAAATACTGCTGGCAATTGGGCAAAACCTAGTGGTTTGAATAATATGGTCCTAAAAAGATTTTTTGAAAAAGTATCAAGATTAATGCAATTTATCATAATCTTGGGACTGCATCGTCATTCTTAAATAGAGTCTTTTAATAAGCCATCAATGGATTTTTTGTTTTAAATATGTCTTGCATAAAGTGCTACAAAATTATTCGAACCCCTTTATTTTTTTCACATTTAGATACTACAGTCTAAATTACTTACCCACATCTACATTTTACACCGCAAAATAATTAAATTAAATAATAAATAAAAAAAATCCTACACTGATGCAAAAAGCTTTCATTGTTCTATGCAGATCTTTATCAGTATAAACCGAATAAAATGTATCTACTCCCATTTGTTTTTTTTATTTTAGATTTAATCAAATTTAATTTAAAATTTATCACATTTTTTCCTTTGTCATTACAGTGCATGAAGTGTAGATTTGTTGAATTGAAAATGTCAAAAATGGTTTTAAAACCTGCCATGCCTCATGCTTAGGTAGAATATAAAATATTCTCTAATCATATAATCATTGCAGTGTTGAAATGCAAAGCTTTCTGGTGGCTTTAATTCTGAGAAACTGCATTGCAGGACATTAGAGAAGCTAAGGGAGGTTGGCAGCATGGAGAGGCTGAAACCAAGGACACAGTTGGCAGCGTGCCTGTGCTGGGCTGTGGATGCAGTCAGGCGGAGTGGAGGCAGGCCATGCCTTGGGGCATTGAGAAGAGGCCAATTCACTGGCACACTAGCCAGGCCCTCTGAGAGAGAACGCCACACACAAATTCAAACTTGAAGAAAATATAGAAACATCCAAAAATGACAGAAAGAGAAATTGTAGTGTTTAGCAAACTGATTTATCATTTAAAAAAGAAATGTAACCAACTTCGTACTTCAATCAATCCAATTACTATCATATGATCTCAACATGGACACCAATAATCAGATTTTAATATGATTAAGGCAATACTCTGATTAAGAGTCTAACATGTAAACAGCAATTTTTGATAATTTAATTAGATTAAGGTCATAATCAAACTAATCAGAAAACAAATTAAGACGTGAAGTTTGCCAGAAAATTGTAGTCGCATTATTAAAGTGCAGTACAGACATGTAAACAGCGCAAACTATAACCGTCGTGTAGGATTTTTGCCACATTTTGTGACAAGATTCAATACACACACCACAAAATTCTTTTTTTTCCTCCCTGTCGGCGTGCAATATCAAATTCTAATAAAACTACATGCTTCCAGCAGTTTATACTCTCATCCAATATCTCGCTTGTTATGGGGGGCATGCATGAAATGTTCCTGAATGAAAGTGGAAGTGCCAAACTGCAGTTAAAATCGACAAATAAAAAAATGAAACACACGAAATTACATGAAACTCTGGAGGAAATGTGAATAGCGTGGTGACGCAATGACAGTAATGGAATTATGTGCTATAACATGTAAAACGAGATTCTGAAAAGAACATTCAAAAAGCAACTCATGAAAACATACATCTTAGTCATATTACTGTCTTATTCAAATTAAGGGAAATAAACGTAGTCATTGACTAAAAACCAACTATGTAGTTTAGATATTATAAAATAAGGGTTGCATCAAATCAGATTCAGCTGATTTGTTTAAAACATCAAAATTATTCAGAAATTATGAATTGACTTTCATAATTGACTATTTGAGAATTAAACTTAATTTGTTCAACTATTGCTGAACAATTCAAGAATAAAACGCCACTGTTATAGAGAACACTGTTGTATAGATAAAAATGTACTGTGTCTTAAATTATCAATTGGCAACCACACAAATTCAGATACATTCTTAAAAAATGCTGTGTTGGATTAATCCAATGTTAGGTTAAAAAGTGTAATTAAGGCTCAATCATAATTCTATTTTTGTAACCCTACCCCTTCACATTGGCCCTTAAAACAGAGTGTGAAAGGGAAGGGCCTTAAAATTTACCCCTAAGGAATGGGACACAACTACAGCACCTGCACACGTCATCATATGCCATCATGAGCTCTTGCTTCATATGAGATTGATGATTGCGACTGCTGTAGTTATTCCAGTTACTTTATTCTTTAGTATTTATCTTTAGGACATCACTGAAGGCAACAATGTCATGTTATCATAAAGATATAATGCGGCAATAAGCTCATAACTATACTGTGCATTTACACAGTGGCCCTATTCATCTATGTAAACACACAAAAACAACATTAATATTATACCAGACACTTTAAAAAGCCCATTTCCAGCCACTAGACTTTTCTGACAGGGTATTCGAGTGTCATTGAGTGACACAATGTTGTGGGACTACTATACAAGAATTATTTTTAGTGATTAAAGATAGCGAAATTTTGCATTGTTTTTTTTAAGCATGCTGGGTAAAACACGAACGAGTTTGTTTGTTTGATGTCAAAAATTGTAATAATGACAAAAAATACAAATTTGTGCATCTCCTGACTTCCGGGTACAACCATGCTGCCGTTGTGGCTGGTGTATTCTGGGACATTTTCTTATCACTTGGTTTTGAGTGTGGTCCTAAAAAATCTCTCTTTCAAGGGATATCTAGCCCTTCCCCTTAGCCTTTAAGCTAAAGAGAATTGGGACACCCCTACCCCTTCATGGGAATGCGCAAAACGAGGGGTAAGGGGAAGGGTTAAGGGGTAGAATTGGAATTGGGCCTAAGTTGGCCTCTCCAACTATTGTCCTATTCAACATAGGCTCATTCTGAAAACGTAGCTCTATATGCATTTCTGGAGATTGCGAATTATGTAGCCAGAAGTACATATGGCTGCATTTAATTTTTGAACAAAATGCTATGGGGCAGTATGATGATGTACCTTTTCGTGCTTACTAGCTGACCGCTTACCTCCGTGGACTTGAGGTGCAGAGAGGAGTTGACCACAAGTCAAGAGAAGAATGGTTCCAGAAATCGGGTAAGACCAAAAAGTAAAAAAAACAAATACAGGGTGAGAATATGGTCAAATCTGATAATGTGGTAAAAATCAGGCTTTTCTTTTACTGGATTGCTTTTTAAAACTCAGTTGGGTTTAGGGAAATGGGTGAGCGGGTCAATCAGTGCTATTTAAAACACAATTGGTTGGGTTTAGAGAAGGAGGAAGGTGGGTCAATTGATCGGTCAGTCAGTCAGTTGACATAGGCCTCTGGTGGATTTACGTGAGAATAGCAGGCGTGAATGGCACTCGCAAGAGAAATTTAAGATCTCAAAAAGCATACAAAGCGGCCTCTGGTGGATTCGTGAAAACAAAAACTGCAAAAAAACGTAGCTCCTGTCAACGGTGTAGTGGTTAATGCGTCACCACATGCACTCCGGTGCTTACGGCGACCTGAGTTTGGTTTTCGCCTCGAGGTCCTATGCCAATCCTTCCACTGTCTCTGCTCCCCACACCTTCCTGTTAATAATCTCTACTGCCCTGTCCAATAAAGGTGAAACCCCTGAAAAAATAATTTTTAAAAAAATGTAAAAAAAAAACTTGCTCGTGGGATGTATTTCGCGATCTCCAGAAAAGTATATAGTGGTACATTTTCATAATGAGCCTAGGTTAATTCTATCACAATAAAGGCAAAAAAGTGTACTATGAAAATGGAATTGAAAAAAATAACCCAACATTGTGTTTGTACATATTTGACCCAACATTGGGATTCCACAACCCAGCGTTTGTTTTGAGTGTACTCTATGTATGAGTCAGGGTGATAAGGCTTATTCATAAAACTACTGGCTTTTAATTAAGTTGAGAGGTGTTTCATAGTCTTGACTTGACTTATACAAGTACAGTGCATGTTTAATGATTGCTATACTGTATGTCCCTGTTAAAAAAATAATAACTCTTTGTGAGGTCTTCAGTTTTCCTATCCTTATGCTTCTACAAATTATACAAGTAAATAATTCAAATCAAGAGTCAGATGCTTATAGGGTCAGGGTCCATCAAGAGCCAGGCTGTTTCTTTTTTTCCTCAAAACTTTCCAATGCAACAAAGTTTAGGTACTTTATCAGACTTTTCTTGGTTTGGTTCGTCCTTACCCAATCTCACAACATCTCTCTCTCCTTCCTGCTGAATGTAGATGTGGTGGTGACTGTCATCTTTTAGTGATCAATCAGCACCCAAACAGGCAGGGTTTTGATGCCTGCATAGAAAGAGAGAAAGAAATAAAGAGCAAGAGAGAGAGAGAGAGAGAAGAAGTTTCCTTTTGACGAGCATGTTCCACTGTGAGAATCCCCAGCAGCCTCTGACATCTGGTTCCAGTTAGAGCCATGACGCGCTTCCTGCCCGCCTGGGCCACGGTTCACAAGTCAGACGCCACACTGAAGAACGAGGAGAAAAACAGACACACATGCTTACTCCAGTATTATCTGCATGTGTGTGGTTATCCTGAGTCCTGAACCACCTGTGAAGAGCATTCATTTTTTACAACCTAAATGTCCTTTATAGAATTATACTTCTTATCCCACACACGTATAAATATTTTGACAAATGTATACATTATATTTTCTATTAAATACTACAGTTGATATTTTGTATAATTAGTATACATTCATTTTACATTTAAAAATATTTTTAAATATATAAAAAAAGTATTTTAATCGTTTTGGTATAGACTAAGTACACGGTTTCTGCAAGTTTCATCAAGTCACATTTAAGACTTTTGAAGACCTTTTTAAGAACATTATGAATGAAATTTCAGACTTAAACAGGGTAAAAAGCAAAGAAATTTTACCTAATGTCCCAGTTGGGCCAGCAGAAAAGTCATTCTTCCTTTTTTCTTTCAAAGTATTTCTTCACCACATTTGAAATAATCTGTCAAAACAAGCAAACCCTAGTTGCATAAGATATGCATTTTTTTCAACATAGATTTTCTTTTCACAAAAATTCAAGCTTAAAAAAAATATAACAAAATAAATATTAATGAATTTGCATGTGCACAGCTAAATTAAGACCAATTTAAAATTATTTGAGACTTGCAAGACATTATTTCAGTGAATTTAAGATTTTTAAACTTTTAGATTTAAAATGTAAGAAATTTTAAGACTTTTTAGGACCCGGCGGACACCCTGTAAAAAAAAGTATTAAATAATTCACTTGGAATTTCCAAAACACAATAATATAGACCATTTTGAGGTATGTAAACAATAACAATGGTCCAAACGTATTTCTTGTGTATCTCCGTAAATTTTTAATTTCCATACTGTAGCTTCCGAGAATCCTGAGAGGTCCACCTATTGATAAATAATGTTACGACAGCAGTTTTAACATCAAGATATGATTCAATTGCCTCTGTTACGGTTACTAAAATAACTGTTACAGTTATTAAAATAGTTTGACAACAAGCAGGAAATGTTCATGGGCCAGTGACTTCATCTCATTAAAATGGTCTATACCAAGACATTTGTTTATTTATTCAATTATTTATAGTAAAATCAAAAAACATAACAGAAGTAATGTTTAGATGGTACTGTAAAAAAAAGTGTGCAACAATTAACTAATCAAGTAATATATTATACAAAAATATAGTATTTAAACTGTTTTTAATGTTACAATTTTTTGGTCACACTTTATTTTGATGGTCCGTTTGTTGAATTCAAATTACATTGCATCTACATTTCAACTGATAGACTGTTAGGTTGGGGTTAGGGTTGGGGTTAGGATTAAGGTTAATGTAAGTTGACATGTACTTGCAAAGTTTCTTATAGTCAGTTAAATGTCTGTTAAAGGAACAGTATCAACAAATATTAAGCAGACAGTCTATTAATCCTCAAATGTACCATCAAAATAAAGTATTATCCTTTTTTTAACTGAAGTTATTGTTATTTATTATTATTATTATTAATATTCTTTAGTCAATGGAAACCCACTTTTAAAATCCCTCTTTGTATCTGAATGCATTAGCAAGTGCATTTTGCAGTGTTTATGTTGCAGCTTCACTTGTCATTGAGCAATTGTGCTTCTGTGCGAAGAGCTACCCAAGAGATAAGCAATGGAAAAGTGTGACCCTCAAGAATGCAAAATGTGCACTGCACCTACACAAACTCGGAAGGGAAACCCTATAGCCCGTGGGTGCATGTAGACACACAAAACACACACACACACACCATGTCTAGGGCTTGTGGGTAAGGAAAGTGAGAATGAGGAGGAGCGATGAGCGTAAAAGTGAAAATGTCAGGAGTGTAGATTTAGAACACGAGTCGACCACAGAAGGGCTTGCCTGCGTCGGTGGCAATGTTTAAGCGCCCTCATGTACATGTATGGGGCTTTGATCGTGCAGGAGTCAGTTTGTCTGCTGGTTCAATGAGGCCTGATGCTGAAGCGAGCTCTCGTTTTATCACACACTGCAGATCTTCATCGGTGCATGGAAAATCAGGTTGCAACCCACACCTACATCGTAAAGGACAAAAAACAAAGAATACACATACTCAGAAATGACTCAATGGCCACATGGACCACTCTCGCACTGTATGAGCCTCCCACAGACCCACATCATTTCCACAATCAATATTTTTTGTTGTTTTTTTTTGTTTTATTTGTTGCAGACGGCTACTCAGCAAACGCTCCGTGGGCTGCACGACCCTTGATTCCTTTTGTGTGCCCCGTGTGATGTTGTCATCATCATGGCAACCATTTTGATCAAGCTATAAAGATTCAGCCATGCTGTTAATACAACAAGATATCAGCTAGATTTTTATTTTTAAAGAAAGTAATAACACTGTTGATGATGATATTAATAATGATATTATAAGATAAAACAGCTCCGTAGCCAGAGAGCGGTCCAGTGGCTTGAAAGACCCCACTGTCAAATGTCCAGAATTTGTCCCATACATGAGCTCATTTGTCCAATTTTAACTGCTATCAATAAATTGTGAAAATAACCCAACAAAGGCTTTAAGACCACGCAAAATCTGACACTACTGACCTTCTGACCTACTGTATTGTTGGCAAATAGAGAAAACATTTTACAAGTAACTTTTATTCTAAATCTTATTTTTGAAAGACAAAATAGAAAATGAAAAAGTATAAGGCAGCAAAAGAGGCCCATATAAAAGTACATTTTAATACTAATTATGCTGTTATTGTTATCCATACATTTTTAAATGTACTTTTTTTTATAAGAAAGGCTAGAAAAACTGTGAAGCTCTATGTTATTATTATTATTATTATTATGTTTTAATTGTTTATTATTCAAATGGACAAATTCTGACTGAGAAAAGTTAAATGTGCCGGTCAGTGGTCGGTTTTGTTATTTCCCTAATAAATGACAATAGGCTACAAATGTTTTCTAATAATTTAATACATTTGTATTTTAAAATTAATATTTTCATTTTTTTTATTCTAAATATTTTTGATAGGCTACATCAAAAAGTGTGGTTATGAAGACCATACGACAAGCTAATCCAGCTAAAAATAGTGCTTAAAATGTCATGGAGTAAATGGAGTATTTATACCTCATATTTTAATAGAAAATGAGGCGAATAACTGCATAAAAACTGAGAGAAAAAAGAAGCACCCCTTTCAGCAGGCTGGCTATGGGCCTGTATAGCCATTTGAAAAAGCTCCTGTAGTTTGCATCACATGATATTATATTTAATATTGACGATTGACTTTTCCCATTAATATCATAAAACAGTCAAATATTAAACATTTGGATGTACGTTTATCTTACCTCACACAAATTTCTCCTTTAAAAGCCGAAGTGTCACCTATGAGTGTCACACTGAGTTATGGTTAATGATAACACCAGTAAAGCTCCGCCTCTTTTGATTTGATTGGCCATCTCAGTCATTTCGATATTGATCTATACAAACAGGGCGTGTCGTTATGATTGTCGGAGCTTCGAGAAGTTAATAATATGCTATATAACCAAGTAGGTGTACTTTTACTTCGAAAAAATGTACTGTTCAGCAGTAAACTGTACCGACATAACGTACAGAACCTGATCTATTATCTTTGCTATAACGTTAAATGTGGGTGCAAGCTAACTAATATAGGTTATGTTGTTGGCTAACATAACGTTAGCGATGATGTGAAAATAAAGTGCGTTTTATAAATAACTTTTAATATCATAGTGTTAAAATACTTTCATTTAAAGACGTTGTTTTCTCTTCTTTATTAGCGCGTAGAGCAATTCTGCTTAAATGGAAAGATCCCCTTCCACCCACCTTTATTCAATGGACCAGAGAGATGATGTCTTGTCTCTACCTTGAAAAAATTAGATACTCTTTCAGAGGATTGAGTAAACAGTTCTATAAGATATGGCACCCTTTTATTAATTATGTTGACCAAATTAAGTGGTACCCTACAAATATATATGTATAAATAATTTTTATTTATTTTTTTATTCATTATTAACATTGATATATTTCTCCAAACACTTGTAATTTTGGACTGAAGTGATCGACAGTTATGTTTTGTTCTGTTCTGTGTGGGGGTTATAGGGTTTGTGAATGGGTATATTTGAAAATAAAATAAAAAATTCACACTAAAGACATTATGATGCTGTTGTTATTATAATTAAAAACTATTGAAAAGCTTATTCTGTAAATTGTAATATAAAATAAAACGCCATTAAAATTGTATTTTATTAATATAGCCTAGTAGTTATTTCTGTTTAATGGTTAGTTTCTTTTCAATTGTGTTTAGCCTGGTAAACCGTTTTTGAGTTAATGTGCATGAACAAACCTAGTTCATTCATTCATTCATTTTCTTTTCGGCTTAGTCCCTTTATTAATCCGGGGTCGCCACAGCGGAATGAACCACCAACTTATCCAGCACGCTTTTACGCAGCGGATGCCCTTCCAGCCGCAACCCATCTCTGGGAAGCATCCACACACACTCATTCACACTCATACACTACGAACAATTTAGCCTACCCAATTCACCTGTACCGCATGTCTTTGGACTGTGGGGGAATCGGAACACCCGGAGGAAACCCACGTGAACACAGGAAGAACATGCAAACTCCACACTGAAATGCCAACTGACCCAGCCGAGGCTCGAACCAGTGACCTTTTTGCTGTGAGGCGACAGCACTACCTACTGCGGCACTGCGTCACCATTATTTATCAGATAAACACATATATTCATTCCCATACATATATATATATAGTTCTAGTGCCAGAAGTAACTGTTTTAAAAATGCATTTTGTTATTCTGCAAGTCACATCAGCATCAAGCCTCAACAAATAATTTCAATCTCATTTTTTTGCTCATGTTTACCCCATTATCAGTACCAGCGATGAAAATAAATCTAGACGTGGTGCTCTTTTGCTTTCCTCCTCCTCCAGAAACAAGGCAGAAAACAGCCAAACAGGGACCCATGAAATTTTAAGCTGGGGTTATTGATTGGTGGGGGGAGTCAGGGAAAGGTCAACCCTGTCTGAACATCAACAAGCAGAAACGCTGCAAGCTGCTCCGCATTGCCCATCCTCACCCAACCTGCAGCCTTCCAGCGCTCTGTCTGATCTCCAGCTGTAGAACCACCACTCTCTGCCATGCATTCTGCTCCGACACATTAACATCCAATAACCCAAAATACAATGTGTCAGCCATCAAGTTAACCGCATAAGCCTTACTTTCCTCTGCGCTTCTTCTCTGGCTCTTTTTCCAGATATACACATACAGAGCACATACACACACACACACACATACACAGACACACAGAGAGACAGGACTGGTGCATGGTATTAACCCCCCTCCAGCGATGCTCATATCCTGCAGGAGCCCTCGGGTTCTAACCTGTCAATATCGTGTGGTGTGGCAGTGCGGCTCTACTCCCCTTAGCGGATCAGTTAACCTCCTTGCTGGCTGGGACAGAACTGCAGATCTGCTCCACACGCACATGACCTTCAGCAGAGGATGAGACACGCTGATTTATGCATTCCCTCAATACATATTTATTAGAATGACTGTAATTGTGTTTGTTTAGACACTTCAGGATCTTATAAGATGTTGTGTTGAGACAGAAAGAGAGACATATTGAGGAAATGGCCAAAACTAATGCAACAAATTGCTAAACAATTAAGCTTTGCTTTAAATATCTGAGCATGACCATACTGAAAGAAAAAAAAATATGTACATACAAAAAAAATGAAAGCATTGTTGAAATATTTGTTTTGGCATGTTATTAACAATGGTGGAAAGAGTACAGAAAAACCTTACTCAAGTAAAAGCATCATTACTTGCCCAAAAATGTAGAGTAAAATTATCTGTTGTAAATATTACTTAAAGTATGAGTAAAAAGTAGAACTTTCAAAAGTATTTATGAGTTGTGAGTAGTGAGTACTACACTGTGAAATTCTAATGCACTTACATGCAATTTGTGCGTGTATGTGTTTGAAAACGAAACATTCTGTAGTGCATTTAGGCCATTTCAGTCATCATACATCTGTCATCCACTTTAAACAGTCTCTGGGTAATTGCGTGTGATGATTTTGGTATTTTTGGACACTTTTAATGCATCCAAATAGTTAGCTGCATATAGCACCCATGTCTTGAGGTAGTTTAGTATGATGAAGTTTAGTTTCTATGTGCAATTTGATTGGACTGGAATTACAGGACTTGGAATCACAGGAATTGTTCTACTTTAGCCAGAAAAGTGGTGGAGTAAAAGTACTGATACTGCACTAAACACTGCACTAAAAATACTAAAAAGTACACATTTTTAAAACTACTTGGTAAATTACAATTCCTGAGGAAAAACTACTCAATTACGGTAGTTTGAGTATTTGTAATTTGTTACTTTACATCACTGGTTATTAAAATAATATGAATTATTATCATTGACTAACATTATTTCTCAACTTTAAAGTCGGTATAATACAACACAAATAAAGCACGTATTTATTTAGTTAAGCTATATTTTTAGGTCTTTTAAATAGTTATTTTTTTGCAAATGTTTATTGATGTCTTGTAAAGGAGCTATATTATTTAAACTACAAAGTCAAAGTAAAAATTCACTGTAAACTTTAAATTAGATTGAAATTAGCATAGCGTCACGGTGACGCAGTGGGTAGCATGATCCCCTCACAGCCCAAAGGTTGCTGGTTTGAGCCCCAGCTGGGTCAGTTGGCATTTCTGTGTGGAGATTGCATGTTCTCCCAGTGTTCGTGTGGGTTTCCTCCGGGTGCTCTTGTTTCCCCCAAAGTCCAAAGACATATAGGTGAATTGAATAAGCCTAATTGGCCGTAGTGTATGAGTGTGAATGAGTGTGTATGGATGCTTTCCAGTACTGGGTTGCAGATGGAAGGGCATCCGCTGTGTAAAACATATGCT
>CAIGQZ010001345.1:8945867-8960264 GCA_903798205.1 Danio tinwini | reverse complement strand
ATATGTTTTACACAGCGGATGCCCTTCCATCTGCAACCCATCACTGGAAAACACCCATACACACTCATTCACACACACCCTACGGCCAATTTAGCTTACCCAATTTACCTGTAGCACGTTTTTGGGCTTGTGGGGGAAACCGGAACACCCACGCAAACACTGGGAGAACATGCAATCTCCACACAGAAATGCCAAATGACCCAGCCTATAGGCTCGAATCAGCAACCTTCTTAGTGTGAGGCAATCATGCTACCCACTGCGCCACTGTGTCGCCCCTATTTATGATAAATCTATTTCAAATACAAAATAGTATTTTGTCATTTGTATTTGATAAGGTTGATGAAAATGGCTGAAATTTTGTATCAAAATACTTGAATGTCTTGTATATTTGTAGTTTCAAAATACTGTAAAATAATTTGCAAGAAATTTACAGTATATGATGACATAAAAATGTCACTGCTTGGAGTATGGAGAGAAATTATGCTTAAAGAAAGTAACAGACAAAGGGTGAGGGTATATTAAGGAGCAAGTCTACAACCATATAGCTACTGAGCAATGCTAAGACCATAAATATACATATACGAAGAGTTTATTTGCAAAAACAGATATTTTTTGTCATTTTTAAATATCATATTTTTATGTTGTGGAGTTTTGAAAAGTTTTCAGAAATCATTATTTTACATTGAGTATAAAAGAATTTTGCACAAAACAAAAAATCTAAATGCAGCATAGTGCATAGGCCTGTCACCCTTTTAAATCTAAGATTGTTAATAGGTTGAATAATCATTGAACAGAAATGATGGGAATTTTACTGGCCATGCAATGAGTGGAAACATAATCAACATATAGTTCTATGTACTGATTCAGTATCTGCAATAAATTATTAAAACCAGAGGTGTCCAAACTCGGTCTGCTGACTTTAGCTGTAACTTGCTAGTAAGAGCTTGATTAGCTGGTTCAGGTGTGTTTGATTAAACTCTCCAGGACACCAGCCCTCCAGGACACCGGCCCTCCAGGACCGATTTTGGACAGCCCTGATTTAAACCATGGGATATCTTCTTTAAGACAGCACTTACTGTATGAAATTTATGCAAACTTCAAACTAAACTCAAAGAGAAACACAAGTTAACATTGAGTTAAAAGTCCAGCTCACTAACCATTAGGCCACAACTTCCCCTATAAATGAACGAAGTGGCAGAGAAAATGTGGTGTTATCAAACATAGTTTACTTTACTATATCAGTTTAATGGTAAAGGAATTGATCCAATAAGGCTATTGATGGCAAGTTTGGGAAGAAGTTTATTTTTAAATGTACTTTGTAGTATTTTTAAAATACAAAAATACAGTATTTTATGTTGATACATTTGTGGCTGCTGTATTGTGTAGTTTATTTTAATATACTTAAAATTGACATATTTGGTATTTTATTTTAAAATACATTTCAATGTATTTTTGCAAATGCCTGCCCCTAGCCCCTAACATTCACATTTTCAAAACAAACCAGGAGGAAACCCACGTGAACATGGGAGAACATGCAAACTCCACAGACAAATGCCAACTGGCCTAGCTGGGATTTGATCCTGCAACCTTCTTGCTGTGAGGCAACAATGCTAACCACTGAGCGTTTACATGCAGTATTAGGCCCAATCCCAATTTTATATTTGTACCCCTACCCCTTGGCCCTTAAAACCGAGTGTGAAGGGGAAGGGCTTCAAAATTTACCCCTAAGAAATGGGACAGCACTACAGCACCTGCACACGTCATCAGATGTCATCCCGATCTCTTGCTTCACATGAGATCAGACGATCGCGACTGCTGTAGTTATTCCAGTTGTGTTATTTTTTGGTATTTATCTTCAGTAAATCACTGAAGGCATATATTATGTTATCATAACGACCTAATGTGGCAATAAGATCGTAACTGTACTGTGCATTTACACAGTGGCCATATTCATCTATGTAAACACACCAAAAACAGCATTAACATTATAGCAGACACTGTAAAAAGCCCATTCCCAGCCACTAGACATTACTGACAGGGTATTCGAGTGTCATCGAATGTCAGTATGTTGTAGGACGGCTATACAGAAGTTATGATTATGGATTAAAGATTGCGAAATTTAGCGGTTTTTATTTTAGCGGGTTTTTTTAAAGCATGACAGTAAAACACGAATGCGGTTATGAATATATTAAAACGTGCTTGTTTGTTGTAAAAATTCTTAATAATGACAAAAAAGGTACTAATTTGTGGATCTCCTTACTTCCAGGTGTTGCTATCTTGCCGCTGTGGCTGGTGTATTCTGGGAAACTTTCTTACCCTTTGGTTTCAAGTGTGGTCCTGAAAAATCTCTCTTTCAGGGGCTATCTACCCCTTCCCCTTAGCCATACGCCTTCAAGCTAAAGAGAATTGAGACACCCCTACCCCTTAACGGGAACACGCAAAATGAGGGGTAGGGTTAAGGGGGAGGGCTAAGGGGCAGAATTAGGATTGGGCCTTAGTACTAAATTTTAGTAGGCCTTTTAGTACCATCTATAGATCCTTTGTCTTCTTTTAAGAAGCGTTCACTATAAGGTTTTGAGGGAAACCAAAGAGTTTTAAGAGTCAAACAAAGATTGTGATTGGTTCAGAATATATTTAAAGAATGCATAGGCAACACTGGTCTCACTGTAGATGTAGAAGTGTACAGTGTAGATCACAAGTAGATGACTGAAAAACTATAATGACGGCAATGACTGGCACATAGCATACATGTATGAATGATTAACAGAGACATCTGCCACTGCTGAATTATAGATCAGTCAATGTCAGACATATGGGCACAGACTCCCATGTGTTGGAGGTACAAAATGCTGCTTGTTATGGCACTAACATTCACACAGTTTTCCAATTAAGTTTCTTGTTATGGCTTTAATCAGAAAATATTTTTTATATATAATTTTAAAGATTCCGTTCAACCATTTCAAATTCTCAAAATTAGCATTTGGTTTCTGGTTTACCATTCAGAAGTGTTTTTATATATATAAATTAATCATTTTATTTAGCAAGGATATATAAAATTTAATTGAAATTGACATTGGCAGAAACTTTAGAATCTATATGTGGTCAAGAAGATCTACTAAAGTTCATGTCATGGTAGTTGGTGCAAAAAGGGCTGGTCTGAGTATTTCAGTAAATGCTGCTTTGCTTGGATTTTCCGGCTGGGTTTAAAGGGAGTATAGAGATAAAAATAGATTATAGTTCATGCTAACAGACATAGGCCATAATAGTTTGAGCTAATAGAGAGTAACCACTTGTTACAACTGAGATCTGCAGAAGAGCATCTCTTAATGCACATCAAACATTGAAGCAGATGAGTGACAGCAGCAGCAGAATACCACATTAGTGACACTCCGGTCAGGCTATAAGCTGCACAGGATTGAGACAAAAAGATCCAGGGTCTAGCCTCAATTTCTGCTTTGCCATTCAGATGGTCAGGTCAACATTTGACAAAAACAACATGAAAGCATGTATACTGTACATCCTGCCTTCCTTCAGTGGTTCAGGCTGCTAGTGGTGGTGTATTTGGATAATTATTTTGCACACTTTGGGCCAACTGAGGATTAATATGGTAGTTTGGGGATGTAGTGAAATTGGAGACTGACAAATCAACTGCATGATTCTCTCATGTTAGTATGGACCAAAAGCAACCCTTGTAATGTGTAAGGATTTGCAATATTGAAAGAAAAATACGATATGTGATAGCATGCTAAATAATGTGATATGCTATATGCAATACGATATTTTAAATGCTATGACCAACATACTAGGTTTCATATTATTTCAGGGAAAAGAAAGTATCACTGCAACGTCTGAAAGCGAACAGCCACATTTTACTCTTGCATTAAACAAATCAGACATTTTATCAATGTAAACAAACAAAAACATAAATATCACAACCACTTTGCTCCACTGGTATAGTTTTACCAAGAACAAATGGGAAAAGTATGTGTAAAAAGTGTGCCCGGACTACAAAACCTTATAAGTTATATAATGTAAGCTGTATAAGTTATATATGTTATTTAGAACTTATATAAATAAATAAGCTTTCCATTGATTCATTGTTTATTCTTTGTTAGCATAGGTCAATATTACAAGGTACAACGTTATGAAAATGTGGAATCTGAGTGTCCTAAAAACAAAATACTGACAAAATCCCTTTTAAATTAGTCTAAGTAAACATTTTAGTGATATACATTAATAAAATAAAAAGTTGTTTTGGATATTTACAGGTTTACATTTACAAAAAAGTCTTCAAGAAACGTAATCTTTATTTAATATTCTAATGATTTTTGGCATAAATGGAAAATCAATCATTTTGATCAATACAATTCATTTTTGTTATTGCTAAAAATATTCCCATGCAACTAAAGACTGGTTTTGTGGTCCAGGGTCACAATTGTTTGTAATCGAGCACAAAAACCAATTCAGAGAAAACCTTTAAGAATACAACCCTCTCCTTTTCTACTATGCCAGGTTGTTAAAGACTACCTCTGTGCCATTTCTCTAAATCCTGCTCTTTTGGAGAAGAGACCGTACTTCCAGCTGAGCACAGAGAACAGTCTCACCAGGGACCAGTTCGATCTCAGCCCTACTTCAGAGGATTAGCCTCTTATCAAGCTCCTAAAAGCTGCTGTAAGAACTGTCTTTAATTACTCTATCTTTAATTAACCAAAACGTCAGTCCAGCCACCCAGGCTCCTCTCAGATACAGTGCCTGATTTCAGGAGGAGGCCTTCAATTCATCACATAAAACCAGTTTGTATTTCTGCATTTATTTAAGCCTCTAATTCTGCTATGGTAAGTCATTAAGACAAGAACTGACTGGACTTTTAAAATGAATAGGAAAAGCTCAGCATTTGTGTTATTATGTCTATATTGTAGATTGCAAAGTTAAAACTAATTCTCAATAGGTTTATGTTTTTTTTTTCACTGACTCCAACAAAATAATTGGAAATAATTGTGATTTGACTACACTAAAGATACTTTCATCTCCTTTAAAGTGTTACATTTTATTGGAAGTACACATTTCAAAACAATTCATCAAAAATACAGACAAAGCCCAGACTGTTGCTCAGTTAAAATGCAATATATTGACGAATACAAAGAAATCCACAATAGGCCTGCAGAGCTGTGTCTATCCATTCTGTTTAAGAATCTTGGTGTTATTATGGAGTCAGATATGAGTTTCAGTAGTCATGTCAAAGTAGTAAGTAAATCAGCATACTATCATCTCAAACACATTGCAAGAATTACAGTAGATGCTTTGTTTCCAGTGAAGACTTAGAGTAACTTGTTTATGCTTTTATCAGCAGCAGGATTTTTTGCAAATCAACAGTTTTAATCCACATTTCTGTCTTAGGCACCCTCTTTTTTATTATCTGGTGTGACCATACGTAGGTTCTATTTCAATCCTTTGATTGTGGTAACTAAAAATCTATTCATTTCACATTTTAAGTAAACAATATGCATAAATGAGAAACACCATCCATGAAACCCCCTCATGCCATTTCAAACCTGCACTTAATAAAAGGATTCAAAAACGATTCCTTGGATTTACAAAAAAAAATTTGAGTTAAGTGGTTGTAAACAATTTATTTGGGCTGAACTTAGACAAATTAAGTTAAACATTACTAAATCTAATTTGTTTATTTGAATTCAACACACATAGATTGTTTGCAACAATTTTGCAGTCATCATTTGTTTCAGTGTGTATGAATTGTGCAGAAATAAATGATGGCATTTTACATTTGAAGAAAGTTGGTATTCATGACAGTTTGATCCTTATTGATAATGTATAGACATTGAGAAATCAAAAACATATGCCTGTGTCTGACTTGGTGCACATAACACAAGGAAAGCATTCAATTATTTTGGTGTAAATATTGGTGGTCTGTTTTCTTGGCTGGCGTATTACCTGTGAAATACAAATTTCTCCAGTTCTTTAATATAATAATCAAAACTTTGTTGTTTTTTGTGCAAAAAAAACAAACAAAAAAAAGTTTAAACGCACTGTAAAACAGTATCTTGTATATAACAATTCTGCGACTGACCATAGATTCATGGGGGTTTGTGTATGCTTTACAATGAAATTGTGAGACCTTGATCTCTTTTCTAACAACTGTTGGTGTTAAAAAATAAACTGCAGTTAAAATAAAACTGTATTTATTGTTATTTTTAGTATTTCTTTTATAATATATTCATTGTCTGATTTTGCCTTGTAAACAGGGGCAAACTTAACCAATAAGCGAGGTAAACCGCCGCTTAGGGGAATTAGGGGACCCTGACCAAACCAAGAAGCCAATATTAATCATATAGCTCTTTTAAAAATTTGTTGTAAAATTGGTCTATAACCATAAAGCTTTTTAACGTTATTACTTCTTTTTAAAACTGCACATGTGCAGTCTGTCAGCGATCAGAGTAGAACTGAGGTAGAGGTAGGTGTGCAAGAGTAAGAGTTTTAAGAAAATTTGGGGGAAAAAAATTTAGAAATAAAGATTTCTGCTTTCTGGCCGAAAGACCTGTCAGATGATGAGGTTGTGAGCTTGTTAAGAGAGGGCCTGTTCAAATAAAATAAAATTTTCTAGTGAGTAGTAACGGTTCGCGATTCACAAACAGCATTTATTCAATTTATATGAAAAATGGTGACAAGATCAGTTTGATTGATTGGGAATAAAATTTGTACTAATATAATAAATTTGTATAAAATATATTAATATTAAAATCTAATTCCATAAATGGCTAATTAACTCTACATAGTTTATTTTTACATGTACATACTTTAAATATTTTTATATAATTTTTAGTTATAGAGAAAGACAATGTTTTGAGTTTCAATGCTAGGGCCCCATACATGATATTGCTTGTAAACTATGGTACAAATAACAGGTAAATGACCTGTCAGTAATTATTCTGTTATTTAACAATTGTTTTTTAGAGTTTCAGTGTATTTTACATTGGTTTAGCATTGGTCAAGACAGTGAGCTTTGGTTAAGTGATTTTTGAGGTCTGCCTCCAGGTGCTTCTTTAAATGTGTGAGTTTCAAGAGTTCAGGTGAAGACTGGCAACTCACTCCAACAGAGAGCAACTGAGAGAAAAGTAAAAGTTTTGCTGATTCGGTGACCTTATAGCAGGCAGAAGGAAGCTTTTCGTTTCAGAAAATGTTAACATTTTCAGTCAGTCTTGGTCATTTGAGGAGCAAATGTGAATATGAAGTTGAAAGTGTAATGAGCCAGTCATTATGGTGTTTTTAAGGAGATTAGAGATTAGGGCCATTAGCTCCCTCATATTTTCATCATATAAACCTTAACAAGAAAAAAATGTGAGCTCAGTGTAAACAAGAAAAACTTTCCTTGAAGCTCTACCCACTGGTTTTATGAATGTGTTATTTCAGATATTAAAAATGATCTTAAATACATCTGTAATATTTAGTTTTGTCTTATTTTGTGCACTGTCATTGTCATCCTTTACATTACCAAGAAGCAAGTGTCCTCTCTTCAAAGGAAAAAAACCTGGCCCAAAACCCCACAGCTTCAAATCTCAGAGGGAACCCTCCCACAGCCCAAACCCAGTCCACACCTACTGCTTTCCATGCTTTTGCAAACTGCTGATAATCATCTGCAATGGAAAGTGTGTGGGGGCTTGCAGGAAACCCTTCAACTATACTCTGCCAGGTATAGTTGCACATCTAAAAACTGCAGAAAGCAATTAGTCGACGCTTAAACAAAACGAACACACAAAGAAACGTGACAGTTTAAAGCATAAGACGCTGCGTTTATCTCATTAATAGAAATCTAAATGGGCAGGTGGCAGCAGGGAACGCTGGCGCCTTGGTCTGTTGCTGCCAACGAAACGTAGGGGAGAGGATCACGGAGCCCTGCGGTCACGCCACCCCGGTTCTCCCTGAGCCAGCCGGAGGTCGGCCAGAGCGTGCATACATTAATGGCCTTCCACACTAATTGCTTCTCACTTAGACAAATCTCTGCAAATCACGGGCCGAGCCGGCAGCGCAGCCGATGCCCCCCGGGAGAGGAGACGGCAGGCAGGCGGGCGGGAGAGAGAGAAAGCGAGGGGTGAGGGAGGAGGAAAGCGCCGCCAGGAGTGTGTGCGGTGTGGGCGCCTTTGAAAGCAAAGGGGGGGTAGGAGCAATCCCTGGAGGGAGAGCGAGTAAGGAGAGAGAGAGAGAGACAGAGAGAGAGAGAATAGATATATACATAGGCCCACACACACACACACACATTTGCTTGGAGAGATTGGACCAGGCTAGGCAGACCTTGCCAGCCTCAGCCCCCCGACCCCCTGCAAACATGCTCAGATCTCCCCCCGCCTCATGCAGCTCCCTATCTCTGCGCTCAAACACCAGCCCAGGGAGGGGAAAGATGAAAAAAAGAAAGAAAAATCAATAGCACAGATGGATAGCCGGATAACAGGGTCCGGCATGCTCCGGCAGTGAGGCAATCCAGAGGGTGCCCTCACAACTTTCACACAAGCGAAAAGAAGAACAACACGAGGCCGGTGGAGGGAAAGAGAGAGCGAGCGAGATGATCTGCCCTGGGAGCCTAATCACACCCCCACACCTGTGTTCCAGCCCTCATTTATCCATTCCCACACACACACACACACACACACACACACACACACAAATACAAGCACACACACCAAAACACTCGTTTATTTTCCAGCCGCCGTCCTCCTTTCCTGTGTTTCTACTAATCTTCATCAGGACCTCAATCCTAAACTTGAGGAAATCAGATCATCTGCAGAGCTGACGAGGTTCATCAGCTCAACTTTACAGTTTGGCAGAGTATAAATGTTCGTTGATACTTGTCAGAAGAACCAACTGAATCACTGAATCAATCAATACATCCGTTCATCCATCCATCTATCCATCCATCCATCTATTCATCTATCTATCTATCTATCTATCTATCTATCTATCTATCTATCTATCTATCTATCTATCTATCTATCTATCTATCTATCTATCTATCTATCTATCTATCTATCTATCTATCTCTATCTCTATCTATCTCTATCTCTATCTATCTATATATCCATCTATCATCTATCTATCTATCTATCTATCCATCCATCTATCTATCTATTATTCTACCGATCCATCCATCCATCTTTGCTAAACATAAATTTTTTTTAACCACCAAAATGAATATCATTTTGTTCAAAAAATGTAACATATTTGGATGGATGAATGGCTGGCTGATATAATGGATGGATGGAGAAGGTGGTCCTAATAACAATACAATAATAATAGCCAAAAACAACAACAACAACAATAATAATAATGACGGGCGACGCAGTGGTGCAGTAGGTAGTGCTGTCACCTCACAGCAAGAAGGTCGCTGGTTTGAACCTCGGCTGGGTCAGTTGGCGTTTCTGTGTGGAGTTTGCATGTTCTCCCTGTGTTTGCGTGGGTTTCCTCTGGATGCTCCGGTTTCCCCCACAGTCCAAAGACATGCAGTACAGGTGAATTTGGTAGGCTAAATTGTCCGTAGTGTATAAGTGTGAATGAGTGTGTATGGATGTTTCCCAGAGATGGGTTGCAGCTGAAAGAGCATCCGCTGCGTAAAACATGTGCTGGATAAGTTGGCGGATTATTCCGCTGTGGCGACCCCGAATTAATAAAGGGACTAAGCCGAAAAGAAAATGAATGAATGAATAATAATAATGTCATTATTATTATTATTATTATTATTATTATTATTAGTATTATTATCAAATGCTAATAATTTATAAAAATGTGACTACTCTAATGAAGCTGAATTAACATTTGGTTTAAACAACAAACTATTATCCACATCATTCTCATTATTATCATTATTATTATTAATTTTATTATTATTATTAAAAGTTAATTCTTCAGAATTAAATACTACACTACCCATAATCCCGAGAAATTAATTTGAAAATGGTGCAGTCAAAACTTTTGTACCAACATTGCTGACTTGATCACAAAATTCAGGATTTTTCCATGGACCCATACTTTTGAAGCAATCGATTTAGAAAAGCATTGTGTGCAACCATATTCTCTATATTAAAAACAAATTGCTAACAGCTTGTCATCATTTACATATTGTGTAGCCTCTATTTGACCAGGGCCAAAACCTGTTGGAAACTCTATAACTCTTTGTGAGGTCCTCACATCATTTTCAGCAATACTAAAGCAGTTTCCAGCAAGAAAATAACTGTTTATGACAAAAAGGAGAATGACTGCACTGGTGTCCAGCAAATGATCAGCTGTAATGAGTTACAACCACACTAACTGCTGTAATCAGGGGAAAAAAAGCATAATTAAAACACTGACGTACGTCATTCATAACAATGATCACGCTGATGAAGACGCTGCATGTACCTTTAGCACCACCTAGTGATAAAGGGTTAAAAGAATCTGCCGACAAGAAAATCTGTGTCTAAAGCAAAACTAATTTACACACAGCCATAAAAAGTGTAACCATATGTTGCACATTTCTCAAAATAGGTTTAACCGAATGGATTCTTTATGGGTTTTTTCGATCATTAATAAATGAACTGTTGCTAATAAACTATTTGTTTTTGTTTAAAAAGTGCTAAAAACGATGAGTAATAAGAAATATAATAAGTGAAATGTGAATGAGAAACTGTAGCTCTTGTAGGAAAAGTAAGTGCAGGTCAGAGTGCATTTGCGGACAGAAGCTAGGTTTGTGGTGAACTGAAGCTGTGTGCGTGTGTGTGTGTGTGTGGGAGGTGAGCTCAACACCTCTCACACGTCTCTACTGCTACTTTTTTTTTTTTTTGGATATGATGCCTTCTGGTGGCCAAACAACAGCATTACGCAAAACCAAGACTGGAAGACTGGCAGCTACTTGCACAACATGCAATTATTATATTAACTACTGTGACTTTATGAGAGATAAAAGGATAATGAATAATAAGTTTTAGTAATAATTATGTGAATACACAAGACGTCAAAGAAATTTTTCATGATGTTCAGGTTTGGTGAACTCTGGCCTACGAATTCAGTCATAATGCAAAGAAATCTGGCCCTGAGAGGCCCTTACTGAGGAAAATGTGACATTAAAAAACGTATTCAGCTTTATATGCCATCGATATTCATATAAAACCGATTTAAATATGCATATCCGACACATGTTTAGAATATAATACTAATGAGCTATATTACAGTGTGCAACTGATTTGTTTGGCGATGGTTATTGAATAGCAAAATGGTGTAAGAATTTACAATATTTATTATTCAGATTTTTTGTTATGCCTTGTAGATCATCAAATTCAAATGATTCATAATTAAATCAGAATTATTCTATTCTATTTAGAGGCTTTTTAGGGAAAAACGTCCTTTCAGTTATTTTAAAAGTGTTTAAATTATTTTTGTTGTTATTTAAAAGTGTTTTAGTATGATAATGACAACTATAAAACTAACACGTAAAAAAGGGGGGAAATGTAAGTTCTTGGGTTTAAAAATTAAATTGTATATGAAATTGAAAACTATATTGCTTCTTTGCAATTGTAAGATTCTGTTTGAGTTTGAAAAAGATCTTTAAAGTTACAGTGCACAAAGTTTACTTCACAGGGAGTCGCTTCTATATCAGTGAGCCGCAAGCACGATATCTGGACACCCGTTTCTTCTGTTAATGTAAACAATTTAATCCCTAATTCAAATGATTCCCATCCAAAGGTGTAAAGCCTGGTTGAGTTTGTAGTGTATAGTCAGCCTATCCAAGAAATGCTGTTTTACTGAACTAATATACTGCTACACATGCCATTTCTTGCCCAACGTTTTACTTCCACACACATAACAAATGTGATCTAAGGGCTGGGACGACTTTAGATTGTAATGTATTACTTTTACCCAACACTGTGCATCAAGTAATATAACATGCCATTTTTCCAAATATTAGCATGTTGCATTTAACACACAATATTATCTTTTTTTTTTTCATTTCTTTCTATTTTACCAATACAATTTTATTGTCCCAAACAAAGCCTCAGAAGAATATTTGTGTGCCTGTTTCATTCAGGACTGACACGGAATCGAATGAGACAATGATTCATTTATAAAGACTGCATTCAAAATGCAATATTTCGCTTCTACATATAGCATATAAATAACAGTAGGGCTGCAACATGACAATATGTATCATATGGACAATGTAAAAAGTCTATCATTTCATATTTTGCTCTATTGCTTATACTATGGTCCCACAAAATACACAGTTTACTGTATTACTTTTTGAATAATTTATATCAGCACAATATTACACACCATAATGGGAATGCAGACTGAAACATGATTATTAGCATCATAAGAAAGTTGTAATCTTGAATATCCTTTTTTCACATTGTGCATTTTATTTAGCTGTATTTTATGTTGGGCCAGTAATCATTTGTTTTGGAAGTGTTTTATTCATCATTTATTCATTTTTTCTTCTGCTTAGTCCCTTATTTATCAGGGGTCACCCACAGCAGAATGAACCAGCATTTCAGCATATGTTTTACGCAGCGGATGCCCTTCCAGCTGCAACCCAACACTGGGAAACACTTATACATTCTAACATTCTCTCACACACACACACATTCATTCACTATGGTCAAATTAGTGTATTCAATTCACCTATAGCGCATGTCTTGGGTCTGTAGGGGCAAACCGAAGCACCAGGAGGAAACCCACACCAACATAGGAGAACTTGCAAACTCCACACAGAAATGTCAACTGGCCCAGCCGGGACTTGAACCAGCGACCTTCTTGCTGAAAAGTGCTTTATATTTTATTATTATTTATTTTATATTTCTTCATTCTTATTCAAACATTTGCCCTGAGAAATATGGTCATACAGTGTAAAAAATGCAGTGTTCCATACAATTCATTCATGTTGTCCCAACACGAATGGATTTAGCTGATGTCAAAAATTTAAGTGGATTGAACATAAAACGTTTATGTTTTCCAAACGAATCTCTAGAATTGTGTTGTTTCAGCTCATTTTAAATAAGTAGTTTGAACAAGCAGCATAACTCATTTTTGAGTGTATGAATAAGTATATTTTATATAATATAAAATATTATAGCACTTAAAAAATCTAAAAACAAAAGAAAATAAATTGTTCTTTTCATGTGGTCAGTGTATATAAACTCTTAATTGATTGAATTACAGAAGAGGTACTACTGTATATTACAGTTTTTCCTCTATTGGTTTGGCTCATGTCTTGAAACTGGAATAACATTCTCAAAAAAACAACATGGACAAACCTCCAAACCACTTGCAATTGTTCACAACTGAATTGATTTTCTCATTTATTAAATTGCAAATGTCTAAGTACATCTTTGCAAATGATTAAGTACAGATATCCTACATTTATCACAATTTCCAAGTGAATAGATCTAGTTGATCTAAACTGATTGTTGATTCTCAGTTCAATGGTTGTTCGCTCCAAAATGTGTCAGCGTCATTTCATTGTATAAGTCATCACATGCCCAATAGTCTGTTCAATTGTCAAAATTAGTCAAGAACATAAAACCATGAATATCATTTATGAATCTGTGGAACATTTGATCCATTTATTACAGCAACTGACAGTCAGGTGAAGCTAGAACTTGACTAACAAAGGAGGAATTTCACACATCTCAGATGACCAATCAAGCACTGTAGGCTGTATATCATTTTCATTGCTTTTTGTTTGTGTGTTTATATTACAGGATATTATGCTGTACCTTTTTATTCTGATGTACGTTAATTACTTTGTGTGTGATTCATAATACAATTACATTGGCAGTATGAGTGCAATGTGTGATGTCAAACCTTGGAGGCTACTCTTTACCTAATATCCCAACAGTATCTTATAGCAATTCATAACTTTTTAAATTAGTGGCTAATTTGGATGAATTTGTACGATCTCATACATACAATTTAGTATGATTTGCTTATCCCCCAATGATGGTTGGGTTTAGGGGTGGGGTTGGGTGCTACGCCTTATTTTAAAAAAATTGTACATTTTCGTGCAACTGAACACATACGAATTAGCAACTGAACTGACCAAATTTTAAATAGTTACGTTTCCTCATGCGATCAGACTGAAAATCCTTATTTCTTTTAAATCTTATCAATTTATTTTATACTTTTTTACACAATTGCATTCTGTCAAAAGACAAAAAAACATTTTAGTAACCATTTTCAAAAACTGGGCTAAGACTGAAAGGTGGACATGAGGGATATTTCAATGGTCCTCTGTCATAGTGACAAAACATCTAAACATTTTGACTTGCAGTGCTTACACAATGCCAAAGGGACAAAGGATTTTGGGGGCACTGACTGTTTAAATGAGAAGGAAATTTAGTTTTGACACATGAACGAACG
>CAIGQZ010001345.1:8929125-8945467 GCA_903798205.1 Danio tinwini | reverse complement strand
TATATATGAAAAATTTAGATGCAAAAACCTCTAAATGCCATCTAGACTTTTCTTCTACAATGAGTATTTTTCTCTGTCTCTCATGTTTATGTTCAGTTATTACATGTTAAAATAGATAAAAATAACCTATTCTTTGTCATAAAAGTGAAATTACTAAATCAAGACACAGGAGCCTAAGAAAAAACGGTAATTTTAGAAGATTTTAGATGGCACTTTTTTTTTTTAGATGGCAGGTTTTTGCGTCTGAACTCTTCATGTCATTATCAGGGTATGAGATTTAAGATGACTTGTATCATGATATGGGAGTTTTGTTATATCGCCCAGCCCTATCAGTACATGTCAGAATGCATAGTATTAAAAAACAATAGGCCTGAAATACCTACATGACCTACTACCTCTGGCAAGATTATGAAGTGTGCATTTGATAGCTTCAGGAGAAAATTCAAATGAATGGACACTGTGAAAGGTTGTGTCATGCGATGATGACAACTTTCATATATATTAATCATATACTCATATTCATAATAAAAAGGACATACTTTTTTAAAGGTTCTGATATTTTTAATACACAACTTTGGATGCAGCAATTCGCTTGCCTTTTGTCTAAATGAATCAGCCAATTTGAATGAGTTTTTTGAATGAATGATTCATTGATTCTCTCATTAAGAAAGGGACTTGCAGCTGCCAGGCGATTTTAATGTCATAGTTATTTATACATAAGACATGACAGGCACAAGCCAGCCAAGGTAATGGCATTAAAACACTCAGCAAAAAAATAATTTAATCATCAGTAGACATAAGGAGATATTCAATAATTCAATATATTGTGATAATGAACAATTTTAAAATTTTGGACAAAATATTGTGAATAATTGTTTAATTTTTTTTATCTTTTAGAGTGCTTTTTTTTAGATTTTTTTTTGTTGCAAAATGACAAAAGCTTTAATTAATTGTCGGTGATGATGATTTTCTAAGGAAATGTCTAATAACACATTAAAAAGTCCTCATCCTTTTTATTAAATGTAATTAATAACTAATACAATTCAGTTGTGCTTTAAAACTAACAATAACATAGTGTAATAAATCTGGCATTTTCTCACTGTTGACTTTAATCTATTAACTAACATTTACTAATGCAATTTTATTGTAAATCCTTACCAATTGTACTTTATAACAGTTTTGCTTTTTAATTATGTTGAAACTTTTACTCTGAACATGTATATATACAAGAAGTATTTTTGGTTATTAATTGGTGACTTATTTGCAATATCGTGATAAAACAATTTAAATTTATAAAATCTTCAGCAATTGATCGCAACAAGAAAACGTGATTTACAGCATAATATCTAAAGTGCTGACAAAACAGGTGATTTTGCTGACATTTTAAGATTGTAAGGCTGAACAGCATGAAATGCATCAGTCTAAAGACATTTTTGCAGTATTTATGTTGCAATCAGCATATCACAATAATGATTCTCAAAAAAGCCAAAGCAGTACAAACACTACCAGATTACTGTTGTGTTTGCGATAAGGCAAAACGCTAAACACATGCGGGCATTTCTTCTTTCTTTCTTTTTGCTGAATTAGTCTGCAGTAACGAAAACAGGACTCAATAAAAACAGATGGCAAACCAAAAAGTAACTCAGGGTTATACAAAGAGTGGCCAAATACATACATTCCTGATATGTGAGTCCCATCTCACGCTCAACACACTACAATTACTATGATATAAATACAGCACTACAACATACAAAAGAACGAAATTGACTTAGAATGTCACTCACTAATTTTAAAATGATTTGATCAGCTGTGGTTAGAAAATACGCTGATCTTTTTTCCTCTAAGGGCTTTTATATGCAGTCTCTGTCGCCATCTTGTGGACAGACAATGTCAACTGTCTTTGCTCTGCTCAGTAAGACAGGCTGATGGATGCCAATGCGCTGCATCTCCAAATTATAAAAAGAACAGGCACGTGCACACATAGGGCTCAACCTGTGCAGTGTAATGTAATGTAATGTAATGTGTATTTATATAGCGCATTTATTGTGTATGGCCATACACCCAAAGCGCTTCACAATCATGAGGGGGGGTCTCTCCACAGCACCACCAGTGTGCAGCATCGGATGATGTGACGGCAGCCACAGGACAATGGCGCCAGTGCGCTCACTACACACCAGCTATAGGTGGATCTGAGAGACAGTGATAAAGCCAATTTGGTGGATGGGGATGATTGGGAGGCCAAGATCGTAAGGGCCGAGAGGGAATTAAGCCAGGACACCGGGGTTACACCCCTACTCTTTCCGAGAAGTGCCATGGGATTTTTTATGACCACAGAGTCAGGACCTCGGTTTAATGTCTTATCCGAAAGACGGTGCCCACTGACAGTGTAGTGTCCCCTTCACTTTCACTGGGACATTAGGACTCACACAGACCACAGGTTGAGCGCCCCCTGCTGGCCTCTGTAACACCACTTCCGACAGCAACCTAGTTTTCCCATGGGGTCTCCTATCCAGGTACTGACCAGGCTCAACCCTGCTTAGCTTCAGTGAGTAACCGGTCCTGGGCTGCAGGGTGATATGACTATATAATGCACATGCCCTTTTAGGTCTTGGATAGAAAGTGCCCTTCCAAAATGAACTGAAGTGCCCCTGGTTTTCAGCTCGCGATCGACCAACACTCAACCCCCCCTTTCTCTGCACATGCTCCTTGGAAAGGCTCTGCACGATATTGGTGAAGAAACTGTACAAGTTCTGATATTGCCGAATATCGCACGGCTATCAGCCAATCAGATTCGAGAACCAGACAGAATTGTTGTATAAAATTGATATCCATATATTACTGAGAGCTGCAAATAATACACTTCTGTTACAACACACAAGAGGTTATCATGCAATTCCACTCAACTATTCCAGGCATCTTTCACTTTCACACCATTGGACAGATCATTGGCCTTTGTTTCTTCAGAGAAAACAGTCATCCAGAGCCTCCTCCAACATATAGCCGTAATAAAGCCAATTTTAAATGCAACCCCCACATGCCTACCATAAAAAAAATCAGTTACAGTACGACCATCCTGACCATTCTTTCCGGTCAGGCAGTGAGTCAGAGAGTGGATTGTGGCTCAGCAGGACGCGCTTCCTCTCCAGGTTTTGCAGGGAGTCGTGTCGTCTAGGGAACACAGGGAGCCCAGGCCTCATTAAATGTGCTGAGGAGACCCATCAGGAGCAGTTTTACACAGCCGACCCGCACCACTTTCTCATTACAGACCCAATCCTCCCCCAAGCACTCTGCTCACACAGCACAAACCGTCCAATATCAAATCAAATAAGCCAGCCAGGGAAATAACCCAGTAAAAACACACTCACGTCACACAAATTCACACACTCCCACTGACAGCCGCATATAGAGGAGCAGGGGCATGTACTGCCTTCTTTCCCCTGGCCGAGACGCAATGTAAACACACAAACTTATACACATAAACAACAGAAGCATACCACAATGGTTTAACACAAAGATAAATCATATGGGAAGCAAGTAAATGTGTATGTGGAGGTTTTCACTCTTAATCTCAATTCAAAATGCGGGATTGTCTCTTGTATCCTCCCACATAGAGGTGAATGATGACTGACCACAAAGTACACACATATCCAGTGTGTTTACTCGAGGTCTAGTCAACCGAGGAGCCATTATCAGTGTTTACACAAGCAGCTTTTAACTAACTGATTCAGCAACACGAGCTCTATCACAGCTATTTGTATCCGCTGCTCATCTCTTTCATTACTAGAAGGGCTTTATGTTTGTAAACCGTGAGTTTTGCTTGCAGTTGTTAATATTGATATTTTGTGTTGCAGATATGGGACTGGATAGGAGGAATGGTATTCTTTGAGTGTAAATCTATTGTCTGTGATAGTTGCTGTTCAGTGTACGGGAGGAAAGCAGAGCCAAAAGCAAATTCCAATATTGACACACCTGCCTTCAAAGACTGGTGGAATATGAGTGAGCTGGATTAACACGGTTTACACAGCACTAACATCTGCACAAAATAAGGAGAAGCACATTCTGGAACAGATCCTTAAAAACACACATAAAGGTGCTTCATGAAAAATGGTAACCTGCAATTATTAACTTAAAAGGAATAGCTAACCAAAAAAAAAAAGAAAAGAAAAACCCTATACTTGTTTCAAACCTTTATGAATTTCTTTCTTCTGTTGAACACACACACAAAAAAAGATATTTTGAAGAATGCTGAAAACCAGTAACCATTGACTTTCATAGTGTTTGTTTTTCTTATTATGGAAGTCAATGGTTACAGGTTTTCAGCTTTCTTCAGAATATCTTCTCTAGTGTTCAACAGAAGAAAGAAACTCATAAAGGGTTGGAATCACTTCAGGGTGAGTAAATACTGAGTTGTAGTTTTTTGGAGGGTGAACTATCCCTTTAAAGTGTAATACCTACCTGATTTAACCAATACATGTTATAATAATATTAGTAATAATAATAATAACAACAACAACAATAATAATTACTATTATTATTATTATCAAATCAGTTTATTTAAAGCAGGGGTGCCCAAAATTTTTCTCTTAAAGGGCCAAAATCCAAGCTTGATTGAGAGCTGTGGGTTGAAAGTATAGCAAACTGTATACATTAAAGTTTCCTAATTTATTTCATAATATTTAAAAATAAATAGAAAATAATGACTTCAACTGTTTTTGCTAATGGATTGTTATTTTTCAAAAATGTATATTATTTTAACAAACATATTACAAAGAAATTCCATTATTAAAACAACGGAGCTCAATGCAGAATACACTAGTCATGCTGAATATGCCTTTGCCATGATTTGCAAGCTGATGTCTTCTGCTTTGTCCCCTATTCGCTAAGAGACAGTATGTAAATTTGTTAAAGATCTGATTCATTTACAACATTTATTTGAAACATTTGATTTAATTTTTGTTTTTTTTGTAGCTCAACAGTAAAACAAACAAAGAAACACAAGGTTACATTAAAATAGAAATGAGAATCTCTGTTAAAGGCATTCCCTAACCCTTCCTAAACATTTTACCTCTGGCGGGCCAAATCAAAGAATGCAACTTTGACCCACGGGCCTTAGTTTGGGCAAATCTGATTTAGAGATTCCAATTATTAGGTCCCCATTTTAGATTTAACTGTCTTTTTAGCGTTAAAATAAAGTAAATACAGAGTGAAACAGAATTAAATCAAACATGATATAAGAAAACACTAAAATAATACAAAAATAAAATAATATAAAAAAGATAATATGATTTAACATTCATTCATTCGTTTATTCATTTTCTTTCGGCTTAGTCCCTTTATTTATCAGGCACTGCCACAGCAGAATGAACCGCCAACTTATCCAGCATATGTTTTAAACAGCGGATGCCCTTCCAGCTGCAACCCAGTACTGGGAAACACCCATACACTCTCATATGCTTACACTCATACTGTACACTACAGCCAATTTAGTTTATTTATTTCATCTAGGGAAAACAGGCAAACTCCACACAGAAACGCCACCTGGAACAAAAAACAGTGATCTTCTTGCTGTGAGGCAACAGTGCTAACCACTGACAGTAAGACCCACTCCCCTACTGACGAAGTCCAGAATTTGGTCTCTATAAGAGCTCATTTGTCCCATTTTTGACCGTATGCCTTCATAAATTGCGAAAATAAGCGATAGAAGAAGGCTTTAAGACGAATCTTAATTATTCAAATGGAAAAAATCTGACTGAGGAAATGAGCTGGCTAGTTTGTTATTACCTATAGCCAGGCTACAGCTTTTCATTTAAAACTAGTTTTAACAGATTCCTTAGTGCTTTTGTTTTGTTTTTAAGATAACAAATTTGTATTTTAAACAAATTATTATTTTCATATTTCTTAGTTTAAGTGTTAATTAAAAATTATAATCTCATTACATAATTTATAAAACTGTAATAACGTACAGTTTAAAATGCACATTTGTAAATAAACACTTTAGTGCAAGCACTTGACAAAAATGTGGGAAATATTTTTGTTGCATCAAGAAGTGTGGTTATGATGACCATCCGACAAGCTAAATGTAGTGCTTAAAATGTCATTATTTAACAAAGAATTAGGCAAATACCTGCAAAAAGTTTTTGAGAAGAAAAGAACCACCGCGTTCAAAAGGCTGGCTATGGGCCTGTATCATCTCATGCTCCTCTTGTCAGTTGTATTTTAAACACTAGAGGGCTCACTCAGACTAGTTTAATGAAGTCACGTGATGTGTCTGAAAAAAAGGAATCATATCAGTCCACACAACACAAACAACCATTGTTTCTGATTTTTTTTTTAAAAGCAGGGGGCATAAACCAAGTGACAGCATTCATGCGACCGTCTAGATTAATTGAGGACTGCTATAACGCTGTTAAGCTTTCTGCCAGGTTGTGTGGTACACTCATATTAAGGCGGACAAAGAAAGTGTCAGCTCACATTCCTCACAGTTGTTAAGAGCATTAAACAGGAAGAGATCAATGTTAACACGTGATCAGCTCTTCCTCCTGCGGCCACCAGAGAGCGATGCACTCAGTTCTACACGTGGGTTCTGTTTTACACACTCCTAACTGCAACTGGACACTAAACACTGATTTTAAAGATAGTTTACTCCAAAATGAAAATTCGATTATTATTTACACCATCTCATGTTATTCACGTCTTCCTGTGGACATAAAATGAAATGAATACGTTTCTGACACTTAATAACTGAAAATAACACATAATAGAAAAAGTAACAGCAGCAAATGGAATGCTTATAGAGCAAAATATAGAAGCAAGTTTCAGAATCCTAGTTAGAACTTTTGTTCATTTAAATTGGTAACTTGTGACTGGGTTATTTTAAAACTAAATAAAAAAAATTATTGTTAACTTAAATAGACCTAAAATGTAATACAATATATTTAATTACATATTTAATTAACAATTATTGTATCTAATATAATTTGAGATTTTATAAGATTAGATTAATTTTACTGTTGTCTCAGCAAGTCAGAAGCAATGAAACTGGAAGTAAATAAACGTAGAAATAAAAGAAAACCGCTAAATCTGAACCAAAGCAAACATAAACAATTTAACCTAAACACTAATATACTTTTTATTGTTATTTTTTTGGGGGGGTTTTACCTTTATTTGATAGGACAGTGGAGAGTATTGACAAGAAAGCAGATAGAAGGGAAGGATCAGCACAGGACCGCGAGGCGGAATCAAACCCAGGTCTCCGCAAGCACCGGCGTGCATGTGTAGACGCACTAACCACTACACCACTGGCACCGACTACAGTATCATACATTTAAACAAAATGTTTAACAAAAGAATCAAACTAAATTTACCTAAAATTAAAATGAAAACAAAATATACTTATATATTTTAATACTATTTTAGATAATAAAAACAGCTCCTATGATTTGATTTAGTATATACAATAATTACCTTTATAATATAATGAAGGTCTTAAAGGGCACCTATGATGCCCAAAATCAACTTTTGCAAGCTGTTTGGACAGAATTGTGGGTAGGTACCTGTCCACTGTCAAAATGGAGTGATAGAAACACAAGTCTCTTTTGTAAAATTTCCTGATGTTAAAATAGGATCCATATGCCAGTGATTTTGAGGCCCACCACAACGTGACGTAGAAGTGCAGTTTTCCCCGCTCAGCGAATTGATTGACAGGCGTTATGTCTCTATAATAACATGTATACAACAGATGTCCACAGAACCTTTTTTGCAAGAAACTAGGATTAAAATATCTGTTCCAACTCTCTGTGATCATTTGCATCTCAAGAATTAGTTTTACAAGTTTAATACATTTTTAAACATGTTTATAATAAAGAGAGTAAAATTGATATGTAGTAAATCGCTATAATCACCATGGCCACATGGTGTCAGTACACACGCACATTTGTGTGTGTTTGTGTGTGTGTGTACTGCAAACAGCATTTGTGTGTGACTTATCGTTTCAGAAAGGTTTGAATAAACTTACTTGGTATTTTTGACTAGTGACCTTATTTCAGCTTCATCTGTGTCTGTCTCAATCACTGACTGCTGTTTATCTGATGTAACGTTGGAGATACATACACGCACGTAGGAGCATTGAGTGGAAAGAAGCAGCTCATTTGGATATAAAGCCACAGGCTACAAAAACAGCTACACTCTACTCAGACACCAAAACGGGCAGATTGTATATTATATAATAAATATTCTAATTGGGTATTTTGATCTGAAACTTTAGACACACTCTGGAGACACCAAAGGCTTATCTTACATCTTGTAAAAATGGTAAAATAGGTGCCCTTTAAAATATAGCGTAATTGCCTTTTTCTAAATATTATGATAAATATAGTCTCATATAATACACTTTAAAGCTGCTTATCCTGATTGGTGATTGTTGTGGTCTTTTTTGTCCTCTCATTACCTGTATCTCCATGATAGGGAAACTCCACTTGGTTGGATTTAATCTGAATCCTCTCAGTCAGAAATGCTTCTCTCTGCAGGCTGTCCAGAGCTCAGCGTTCATATGAAAAGCAGACGTTTCCTCTATGCACACAGACAGAAGGCTGTGGAGATTTGACAAACAAATTTGTCTTCTGGGGTTTTCACAGCCCTGCGGTCACAGATCTGCTACACCCTCATCTCAAGGATTAAACATCACATCTGACCACTGTAACACTGCCACCTCTCATCCAAAGATACAGTTAATAAACTGGAGTAATGTCAATTGCATTAGAGAGGAATGTCTGTATTAAGTATTGTTTGTTGATACTTCATATAGTGTAATGTTATTTCTGAAAGAGTGAGATTACATGCTAAAGGCATCTCTAAAATGAAATGAAGTGAATTCATACATCACATAAAACATATTTTCACTTATTAATAGTATTAAAGCACTCATAGATGCCATTCATATTTCACCACAAGACAGCTGGTGGCCTTTGGATCAATCTAGCAGATGATCACTGAATAACAGACACACATCTGTGACCCGGGAGGTTTATAATACCTGGAGAAATCCATGTTAGCTTTCCCATTCATCTCAAATTTAGCTGCTCTGCTGGCACACCACATGGTTTCCTCCGCTCGTGGACACTCAGTTTTACAGCCAATCACCTGGGATGAAAATATAATGAGATTAATCACTGGCCAACCAACGGACAATAAATATGTTAATAATATTAATAATCTGAGATAGGGCTGCATGATATTGGAAAAATCTGATATTGCGATATTTTATTTTTCGGTGATTAATATTACGATATGAAAAGATGGTTTGAATAGCTCTATCTGGCGGTTTTCTGGTGAGTCTAACAGTAATTAGGTGCAAAATGGAATAAACATTGGGGGAAAAAATGCTTTTCTTCCTTTTCTTTGTCCTGTTTCTAGTCCAAATATTAAAAATTCTTAGATCAAGTAAAAATATTGTTTAGTTTTTACCTTAAGAAAAAAATTATAGTTTCTTTCCTTTAAACAAGATAAATTATCTGCCAATCTGGTATGTGAAATAATCTAGTTTTTGCTTTAAAATGTAGATATTTGGACTAGAAACAAGACAAAAATCTTTTTTTTTGTTTGCATGAGTCTTTGTTACACTCCCAAACATCAAAAAATCTTGTGCTAAAATGTTCTAAACTCTCTTGAAATGCTCAGTCACAGGCCTTAAAAACACATGCTAACTCTACAAATCACATGTGTTCTGTGGCTCCTAGTCAACTCTATTTCAGACTCAACATTACATATCTTGAGATGTGACAACTGCAGATGCGCACATTACGATGTTGATGCTGAAACAATATATTGTGCAGTCCTAATCAAAGATACAGTTTCTGTGTATTATATATATATATAGGCATGTTATGTATTTATAACATCAGTCAATAGTTCCCTAACAGACCATGCTAACCAGTGGTTAAAAGGAAAGGTTAAAACCACCAACTGGAGAGTTGCTGCATGAAAAGACACTTACAGCAACATCCATTTTTAATTCAGTTGAAAAGAGAAAGCAGGCTTTTTATGGTATTACAAAATGCTTACAATATAGCTAAGAAAGTTTAAACAAACTAAACAGTTTGTTTGCACTTACTGATTTTATTAGGCACAGATTTGAGTCAAATGTTATTTTTTGCTATATTTTATAAAGGTCTGAGAACATTTCTTTCAAATTTAAAGCAAGAATATTGTCATTAGGTGTTTTTTTGGTAGAAAACCATTGAATAATGTCTGAAAACATGACACCTTTTTGTTATTTTATCCAAATAAAATTCTGAGGATTTTCAAAGGCTGCATGATACAGCTACTGTACAGACTTACTTTTGTTGTTGAGTTGAACAGCCAACTTCTTTAGTTAACTTTAGGCTGCAACAACAACATTTCCTAAGAAGGATTCATTTATTAAAAGCCCTTAAGAGTCATGGTAATGCTCACTAAAATATTGAAATGAATATTCTTCTGAAGCAGTCTGTGGCAAGTAAACAACATATCCTTTAGCTCAAATCTATGTTCTTTATCTTCAGAGTTACAGTATGTCTGTGACAACATCTGTACTTCTGAATGACCAGCAATCATGACAAATCAATGCGTATTTCTCAGAAAAAATTCACTGAAAAAAATATTTCTGCAAAATTGTTGCAAGTAATTTATATGGGTTGAATTTAAACTAATTAAATTTAGTAATGTTCACCTTAAAAATGTAGTAAATCTAAAGAATCTTCTTTAGATAATTTTTCTGTTAACATAAGTGCTGCCAAAAACTTTCCTTGACGTTGTTACTCGCCTCACCAAATTGTTATTATATCTATTTCTGTGGTATGTTAGTTTGCTGAGAATCAATAGTCTCATATCTAGCATCTAGCGTTCCCATAATGACTGCAAAATAAAACAGAATGTTCTTCATGTTTTGACTAATGTTAGCAAAAACTGACTATTAAAATGATTTTTTTACACTTTACAAAGAGATTGTTCAGAATGAATCTTTGCAAAACTTAATAGAAACAATAGTAGAATATAAATTACTTATGTAAAAAAAAAATATATATATATTTAATCGTTCACTTGTATCTAAAATATAAAGTACCCGTTCCAAAATGAACGTAAGTGCCCCCCTAAACCCCCCTGGCTCTTCAGTTTGCGATCTCTTTTCTGGCCCAACAAAATTCCAAAGTTGCGTAAACAAACAGACAAAATGCATATATGTTTGCATTTTAAGTTAAAAATAGTAATTCATAAACATGGCCTTTGAATGTTTTTTTTGCCAGCCGGGACACTAGGCTTTTTTGTTTATTTGCATTTTGTAAACAAAACCAGCAGAACCATGCATTTTAAACATCTTCTTTGTGATATTTGAGGGGGCCGTGGTGCATTTACCCCTGGCGTGTGAGTTTATCACCCTCCGGCTGGAGTGGTGTGTCTGCTGTTCTGGAGTCAGGCATGGAGATGGACTCAGCCAAGATTAATTGCGCTGTGGAGGTGTGAAGAAAAACAAAGTACAATCTATCTGTGTCTGGGAAATCGGACAGGCCCACAGAGAGGCGAGTGAATGCACTGGCACAGCGATCTATCACAGGACGCTCATTACACACAAGGTCAGGGTGCTGCGTGTCCCTGCGGCCCCACAGAACATCCCGTTCCTGCATGAGGCTTCACCTGAGGCCCTCGGGGGCAAACACAGGCCAAAATCCTAACAGTGTGGGTTTAACATCTTTCATTAGGGCAGTGATGAACCTGAAACACTTAGCTATTCATATTCCAGCTGTGTTGCTGTGCATCTTCAATGCTCGGCACACCTCAGAGCAATCACTTCTGCTGAAAGCAGATAATCGCTGTCTTTCTCAAGCTGAAATAATGACCCACCTCTAATTCACACAGGCTTTTAGGAAGATTACAGTTTCATCAAGGAAATTAGAAGTCAGAGATACGTCTATACTTCCTCTAAACTCAGTTCTCAATACAAGAAAAGCAAAAGTACACATGTTGGGCCTAGTATGGATAAAGTAACAAGATGGTTCACGTAGACCAGTGGTCCCCAACCTTTTTATCATCGCGGACCGGTCAACGCTTGACAACTTCACTGTGGCCCGGGGTTGGGATGTACATAAATTGTTTCCTCAGAGGATGACAAGCTGACAAAAAATTGCTGCAACTCTGATACAAGTTGTATTTATGGAGAACACTTTCTGACGACTGTTATTTTCTTAGTTCCTCCGAAAGGCCCGCCCTCAAGAGGCTCTGATTGGTCAGCTGACATAATATGCTGTGATACGCTCCATGTCACCACATCACACCTCTATAAGCACGCACTGTGTAAACACAGAAGCTGTTAGCAGCATTAGCTTCCTGAATCAGACAGAAAAATGAAGAGCACACAGCTGAACCTCACGCCTGCTCTCTAAAATAAAATCTGATAAGTGTCTTTCACATATATTCAGAATAAGCATGTGTAAGCAATTTGAAGCTTTCACATATCTTTTGCGAGTTTGTTATTTGAGAACACACAGAAAGTGGCCACATAAAGAGACACAGAAAGCGGCAGCACAGAGATACACTGCACGAGCTACTGAAGATTGTGTGTGTATACAGCGGTTTGATTGATAAATATGAATTTATAGCTAAATTGTTAACGGTGCCAAGCAGCATTTCTCGTTGTTTACATCCTTTTTTAGTCCTCACTACAACACAGTTAACACTAGAAACTGTGCATGTAATAGATACAAATAAAAATACTTACAGGTCGTGGCCCACAATCCACAGCTTCGTCAGTTGGTCAGAGTTTTAGCAGTCTTCGTCAGAGTTTTAGCCGAATCCAGCACTGAACTGGGAGAGATTCTGCAAGCTATACTTTGTCAAATGCTAGCTACATATACATATATATATATATATCTTTCTATAATTCTCTGAAACATAATGAAAAATAAACTAAGCACTTCTTTCCTTGTGTCGTGTCTTTTAGAAGCCTAAATACAGAAACAGAAGTAGCTCTGTGGAAATAGCAGCTTTAAAACAGCATTTTAGCTTTCTCTACTATAACATTACAGCGCCTCTGGCCACGTCCCTTCACGGCGCAGGATGTGTGTGTGCAGTAAATGCCCTTAACCAGAAGTATTTGTGATCTCACTAACCTGGAGTTATTTTTTTTTTGTAGTCCCTAAACTTCGTTCGCTGTAGGCTTTGCTAAGCTAACTCTGTAAAAGCCAATGTCTATCTTTGCATTGAACTTTGATCGTATTACATTTAGAGAATTTGTTCATGTTTACACAGCTACATTACACATCAACTAAAGTTTAAAATATGATATAGTAGTGGACCAACCCTTTAAAAATGCATACACATAACCCTGTCCCTCACTGAGACTCCATGTGCAAGTCTGCAGTCAATTTCACCAAAAAAAAGGGGAATTTGTTTTAGCCATTTGTTTTTATGACAGCTACATTTTTTGGCACTGAAAACACATCAATCTGAAAATGGGTTACAAAGTGGAAGTTTTTGAATGCACTGCTGTTGTCATATCCTTGTAGTAGACACCCGAAAGCAAGAGTTTGTAAAATCAATGATGTCATGGGCATGCAAAGTAGACATGTAGATTTAAAGGCAAGTGTGAACAAACACATCAATGTGACATTCATGGTATTTTTGCTGTTGCTCAAGTGTTTGTTGGATAGTGGATACACATCCAACAGAGCACCTCTGGGATGTGGTGGAACGGGTGATTCACATCATACATGTACAGCCGACAAATCTGCAGCAACTGTGTGATGCTATCATGTCACTATGGACCAAAATCCATGAATGCAAATTGTACATGTGATTTTTCAAGTTTTTATTTTTATTAAATTTACAACAATTTCAAAAAATTTTTTTTTCACATTATCATTATGGGGTATTGTGTGTAGAATTTTGAAGAAATAAATGAATTTAATTCATTTTGGAATAAGGCTGTAACATAAAAAATGTGGAAAAAGTAAAGCACTATGAATACTTTCAGGATGCACTGGAAATTTTTTTCAACTGTGTATATTTTACACTGTCATGTCCAATTTACTTTCCAGAAAAAATGATAAAAAAAATGAGTTAAATTACATGCCTGTAATAGGAATGCATGACATAAAAATGTTACAAAAGTTTCATAAATATTATGTAATCAGATGTCAACATTGTGCTGTATTTTCCTGTACAAGTTATTATAAGTTGTTGTACTGTAAGTAGCCTACACAAAAACCTCAATGTTCCTAATGTATATACGAGAGGCTGCAGGTGGCCCAAAGAAGCTTAAGTTATTACTGACACCATCACAAAGCAAATGTTTGAATCTCTGGACAGCTGCCACAGAGGATAAGTGTGAAATGGAGATTTTATATATCTCCGAGGATAACAGTGTAATCCAGCAAAGAGACCGGCAGCAACACGGACAGAAAAAAGGATGATCAGATAAAAAAAAAGAAGGGAGGGTGAAAAGAGAGAGACTGGTGTGGAATGCACAGGGCCGGCCAAATGTGAATCCAGTCCCGCAGAGAGCATGAGGGAATAGAGATCTGCAATGACAGGAATGTGCGAGCTGGATATCATTAAGCCCTTCTAGTCCACACACGGCCACTAACACCACAGGGACGCACCACAACAACAGCTGCTAATAAGACTCGGTGACTGCACACACACTAGCCCGCCGCCAGAGAGAGAAGAGAAATCATTACTGTGTGTTTCTGGCTGCTTCAAGATGGCCTCTTTGAAGAGCAAAGCACTTCCAAGTTTTCTCGTCACGCTGAAATGCTCGTACCCTCAAGCTATCCAGACAGAAACAGGAACAAAATGCAGACGCACTGACAGATTTTTAAATTGAGCTGCGAGACCTGTAGGTTGACTGTCTGTGGATGTGGAAGCGTTTATTTCGTCATATGTGTAAATATAAATAGCAAGTAACAGGTAATATGCAAAAAGTCAGAGAAATGTAGACACTGCTAATTTGAAATTTCGCTATGTTTACATTTGAGTTTAGTAAACTTATTGTCATGTTTAACAAAGCAATTAATTGAGCTTTGTGAAGTTACATAAAGTAGCCATCATTAATTTAGCCATCACAACAAAGTGTGCTGAGAAAATCTCCTCACACCATTACACATGAACATCTGTTATATGGCAATATACATGACATGCAAAGTCATATTTGAATTTCACACATAAATACATTCTCAAATATAAAAATTGCAAAAATGAACATTTACACATATTTTTCAACCACAGGAATTATAAATGTCCAAATATATTAGCTATAATATTGTATGCTTTATATATAAATATATGTGTGTGTGTGTGTGTTTGTTGTGTGTGTGTGTGTATGTAATTCCAATGGTTGAAATTATGTTTAATAGAAGACATTTTATAAACAGTAGTGAAATCCAAATAAGAAAATGCATATATCAGATTTCTACATGGATGATCATATCAGATACATCAGTCCAATTTTCCAGGTGTGTATTTCAGAAAGCAAGCTTAACTTACCCTGTGCTGAACCATAAACTCTCGGTTGATTACTCATAGTATGTCGGTTCCAAAACTACTTCTGAACTTAAGTTTAATCAAACAGTGAACACATATGACATTCTCAACAGAACCGAAACCATCAGTCACCATGAAAACAGATCCCCAAAAGCAGCATGCCATGCCTCTCTTCTTCTTAAGTTTAATGGTGAGAAACTTTCTTAGTGCAGATTACCCCGTTAGTAGTTGCCCATAATTTTATCATTTTGATCTTAAATCTTTTTTTTTTGTCCAGCAATTTTATTTGTCAGAAAAAAAAGGTTTCATTTTAATTTTTTGATTCAAACCGCTCAAGTTGATTTCGAGTTGTGTCTGGTTTACGCAGTCAATTTCATTTTGACATTGAATCAATTTAGATTTTCTTGAATCAATTTAAATTTCTAATGACTGATTTTTGTTATATTTGCCATGATGTAAATAAACACTAATATTTATGTAGTATTCAGTTTAAAAGGCAATTTAAAGCCTCAACTAGGTTATGTAAACTAGGGAAGGTTAATTAGGCAAGTCAATGTATAACGATGGTTTGTTCTTTAGACTATCGAAAAAATATTGCTTAAGGGGGCTAACAATATTGACCTTAAAATGTTTTTTAATTTTTTAAAATGCTTTTATTTTAGCTGAAATAAAACAAATAAGACAGAAAAAACTAAATACTGTGAAAACTATTTGGGAAAAAAAAATTCACAGCAGGGTTAATAATTCTGACTTTAACTGTATCTTTTTATGTATACACACACACGCGCACGCACGCACGCACGCACGCACGCACGCACGCACGCACGCACGC
>CAIGQZ010001345.1:8905641-8929115 GCA_903798205.1 Danio tinwini | reverse complement strand
CACGCACGCACGCACGCACGCACGCACGCACGCACGCACGCACGCACACACGCGCGCGCGCGCGCGTAACGGTAATGTTTCATATATTGGCACTGGTTTTACTTTCAGGATTGTTGAGATACTGCAGTATAAAATGATGTAAATTATACATCTAACATCCAGTGTCAAGAGTCCAAAAAATCTAAAAGAATGCAATATCACCTTGTAAAATAAAATGACATTAAATAACACTATAAATAAACATTAATTTCATATATTTTAAGAAATGTTTTAAGAAACAAATATAGCGCTTGTAAGCATATCTATTTTAACAATTCAATATTTTATTAAATAAAAAAAACTATTTTCAGTTTTATAGATCTAAAGATAACGTCAATATAAAATACATCATATTCTGCTTACATGGCAGATTAAACATGGACCTGTTTTTTCGGAATTGTTAATATATTCATCCATTTCATACTGTAAACATTAACTTCATATTTATAGTTACATACAGTACCTGCCCTCTTGAATGCTTTTTGGTCATGAATCTTGCCTGTTTTTCTTTTTTGCTTGCTTATATAATGAATGTTCAATTAAACTGGTTTGGACATGCAGATGCACACACACGTGTGCACAAACATGCACACACTTTGATATGCCTAATTTAAACTCAAATACTTGTCATGCATCAGCCTCTGTTCTAGAGAGATTGCACTGCAAACTGCAGAAGAGGAACAAGCAGAAATACACAATCACATAATTAACATGAAAAATGAACTAAACCTGGAGAAACATCACTGACATTGTAAATCTCATAAGCACTCATTACTCTCCCTCAAGTGCATTTCTGTATTCTGTTGAACACTGAAGAAGATATTTGGAAGAAAACTGCAAACCTGTACCACTCACTTCCATAGTAGAAAAAAAACCCCCAAATACTATGGAAGTCAGTGGTTTCAAACATTCTTCAAAATATCTTCTTTTACTCAACAGAAGTCAATCAGTCAAACAGGTTTGGAGTGAACTATCCTTTTTTTTTTTTACTTCATAAACAGCTTCTTAATAATACGTGGACATTTTTGACCTACATTTGGAAAACGTGAACTGTAATGCATCCCCCTTTGGTTTAGTGGACATTGAAACTTAATTACTCATGTAAAAATTAAACTCTTTATGGGTTAATAAGTGAAAAACAGCCATATAAAATGACCACACAAAGTGGTTTTAGTCAGTGTTATGCACTCCCACAAAGCTAATATACACTTAATGCTTGAGCGTGCAGAATTCCTGAGGATTCAAAACCATATTTTGGTCTTCAATTTATTGTCTTTACTGTGGGAGCCATTCTCAGAACTGACTTTACAAGCTCATTTCCTAGAATGATTGCGCTTGTAAAATGCTGGACAACACATTGCTTAAAGCTCCAGAAGCACTTGTATCAATATGGTCCACGTGACACTTCATACTCACTCGTATAAATCCATCCACCATGGGGAAAAAAGACAGAAAACACACTTGAACCCAGAGTTTTTTGTCAGCATGAACATTTACTTCTGCCATGTCATATAACAAAAAGTGATATTAACTAGAAATCAAGTTTCCATGTGGTGTAACTTAGTTTTATTTTAATTCCACAAATTTGTCAAAAAAAATTACAAAATACTCAAATGGGGAGAACACAGGACTCACAATCTGCCTTAATTATCTCTACTTTTTGTTTACACTGTGTCATCCCATGGCGACTACTAATATGTACAATAAGCTTCAAGATACCAGTATATATAAATCTTAGCAGTCAGAATGTACATTCTGCTATTGCCGCTTTGAAACGAGAAGCTAAACCATTGACAACACTCAACATCAAAGGTTTAAGACACAAAAAGAGGGACGAAAGGAGGAGAAAATGCGTGGAACCAAAAGAAAACGCTGTATACATGTGAGACAGATTAAAAGATACAGATGACAGAGTCCAATTACAGAAAGTGATCAGCTTTGGGCATATACTGCTAAAAACAGACACTCTTCCAACCATGGCTTTTTCGAAACCAAGAGGGTAGAATTTAAAAACAGTACTTTGAACCGTAAGCTCCAAAAAGACCAGAGGTAAAAGCAGTGGTTAGTTCAAATAACAAGCGTTAATTGGAGAACAACCAACCCAAAAATACTGCATGTAACAGTCAATGATTGCGATCACAGCCTCGACATGATGGAGAGCAACTAAAGAGGCTTCATGCATCGTATGTCAGCAATGCAGAGAAACGGTGGTCGTCATCTTCACTACTGTGAACACATGCGTGCACACACACACGCAGTACAGCTCCACCACGCCTTGTCCTCAGCCACCGTCTGCCCTCCGCCTTCACAGTGACAATGGTTCAATGGATCTGTACAGTGGGTCAGGAAACTGACTTTAGGAGAAACACCGGCGGTGAAGGGAGGGGAGGGGGGGGGATTGCTATCATTTCCAGCACCCTTTTGACAATATGTAAATCTCAAAGTAAAAATAAAAGTGCATCAAGATGTTACAAAAAAAAAAGAAAGAGCAGTCCGATCCGTTTCGCAAGAACCAGCTGAGATATGAAGCCAGTTGCAAAACTCAACGCCGTTCAACTTTGGTACACAGAAAACAGAGCCAACGGCTGTGGAAACGCACTTAAAAAGCCAATTGTAGTTTACTAATAAAAACTGAGGTTAATCAGTGCAATAAAATTCTGTCTGAATGGGCATCTCGCCGCAATACTAGAGGCACCACATCATCGTCTTCCTCCTTCAAGTGTTATAAATGTCTAACTCGCTTTGAGTTTAGCCATCAAATCAAATAAAAATGGTCATGATGTGTCATGAGTGTTTGTCGCAGACTGTAGAGATATGAAAAAGTGAAAAAAAGTGTCATCTGAGCTTTGACCTCTAGAGGTGATTGGATTAAAATCCGGTACCATTCTAACCCGGCAAACCATCTGACATGGTTACCTGCGCTAACAGTGCCATCTCCTTCCCCTCTGAAACAAGGGACGACACCTGAAAATTATTATATTCTGTAGGTCTAACCAATTTGTTAGGAATCCACACCTAATAATAATTATTATAATAATAGTAATAATTATATATGTATATATTTATATATATATTTATATACTATTTACAGACTCAAAAAAAAAAACGCCATGCTGCAGCTTTTTCTTAACATTATGAAAACCTCCTACAATGTAATAAAATAAACATTGAATTTAAGATAGCACTTTTTCAGATATAATGGCCCGACTGTTCTGTTCCTCTGTTTCCCCCAATTAGCACAGTGACAAAGTATCTTCTTTTCTAGCACCTACAAAAAAGACGTCAGGGAAGCTTCTCAGAGTATGTTCATGCAGGAAAGTCACAATCAGTCTTGAGGACGCTGTCACTACTTGAACGATATACAACCCCCCGAAAAAGTCAATGTCTTAATAAAAAAAAAAAAGGTCCGGGATAGTGAAGAAAGCTGAGAACAGAAAGAAGGTTCCTCAGACAGTTGTTGTCTCTCGGCCGAACTGGAATGGTCTCTAGGACCTGCGAGTTCCTGTGTGTGACTGTTCTGCTGTGAGCTCCTCTGGGAGCTTCGGTTCATCACAGCTGCTTGTCACTTTCCTTCTTCAACCGGCTGGAAAATACAGAGAGAGAACACACATGTAAGGCATTATGAATGATGTTTAAAGCACAGGAACAGAATTTGGAGTCAATGAAAACTTTGATTTTGAAAATAGTCTCTTCTGCTCAAAGCAGCATACACTGTTGTAGATGCGATCAATAGTATTATTTTTACTTTAATTATACTACACTATATTTAACTGTTTCCCATTTTAATATTTTCAGCAGTCATTTCTAATACATTAAATGCAAATGCAATCAATAATGACATCATTAAAAAAAGACAATCAAATCATTATAATACACTGATGTGGTGCTCTATTCAAAGCAGGTTTCAACATAAGATATAATTGCACCCCAAATCAGGATGTTAGAAGGATTATTTAATATTTATTTTTTATGTTGAATCTACTGAATATTTAATATATTAAAGCTGAACATTATAATTCTTCTCTTTGATGAAATAGATGCCACCTAAGCAAACATTAAAGGGTTAGTTCACCTAAAAATGAAAATGCAGCCATCATTTACTCACCTTTGACTTGTCCAAAGCATTTTATTTTGTTCTGTTGAGCACAAAAGAAGATGTTTTGAAGAATGGTGAAAATCTGTAACCATTGACATCCATAGTAGGACAAACAAATACTATGGAAGTGAATAATTACATGTTTCCAACATTAACCAACTGGTTTGAAACAAGTGAAGAGTGAATAAATGATGGCATTTAAAATCATTTTGGATGAAAAAATCATTTGGTCTTAAAAAAATCCTAGCTACTCCAACCTTCAGTCTGTCAGTGTGTGTGGTGAACCGACCTGTAATAGTCCTCCTGTCCTGGCAGAGGTCCTCCGTGCATGTGGTGATGTCCGTGAAGCCACTGCTGCTCCATGGCGAGTCTTTGGAGCTCTGCCGACTGTGCATGCATGGCCTGCAGCTGGTGTGCCGCTGACATGGGTGGCGGGAGTCCGGCAGGGAGATCTCGGGGATATGGAGTGCCTGCCGAAAACACACAAAGACTGATTAGTCAAAGCAATGGTCAAAGAGCATTAGAGATGTAGATGCTTCTCTTGTGAGAGTCTTACCGAAAACCGGGTGCCGCAGCATCTCGTGTTCATGTGGAGGTTGTCCGAGCAGCGGGTTGGGAATGGCTCCCGGTGGATACGGGAAGCGGGCGAGGTGTGGTCCTCCGGCTAGAGGGTCTACAAGCGGGTGTGCCCCAGAACCTGGGGGACACACAAGACATTCACCACCACCTTTTCCGTGTCAGCAGCTTTTTGTCAAGGTACATTGTCAATACATACAGTATATACAATAAACACACAAACACGCATGCAACTGACAGCAATGACATTCAACATCATGCATAATCATGAATCAACAGTTTACAATAATATTTATATTTACTAGGGCTGCATCATATATACAAGTACTAATTTAATCTAAATATTAATAAATAGTTTTGGCTGATATTAATCTTTTAAAGCTATCAGTTAATCTTGCATATTTAAGTTTAGATACAAATATCCTCATTTTAATTTTTAATTAAGGTTAAATAGAATCTCAACTAGAATTTCAATTGGTATCCATTTTTCATATTGTAAATCAATGATGTGACTGTTCAAATTCAAAACGATTAGCTCAAATATAGGCCAGAATCTTAATATGCATTATTATTTTAGATAGAAACATTATTAATTACATTGCAAAGCAAAGCAAAATCTTCAGAAAATCCAAGAAAAACTTTTTTTGATTATAACAACGCAATGTCTTAACTTTGTTAGATTTATTTTAACAAAATATGGAATTTTAATGTAGGATAAATATGCAATACAATATCTTTTTTATAATAAATAAACAGCTAATAAACAAATATAATATTACATCAAAAATTATTTAGATATTAAATGTAAAAGCCAGAAAAAAAAAAAATCATCTCTTTTTCATTCTTTTAATTGCATATGGTTAAATTAATCTTCAAAAAAAATCTCTAAATAATTTTTTTTTTCTTTTCTGCAATTTTGCAAATCTAAATTCACTTAAAACTTATTTATATTAAATACTGATTCTAAATATTGCAAGCTAATAGGCTGTTGGTTATTTATTGGTTTATTTGTCAGAAATCTAATATCATTGCAACCCTTTTTCATAAAATCTTTAAAGATAAAGCACAATTCATTTACACACATTAATAAAATTTATTTAAGCACAATTCATTTAGACCAGGGGTGTCCAGACCACGGTCCTGGAGGGCCGGTGTCCTGCAAAGTTTAGTTCCATCTCTATTCAGACACATCCAGGCTAGCTAATCAAACATCCTTGCAGGTGTGTTGAGGCAAGTTGGAGCTAAAATCTGCAGTACACCGGACCTCCAGGACCGAATTTGGGCACCTCTAATTTAGACACATTTATAAAATTAATTTATATACACATTAAACACATTTATACAATTTAATGAATTCTAATCAATGGCCCAAATGAAATCTGTGGACAGTTTTCACATTTTCTGTAAGAATTCTTTAAGAACACTGTTCTCTAATTGGTAGCCAAAAAGCTCAAATTTGTCAAAAGAAATCCAATTTGTCACTACATTACATATACACACAAAACTTAATTAGTTAGTAAATAAAACTTGTGCACGCACATCCCATGTGGGCCTACAAAAATTGTCACACAAGAACAGAGAGAATGGTCCCTCACCTTGGTGCAATGGGTCCTGTTGGTGCAGGTGTAGGTGTGAATGGATGTGCGAGTGCTGATGGTGGTGCGGCGTCACGTTGAACATCTGCAATCGTGCCATGGGGTCGTTTGCCAACCTCTCCACATGTAGCCTCTCGGCCAACCGCTCAGGGTAGGTCATCTCAGGCCGTAGCTGTGGGCCAGCCAGCGCCAGCCGTTCCCGCTCCAATGGATTCAGTCCCGGGTGGAAGGAAGCGAACGGATGAGGGCCAGCCATGGGTGGTAGACCGATGGGTCCATGTCTGGCAAAGTGCTCCATGGGGTTGGCGGAAGGATGCAGACTGTCCAATTCTGGAGGCTTGACCTCAAAGCCTGGCTTCATCCTCTCCATCCTGAGCTCCCTCTCACGAATCTCTCTTTCCCGGATCTCCCGCTCTCTCAGCTCCCGCTCACGCATGCTGGGGTCTGCGTTGTAGAGGCCCGGCAGGTGGTATGCCAGGAGAGGGTCTGTAGGGTTGAGCGAGACAAAGAAGGGATGGTTGCGGTTTGTGGGAGACATGACGTGAGGCCGGGCGTATTCGCTGAGCGTGCGCAGGGCAGGGGTATCCGGACCAATGTAAGGGGGCACAGTGGCGATTGTGGTGGGTGGTGGATCGAAAGATGTTCGCATATGAGCCGATCCCGCCATCGGGGGTTCACCCATGCGACCCTCATGAGAAGAACTGGAAGCTTTCTATAAAGACAAAACCAAGATTTAGGGACAAGAAATTGGTAACAGTATAAATATAACAAACTACCAGATTTAACGCAACACAAAAGATGAAAACTTACAGCAGCTCTCTCAGCCTCCTTCTCCCTCTCTCGTTCCCGCTCTTTTTCTTTTTCTCGTTCCCTCTCCTTCTCCTTTTCTTCTCGTGCTTTCTGCTCCGCTTCCCTCTTGGCTTTCTCCAGCGCCTCTTCCCGTTTCTTTGCCAGTTTTGATGAGGCCAGAGGTGTGAAGTAGAAGTCTGTTCTGGCACATGTGTTGTAACCTCTGTCCAGATGCTTGTAGAACCTAAAGCAGAATGGAAAGCTGTCAGGGAAATCTCTTAAAGTGAACACTGTCAGTGTGACTTATGCTGCAAGTAACCTTTCTTCTTTCATGACAGATATAAGCTGCAGAAGTTTACACAGGCTGATTTTGCAGCCTTCTGAAAAGCAATGCAATTACTTTGTGACAAATAAATAACCTCTGGCATGTCTTCCCGTTTGTACTATACTAGAGCCACTAAATCAGTCTTTTTAATCGGCAGTGTCGTAATGAGCTGCTCTCTCTGTGCATTAGTGAGCTTATTGCTATTCACTGCAAGGGAGTGTGAGAAAAGGCTACAGCAGCTTTACAAAGACACGCTTACGTTCTGAAGGAGGCTTTCATCGTAATGATGCAGTCATTAATCTGTGCCCTGTCCACACTTGATGAGGAGCGGAAGCTGAGGCAGGTATTTAATGAGAGTGCTATTTAATACTTTAAGCAAAAGCATAGATTGGGGAGACAAATTATCATTAATAATAATAATTATTATTTAATGTTACAATACAATTAACAATCCATTAAATATTGTTTTTATTATATAATTATTTGCTATTGCTTCATTCATTTTCCTTCGGCTTAGTTCCTTTATTTATCAAGGGCCACCTCAGCAGAATAAACTGCCAACTTTTCCAGCATATGTTTTGCACAGCGGATGGCCTTCCAGCTGCAACTCTGTACTGGGGAACACCCATACACACATTAACTACGCCAATTTAGTTTATTCAATTCACCTACAGCGCATGGGAAACCAGAGCAGCCGGAGGAAACCCATGCGAACACACGGAGAACATGCAAACTCCACAGAGAAATGCCAACTGGCCCTATTTATTATGTTAATCAATGTAACAATATTATTTACAAGACTTTTTGTTGTTATAATAATGTAGATTTAATTTTATTTTATTCAAATGATAGTATTAATATTAGATTCTAACAAACGTTATAAATACTGTTGTTTAATAATGTTATTATTCACAGCTTTTTATTATATTAAAATTAGGGATGCACAATATATAGGCGGCCATATCACTATCAGCCGATAAATGCTATTGTTAATGTTATCGCTATCGGTCAGATTTATAGATTATATGATTTATAGATTGATACAGATTTTATGCGTTGATAATTCAGTAAGTAACCATATTCTTTATTATTGTAGATATGTTTTAGGCTTTTCAGTTCATAAGATCAGTTCAAACTTTTATGAAGTTTTAAAAATAAAATCAGTTTTTCACTGTATAAAAATATAAAATTTTGAACTATTTATATTTATTGGCCTATATATTTATCGGTTATCGGCCTATATCTATATCAGCCCAAGAATCCATATCAGTGCACCCCTAATTAAAATATTAAGTTTTTTACTGTACTGCTGTAAATATTGTGGAAAAAAAACGAAATATTAATAATAATTTAAAGAAACAAAATTGGGAAAGCAATATCAAGTACCGTGCTGACTGGCTGGCATGACTGGGAGTGTTGACGATGGTGGGTGGAGGCGAAGGACTCCTCTGTGGTGGTGGAGGACTTTCTGGCTCCTCTGTTTCATCCAGAGGCTCTTCTTTAATCTGTACAGGTGGCACAGTGGAGGGTCCTGGGCAGGGAGCACTGACCGATGCAGGTAGTGGCATGGATATAGAGGGCGGAGGTTGCTGCATTGTCGCCATAGAACTGGACAATGAGGTGGAAACAGTGGAGGGAGACAAGACGGGTGAACTGCCTGGCATGAAGGAATGAGGAGGGAAGGGGGGCTGAGAAGGCGCTGAGTGTGAGGCAGTGGAAGAGGAAGGGAGCGGAGGAGCCGGTGGCAGCGCTTGACTTCCTGTTGCCGGAAGGTTTTGTGACTGGGTGAGCACTGGAGGTTGCACCGGTGGAGGCTGGAGCTGCTGGCTTTGAGACATGAGCTGTAAGGGCGGTGGGTGGGCAGAGGGAGGGTGGTGGTTGGATAAAGAGCTGAGGGGTTTCAAGGCGGGCGGTGGGGGCAGATTGGAAGGCATCTGCGGGAATGGGGGGTGGCTGGGATGTTTGTGTGATTGAGCATTTGGCATTTGTGGGATAGGGGTGGTTGGCGGAGGTTTGATGTGGGGCATGGGTAATGGTGCAGGTGGAAGAGGCTGCTCTCTGGGAGGCTGACTGCCGCTCTGTGAGGAGGACTGCAACTGTGATGGAGGTGTGTGAGGTCGCTGTTGTTGAGACAGGGAGGCGGCTTGGGCTTGACCCGAAAGGGGTGAAGGGGGGACCTGAGACTGAGCCATTGGGAAGGGCTGAGTGGGTAAAGCATGAGGGTGAGGCATGTGTGATGGCCCTGTCTGCAGAGGGTGGCCCATGGGTGGCATGGGACCATGTAGTGGAGGCTGCAGGGCTTGCGGGCAGGTTTGAGAGGGTGGAGGCGGTTGAGGCATGCCCTGCAATGGGGAATGAGGTGAGGGTAACCTCTGTGCCCCTGACTGAATGAGAGACAGTGGACCCGCAGGCGGTATCTGCTGAGGAGGCATGGACATAGGGGGGATGGAGGGGGATGGTTGAGAAGACAGAGAAGGTGCGCCTGCGGTGGGTGTTGTGGAAGCTGCAGCTGCCGGTGGAGGGGCTGGGGGTAAAGTCCCTGTCTGGCACTGGATGACTGGAGGGTGCTGGCCCTGGAGGATCTGCTGCTGGGCTGAGGAGTCAGAGTCACTCTCATTGTCCCGTGGGCTAGGGATGCTGGGAGAAGAGCTGCGGTTGTCCTGGTCAATATCCTTGGGATCACTGCTGCCCTCATCGTTTACACTTCGCCCGTCTGAGCTTTCACCCTCACCCTCTCCCTCACACTCTGAAGGCGAGTTCGGCACACTTATTTCCTGTGTGAGATAAACAGGAGAAAGGGTCAATAAACTTGACCAAAGCAGGGGTTACAGATGACCTAATAATGGGTGCAGTCATGATCAAGAACAAATAACCTTTGCATTTCACAGTCATTGAGTTGCAATGTACTCATGACATTTAAAGGATATGAAATCACTCTAATGTGCAATCAAGCTGCTACCAAAGGTAACAGCCAAAATAAATACAATCTTAAAATCTAGTGTCCTCATTGGACTCTGGGCCAAACAGAGCTGCCATGAACCTTTTGGTGAACTATAGAATGAATTTATTAATGTCTTTTAGATTAATGGAGAGATATTCTTCCAAGAAAACTTTGTTTTTCACCCAAACACATCCCACTTTTCCACGCTAACAAAAATTTTGCGATTATCTTTTATACATTAAGCAGTACTCAACAAATAGCTAACTCCGCAGCAGAATTAAATCACAAAATCAACAACCATACAACAAATGTCTAGAATTATTTCCCCTATAGTTATTTCTATATATTTCCCAATAGTTCCTGTTATTTTCCCTTGAGGCCACATGAGTGGATTTGAATAGATGTAGAGCCTTGTAACTTTTGCTAGTAATTTTTTGTAAAAGCAAAATCATGAGTACCAAAATACATGCGAGTTTGAATGCAGCCAGTGTCTTTCAACTGACTTCCACTTTCACTTATCTACATTTTAAAGTTCATTATGTACACTAATTTTAGAATGCTTCATAGGACTTAACTGACCTGTGTTTTGGACTTCTTGGCGCTTGCCCTTTCTGACTCCTCTGTGTCTGAGGCTCCTTTCTCCCTCTGGCGTTTGGCACTCTTCATAGGCGATGGCGCTTCTTCCTTTGTCTTCTGTTTTGACAAAATGACAACATGATTTCCCTGAAAACAAGTTTCTGTGAAACACAGTGTGATTTCCATGTTACAGTCTGTGCAAGAGGGTTGTACCTTGCTGGGTTTCTTCATTGAGTCAGTCTTACTGTCAGTGCTGGAGGTGCTAGCTGCACTAGGTGAGGTTCGCCCGCTGGATCGCAGATCCTCATTGGTTGGTGAGGCTCTGCCATCTGGGCTGGCGGTCTGCTTCTTGCGGCCACTTCGTAGCGTTGACATCTGAATGAAAGAAAAGATATGTAACAAACAGCAAACAATACTAAAACAGTTGAATTGAAGCTAAAATGGAGCAAATTTAGGCATCTTACTGAGCCGCGGTTCCGTCGAGTCCTCATGCTATGCTTCCCACTGAGTCCATCGTCTTCCTCTTTGACAGGTTTGAACATAAACGGTGGCGGGTCTACAGGCTTCTCAATGGGTGGTAGTTCGCCGTACTTCTTAAAATGGATCCGGCAGTCGGTGCACAGCAAGATGTTCTCACGACCCCCGTGGTGCCAGTCCTTGGAGGCTGTAAACACAAATTTAAGTTTAGCTGAGCTCTGCTTATTAAACATTACACTAACAGGAAGTGCTCAAGGGCTACCCAAACACCTTGTGAACATGCTAAGGTCAAAGGCTCTTACTCATCCATGCTGAGGTTGTTTTGTTATCAGATGTGAGAGTGATATGAATGCGAACTGCATCCAACAGGTCAGAAGATTTAATGAGGCAAAAACGAACGAGCAAGTGTCAGATTGAATCAAATTAGAAATGACACACACTGATGTCCATCTGCCAGATGAGGGATGGAGACGAGCATCAGTGCTCTCTCAAACTGAGAGTAATTACAGGCCCACAGAGAGATTTATTGAGTCCTCTGAGGGGAGAACTGTTATAGAGTCTTCACCTGTCTCATTGTACCACTCATATTAAGTTAATACCACCATCATTTCACCTTGGGAACAAATGAAGGACTGGGAAAACACATTGTTTGCATTTTCTCTAACTGTTAGCCACTCAGGAAATCAGAATGAAATTGGAGCAAATTACACAACAGTTAGTGCTGGACAGCTAATTTGTTTGGACAAGCAGTCATACAACCATTGTCTTATTAGCAAGAACTTAAAGTAGAATGACAAACAAAACTAAAACTCTTAGATATGGAACAAACAAATGCTATTAATAGCAAATAATATTTTAATGAAGAAATATTCTCTAAAATATAATGTCTAAATCACTCAACATTGTATTGAAATGTTGAATAATAGAAGTATCACACTTGCAGTCATTTGTTGGTTTAAATATAAGCATGGTAAAATTTATCTTTATACTTTTTTAGAAAAAAAACAATTAAAATATAAACAAACACGCTACAACACTACATAATACACAAAATAATATTAAAAGTAAATGTAAATATAGAAGTTTTTTTTCTGCAAATAAAAGTAAATCTCAATTTGTTTATTGAGTTGTTCTGTTAGTATGGATATTAGCATGGTATAATACTGCTTAATAATATTAGTACTCACTGGTACTGAAACAGTGGCGGCAGGCGTAGCCCTTCAGTTCCTGCTCGCTGTCCTCACTGTCAAAGTCATCTTCACTGGCTGAACTCAAGTCCACTGAAAAGAGAAGCACGCTTGTTAGTGAGCAAAGAAAACAATTACAGTTTACCCATCTATAAAGACAAAAACTGAGGCCTGCTACACTTAATACATTATCAGTGGCTCTTTGAGATGACAAGTGCTGTATACATAATTAGAGCAATCCCTCCCAGTTCCGTCTCTTATCGGATGTAAGATTTCAGCTGTTTACTTTGAACAATCACAGAGGGGGATCTGCGCTTTGAAAAGGCATATTAGTCCTGGGAGTTTCAAGGATGTCATGTTTAGCTGTGACAAGTGTCTGTTCTCTTTCTCGAGGGGGAAGAGAGGCAGACTGCACTTACAGAACTCGCTAGACGGTGGGCGTGAGGGTGTGTTGACGGGGGTTGAGGCGGTGCGGGTTTTGATCCGGCGGAAGACGGGTTGTCTGCGGTGCCTACGATGAGCTCTGCAACTTGCAGCCTCCGGTGTTTTCTTCCAATAATAGTAAAAGGTGATTAGCTCCCCCTGTAAGACAGAAAAGACAAAAACAACCGTATGAGCCATCTGCTTTTAATAGCGCTTTGACAATCTCAGTATGGAAGAGAAAATAAATAAATACAGCTTGATAAACCAATAAAAAGACCTTAGATTTAAAATGAATAAGGCAGATGAATGAAAACTATAAGTAGATGGATGATAAAACTAGTTTAATTTTAACAGACAGGACGGAGAAGGTACAGATTCCTGCATACAGAATCCATGCCAGGTTTGCTAAAAGACTGGCTTGTTGTGCTGTGGCCATGTCTGTCCCAGGATTAGGCAGGGAAGCTCTCTGAATGCTGGGATATTAGGATCAGTACATTGGTGGCTGCCTGGGTGGCAGGAGCTTGAATGGAAACAAAGGAACATGTCAGGGAGAGCTTTGGCGCTACAAATAGGGAGTGAAATGGCTCCAAGCCCCTGCGCTAGAAGAGTCAATTGAACTTTAATCAAACATTCAGAGGGCGCGCTTGCCAGGGAGTAAAGCATATAAATCCCGAGCACAAAAGCCAGCCAGGAAATCAATACCCTACTGAAACATTAACACATGCAATCATGGATCAGAAGACGCTTTGCTGAGGCAGCCTGTGCAAATTAACTGTCGCGTTCTGGACACACTCAAAATAATACACATGCCCTAAAAATGCTGTCTGGTGGATATGCAATTACGCATTTTTCCTGTGGTGGTTTCTTTCATATACCTCTCGCTTTCTTTCCGACTAAATCGCTTTCCTGTTTTGAGATATTCATTTCAAGACATTGCATTGGAGTGTCCTGCATGTCAATGGCTGAGCTCTTAACATGCTTTAATGTTTTAATGGAGCAGGAATGAGTGAAGAGGACAGTCATGAGGTTTGACAGGGTCTGTTAAACTCAGGCTGAATGGGGCTTGGGTGTCTTTAATGCGTATTGATTGCTTTCCCTCTTTGCTTCGGCTGTTCTTCTTGACATAAATTGGTCATTAAAATGCTGCTCTCCCCAACACATTAACAGCTTTACGGCAAACACTTCAAACTATTCTTCGCAGCGAGCAGAAAAACATGTACTTTGAATCCTATAAGACTATTCAAAGGCTATTTTATTGCTTGAGTGAATTTTACTGAACCATATAGATTTGCTTCGGATGCCTGCACTTGAGTATATGAATTACATTTACATAAATCACAAAAATAAAAGCTGTAGCAGTCTGATGGAAAGCCTATAAAGCTGAGGCTGACCTGCTAAGCTACCATGTCTGACATTGGCAAACACACAAGATAAGTCTTGTACTTACAGCTTCATAAGAGCGTTGATGGCCCTTTTTCTAAAAGCAATCAGGGTACAGCATATAAAAACACTTGGGAAGTCACATTCAAGCAAATGCTTTGCAGTTTGAAACTAAAATACACTTAATAGACTTCAGAAAACTGGTGAGCTCAAAATATGACATGAGAGAGAGAGAAAAATGCACACTTGAAAGACCAAAAAGCACATTGAGAAATAGAAAATTGTTCTCAAAATGCTTTCACGTGTATCAGAACCTGAGCAGCTCATCTTTGAGCAGCCCAATAGACACACATGCAAGGAGTATCAATTATCACAACTACATCAATTACTTGTGGGTGGTAAAAATGCTTACCAAATCAGAAACACAAGGCTGACAAGCTTAACTCAAAGTATTTCCAGCCACCTTAAAGCACCAAAGAACACAAGCCACTTCTATTAGTATTTAAAGTCATTCACAAGTTAATGCCTTATGATGACTCTTAAGAATAAGCCCAGTTCCTGCGGGTTATTTAGCTGATATGATGAGTGGAACATGCAAGGGCCAAAGGCCCAGGGCCGGGTCTGAGAGTAAAAGGCTTTTTGGCAGGGTGGGGTCAGAGCGCAGGTGCAGGCCAAAGGATGGCAGGCATCCTGATGTGAAATTTAATTGAAATGTGCAGATCAAAACTGTTCAGCAGGACAGCAGGCTGGCTTTCTTCACAGCCTAATGACTGTTCGGCACCACATCCCCCTCCCCTTCCTTGCGGTTGCCGCTCGCTTTTTATTTTCCCTCCCTCTATTTGATGTGCGCTTTGAAGCATGAAACCTTAACTTAATGCTAGGGAAGATAAAAAGAAAAGGTCATTTTAGCCCTCAACCATTTCGTCGGAGCACTTCATAGCTCTTAAACGTCCTACAGGAAGGCAGAAGGAAAAAATTTGCTCTGGTTTGGCATAATAACACTGTGCAAGGAATCACTGTGGTCATTCAAAAGTAATTTAGTCCACAGGCTATCAAGACAGGTGTCAAGGCTGAAGAAGAGCTGACATCCGTGGGTGAAGATAACACAGCAATTCTTAATGCAATCTGCTGGAGCAATATGTAGAGGAGTGGGGGAACGAGGACGAAAAGAATGATGAAATGTTTTGAGAGGATCATCTGTGATGATGACAAATTTCCTCAGGCAATAACTGTACGATGGAGAGTTATAGAAAAATCCCCTTTCAAGCTGGAGGAGAGGAGATGGAAGAGAAAATATGATTTGATTAGAAGCGTGAAAGGGCTGTGCCAAGTCACGGCTCTGGTTTTTTCTCTCATCCCTCACCCGTTCCAGCACTGCCCATTCTTTTTAACAAGATGTTGCTGGTTAGTTCGCCACAGAGATAAGAAAAAAAAATTGCAATATTTCTCAAGGTGCTGCACGGAAACGTAGGACGGGCGCAGAAAAAGCTATTAGTCTTTTATATAGGGAGATGTCCTACTGCGAAGCAAAATAAAAGATGACATGTGGGGGAGGAAATGTCTCCTGTGAGTTTCTGTTTGCAGTGGAGGTTTGAAGCTGAATGCACACAGTGAGTTAGTGTCAAGTGCTAAGACTGGCAGCTTGAATAACAAAGCCAGGTCTCATGTCAAGGTAGGTTTGTTGGTAGCAATACTGAGATTTCTCTCAACTATCTGTAGTGAGCATCGACATTTCAAGTGAATTTTTTGGTTTTCGTTAGATAGTAATGTGCAAAACGGTGCGTTAACAAAGATTTAACTTGAATAAAAAATTAATACATAAAAATGTAACCTGCTAATCACAGTGTGTTGAGTGGGCTTCAACTCTTTCCAAACAATCCTTCAAAACATCATAACAATTTAGAACAACATATGCTTAAGTAAATACCATTAACGTTTAAGTTCAACCTCTCTCCAAGGGTTGGTAAGTTTTTAAAAATGATCTGTGGTAAAATAAATAAAATAGCATGGATTTTTGTACGACTAAAATCCATACGTTTTCTTTGACTTGCTCGTCCCCCCCAGAGCCAGGATAAATGCGTCAAGCTACTTGTGCATGTGGAATTTCCTCCATTAGCCCTGAATCTCTAAGCAGAGGAGAGGAGTGTGCACCAGGGAGAGAGAGATACTGACAACGTAAGCTTGGAATTATGAGACATTTCAGAATGCTTCCATCTGCAGAATATTTCTGGAGGGTGGATTATCTGACAAGGAAGGGGCTTACCTCCTATCACAGCACAGAGAAGCGCTTTTTCTGCTCCGATTTCAAGTAAAGAAAACCTATGATGTGTGAGCATGCACTGTAATTTCCAACAGATTATGCTTCTGCTGAAAAAAACGTAGCTGGAACTTCTGCTCATGTGTACGTTTGTGTAAAGGATGGGTGTGAGGCCTAAACTCCTGTATTTATACACTCATCTGCACTCAGGCCTGGGCTTGAACAGATGGTTTCTGTTTTTCCTGGCAGATTTGTGACGAAGCCACAAAAGGCCCCTGCTTTGACAGTCAGCCAAACGGTTAAGGCTGTAGCTGGCAAATACAAGGAAGGAGAGCAGCAGAGAAAGCAAGGGAGGGCAGTGAGGGGGGAACAGAAAATGAAAGATAGCAATAGACAATCGAGCCAGCCTGAAGAAAACCTCAAGAGCATTTGTTTGGTTAAACACTGTTTTTGATATGAGAACATTTGGTCACTAGGTACAGACAGGCGAAGTTCAGCTGTAAACATTAATTAGTTGAGTTGGCCGTGTACTTTATGGTTCTTGCCTGGAACCGATTGTGCCTCTTTACATGCGGGCAGGAGGGACACACAGAGGCAATGACAAATTCAGGCTTGTGTAACACAAAAACAAAATTAAAATAAGTTTGATTAGCTTATAGCACTTTACTTTAAAGCAGTCATGTTTAAGAAATGCTGGAAAATGTGTCAGTTTTTCACAATTCATAACAATGACTACATTTACATGGACATCAGTAATCTAATTATTTGCTGTAATCTGAAGACAATAATATAATTAATGTGTTTACATAAGTTGCATTTTGTATGTTCCTTTCATGATCCCATTTTACATGTTATAGCACAAAGATCGATTAACGTCATTGCGTCACCACGCTATCCACATTTCCTCTAGAGTTTCTGTAATTTTGTTTTTCATTTTTAATTTGTCGACTTTAACTGCAGTTCAGCACTTTAGCTTTTATTCAGGAACATTTCATGCATGCCCTCCATGACAAACGACATAGTGGATGCCAGTATGAACTGCTAAAAGAATATTGTTTTAATGAAATTTGATACCGCGTGCGGAATGGGAGAAAAAAAACTCCACATTTTGCGATGCAGGTGTCTATGCTTCTTCACTGACTTGGTAGGTGCAGAGAATAGTGTTAAACAGCCATGTGTATACAGGGAGTGCAAAATTATTAGGCAAAATGAGTATTCTGACCACATCATCTTCTTTATGCATATTGTCTTACTCCAAGCTGTATAGGTATAAGCTTACTACCAATTAATAAGCATATTAGGTGATGTGCATCTCTGTAATGAGAAGGGGTGTGGTCTAATGACATCAACACCCTATATCAGGTGTGCATAATTATTAGGCAACTTCCTTTCCTCTGAAAAGGTCAAAAATAGTGAGATATCTTGCAGAGGGATGCAGCACTCTTAAATTTGCCAAGCTTTTGAAGCGTTATTATCGAACAATCAAGTGTTTCATTTAAATTAGTCAACAGGGTCGCAAGAAGCGTTTGGAAAAACCAAGGCGCAAAATAACTGCCCATGAACTGAGAAAAGTCAAGCGTGCAGCTGCCAAGATGCCACTTGCCACCAGTTTTGCCATATTTCAGAGCTGCAACATCACTGGAGTGCCCAAAAGCACAAGGTGTGCAATACTCAGAGACATGGCCAAGGTAAGAAAGGCTGAAAAACGACCACCACTGAACAAGACACACAAGCTGAAACATCAAGACTGGGCCAAGAAAAAAGACTTTCTAAGGTTTTATAGACTGATGAAATGAGAGTGAGTCTTGATGAGCCAGATGGATGGGCCCGTGGCTGGATCGGTAAAAGGCAGAGAGCTCCAGTCCGACTCAGACGCCAGCAAGGTGGAGGTACTGGAGTACTGGTTTGGGCTGGTATCATCAAAGATGAGCTTGTGGGGCCTTTTCGGGCTGAGGATGGAGTCAAGCTCAACTCCCAGTCCGACTGCCAGTTTCTGGAAGACACCTTCTTCAATCAGTGGTACAGGAAGAAGTCTGCATCCTTCAAGAAAAACATGATTTTTATGCAGGACAATGCTCCATCACATGCGTCCAAGTACTCTACAGCGTGGCTGGCAAGAAAGGGTCTAAAAGAAGAAAAACTAATGACATGGCTTACTTGTTCACCTGATCTGAACCCCATAGAGAACCTGTGGTTCATCATCAAATGTGAGATTTACAAGGAGGGAAAACAGTACACCTCTCTGAACAGTGTCTGGGAGGCTGTGGTTGCTGCTGCACGCAATGTTGATGGTGAACAGATCAAAACACTGATAGAATCCATGGATGGCAGGCTTTTGAGTGTCCTTGCAAAGAAAGGTGGCTATATTGGTCACTGATTTGTTTTTGAATGTCAGAAATGTGTATTTGTGAATGTTGAGATGTTATATTGGTTTCACTGGTGAAAATAAATAATTGAAATGGGTATATTTGTTTTTGTTAAGTTGCCTAATAATTATGCACAGTAATAGTCATCTGCACACACAGATATCCTAAAAACAAACTAAAAACTACTTTCAAAAATATATTTTGATATTAATACAGCTTTGATATTAATGAGTTTTTTGGGTTCATTGAGAACATGGTGGTTGTTCAATAATAAAATGAATCCTCAAAAATACAACTTGCCTAATAATTCTGCACTCCCTGTATAGACTCTCCTGTTGCAACATGCGGCAAAAATCCTGTTGGTGTTTACATGTCTGTACTGCACTTCAATAATGCCACTAAAATTGTCATACTCCACATGTCTTAATTCGATTTCTGTTTACTTTGATTATGAAAAATCGCTGTTTACATGGTAGACTCAGAGTATTGTCTTAATCGAATTACAATCAGATTACTGGTGTCCATGTAAATGTACTTAATGTCAATTTCATTTTTTTACTAGAAAACTACAGAAAAATATGTACTTTATATTTTATTAAATAATATAAATAAATAGCTGCATATAGTTAATTTTGTATAAATATACATATTAATATACTTCATTAAATTTCAAAATGCATTCATTTTTGATCCATACAATTTTAAATAAAAAATGAGTAACAATACAATAACTACACACTAGCAATTATTTATTAAGCATTAGCATACTGTATAGTGAATTCATTATTTGTGAAGCATTAACTCTACAATAATAGACGAAAGCAGTTTATAACTGCAGCTACAAATGCTCAATTCTTGACTTAAAAGCATATATTTAATGTGCTCAATAATTGTACTTTCATAATTTGTGACTAATTGATTTTATCACTAAATGAAGTATTGCATTATTTACAAACCATTCATATTTAAGAGTAGTTGGTGGTTTACTGGTTAGTAAATGACTATTAAACTATAGCTTAGTTAGTTAGAAATCAATGTTTATATATCTTATTATTCAGTTATTCAGGTATATAGTAATAGTTACTACATATGTTAATAAATGCTTTATTAACTGAGCTTCATCCAGTTATGTGACCTAATCTAGTGAGGACTATTTATGCTTTATACATCCCTTATAAATGACAATTCTCAGTATCAAATAAACAATAATCTGCAATCCAATCTAAAAATAAAATGACTGTGAAGTTTAATTATTACTGAATAACAAGTGTCAAAATATAACAAAATTGGATAAAAAAACAACAACATAATAATTTAACAATATAATATTTCAATTTTATTTAGCGATGTTTAAACTTCACAGTAATTTTATTTTAGTTAGAATTGCAAAGATTTATTTTTCATTTGACAGAGTTTCATTTGTGTATCTTTAAATAAATAGAAATGAATAAAGTTGTTTGTGTTCTTTTTTGCCTGAATAACAGGATTTATAAATGTTAATTTTAATAGTCTATTAATCATTAACTTACACATTTTGAACAATCTTTAAAAACCACCAACAACAGAATGCTTAAATAACTGGTTTGTAAATGCAATAATTTAGCAAAGAAAAATGAATTATTAAAGTAAGAAAACACAATTAAGCAGCACATTATAAATGTGCTTATAAGTCAAGAATACAGCATTTGTATTTGCAGTTATAAACTGCTTACTAACGTCTACTATTGTAGAGTTAATGCTTAACAAATAATGAATTCACTATTTGCTAATACTTAAATGGTTCATAGTGTGTAGTTATTATAAAGTGTTACCATTAAAAGTAGAGGCAGATTGTAGAATATTTGATTTTTACCTAATAAAACTTGTGGAAAAATAGCAAATTGAAAAAGCTGTGGCAAAATATATTAAAACAATACCACAGTATAATTGGAGTTTATTTAATATAATATTTTATATTAAAGCCACAAATTTCAGTTCCCACTCCAGACAGTTCATATTGACAGTCCAAATAAATACTGCTGTTATACTGTCTGAGAAAAGCTCTGAAACATCACATTGAGAGGAGACGTCTATTACTGTAACCTTGCTCCAAAGTCAACAAAGCAACGTAGCACTCTGCAAAAACAGGCTCTATTCAAACACGACTGCCCAACCTTGTGGTTAAATAAGGCAAATGTGAGAGGGGACAAAAATGATGTTACAATGGCCTTGGCTGATAGAGGTGGGGTGTAAATGATGTTAAATAGACAGCAGATCCCCGCTGCGCTGCCCGTTTCAGTTGGAAAAGAAAGAATAAGCCATGTTCGCTCGTGGGTCAACGAGGCACAAGCAGAGGAATCAGCAGTTGTGTTTCCCTGCTGTAAGCGCTTTTAGCCAATGGAGGCAAAAGTACACCACAGCAAGACTTTTTGATGGGGGTCGATCTCTTTAATCCAAAAGATCAAGTTGTACAGCCACAGCTTTGTTCGGAAATCCAGACAGCAAACAACACATGGGCCATCCAAGCCCACTCTACATACACATTAAACTGAGAATTATAATTTATTTGTATAGCCTATCAAGAAAAATGCCAAATGCACCAACCATCAACAACATTTCCATAAACAACATTTACCAACACAAGCAGACTATTTTATCAAGGCTGGACAGCTGCTGGTGATGGAGCAGACCGCCAGTTTTTGCCATTTTAATTAGTGCCCAGTCTCAAATACCTCTAATCACACGAGCGCCTCTCTAGGGCACAGGCTGCAGGGCTAACGTCTTTGCAATGAATTCAATTTGACATTTATACAGATCGCACCAGGGCAAACATCTGCTACAAGGTTGTGCCGAGAACAGTTCTATCATCTTGGCCATCTTAGCTTGAAAATTACAGGGCCCGAGGGCCAGGGCTGCCTCCGTACACACAATTGGATCTTTCGCAGCTTTACCTAACTGCAACGCTAGCAATGTAGTTGAATTATGCTATGGCTGTTTTGCCAACATGACCAAAAGTGTCCCTCATGCATCTCTTCCTACATTACGCAGTCTCCATTTTACTTATTGTTCTTTCATCCTACAGGTGCAATTTCTTTTAAACTTGGCAGTGTTGGTAGGCCTGTCACAATAATCAATATATCGGCTTATCGCACAACACATGGACATGACCTTAATCATTTTTGGTGATGCAATATATCACCCATACAATTCTAGCAACATTTCAAGCATCTAACATTTCTAGCATCTCCATATTAGAGATGTCGGTGTCTGTATGGTTAAAAAAACACTACAGTATTTACTATAAATTACTAGAGTATATTTTCATGTGTGTGTCTGACTACTGAAAAAAGATCTGGTAGCAGAAATTGCAGCCTCTGTTACGTTTTACTTTGCACTTTTTTGTAAACATTTAACACCATTTATTTAGGATGAGTTTTCATATTCTGATTTCAATGCCTAATTATTAAATTGTTAGTGACTATAATAAATTTAAATATTCATAAGAAAACACTGTATTCTTGGGAGGAGTGTACTTGCATTGTATTGTCATTCTGGCATTGTATTAATGAGTCGCATAAAATGGCCTTAATGGTCTTAAAATGACAATAATCTTGATTATCTCAATATATTCTGGTGCAGTATATCCTACAATAAAAAAATATATATTGTGACAGGCCTCAGTGTTGTCCTGCACACCTCAAACAGGGATCTACCTGACATTGAAAGCCAGGGTCAGATTTCCAAGAGGTTGAAGCAAAAAGAGGTTGAAAAGCTCTGCAATCATGCTTTAATTGGGAACCAAAGTGTTGTTTCAATTTATATGTATCTGGAATCACCCCAATGAGAAATCTTTGATTTGTGAGATAAGTTTTGAACTTTCAGAACTTTGATCAAATGTAAATACCTACATATTTAGTCGAAATTGTATCTGATAATGCAGGTACCCTATGCGGTGTCTATTTGTTTATACGGTGTCATTTAAAAGTGCCATTTATATATATATATATATTAAGGCTGTCAATATTAGCGCGTTAACGCACGTGATTAATTTGAAATATTTAACGCGTAAAAAAAAATTAACGCATTTATCGCAGTTGCAGTTTTTTTTTTTTTAATTCCTGTTGTGGTCGACGTGTGTTCAGGGCCGGCGCTCATAGAGGCGACCTACTCCCTTTCATCTGCGACACCCACCCCCTCCCTCCCTAACTTTTAACCGCAAACCGGTAAGTTTCTATTTCACTTTCGGGTTGAGGGCGACGTGATCAACTTTTGTAAAGCGTCTGCTTCACGTTGATGTGTCAGAATCCTTGATTGAGAAATAAAGCCATACTTTAAAACGCTTAGTTTAAGCAAATTTGATTCGATCGTGCGTGTTGATGATCTCGTTGATGAGTGCGCTGTTCTCTCTCTCTCTCTCTCTCTGTGTGTGTGTGTGTGTGTGTGTGTGTGTGTGTGTGTGTGTGTGTGT
>CAIGQZ010001345.1:8885061-8905155 GCA_903798205.1 Danio tinwini | reverse complement strand
ATATAGTTATGCAGTAGCACAGAGTTAGACCTCTTTTTTGACCTTACACAGAAATTGCAACACGTGCGGCATGACATTACTTTGTTTTAGAGACGCTATTGGTTAAATGCCGGCAAAGTAGAACACGTTAGCAGCTTGAAGCAGAAAGTGCGAGTGTCTGCGGTCTGGAGGTATTACGAAGTTGATGACAACACTGCCATAGCAAACTGTGAGATATGTAAACTTGGGATTGTCTACTGGGTATTTTAAGTTGAGGTGCTATTTGTTTTTATCTTAGATTTTTTTAATATTTACTGTTGCACTTAAGTCCAAAAGTAAAGAATTTATGTTATTTATTACTTATTGTATCATTTATTATTGTTCAAGCTACTTCACAGAGGTGCTCTGTTTGTTAACGGAGTTGTTAAATGTTAAAATAAGGTGAATTAAATAAAAAATAAGGACATCCTAGATCTGTTTATTCACTCTTCTTCTTTTTTTTTTTAATGTATTATAGAAGTATCGGATCGACTCTGACACGAACGCAAAAAAACCTGACCGAGACATCCCTAGTATAGGGTCTATGTTATATAGTATTATTAACTATAATACTATACGTCATTAGACCCTATATTAATATTTTATTCAAACCTACAGTATATCTAATAAATCCAGTAAATCCAAGGAGACATACATCTTTATATGCATATATGTGGCCAAAAAGGTTTTAAAATGTACTTTAAAAAATTAAAATCGTTTACAGCTTAAATTTGATTTATTCTACAGTTTTATTATTAAGAGATGACAAAAATAAATGTGTAAATCACTAAAGAAGAGTATCAGAAGAGTATCAGGAAACTGTCTGAGCTTCCACATGGACTCAACGGCAAAGATGTGTTATCTGCAATCTGTAGACGCATCATAGCGGGTTTGTTTGGGAACATTTCTTGCACCAGTACACAAATTATTCCATGACGCTGTCTTTCAAGTGGAGGAAATGGTGGCAGTGAAAAGAGCAGAGACAGTAAGAAGACACACCCACTTCCCCAGCTTCCTCTTTTATTTGACTTCATATAAAGCATTCCAGAGAGCTAGTCAGGCCTGGTGTGTTTGCACAGCAGTGGGTGCTTAGCCTTGGCACTGGCTCTTTATGAGAAACACAGCTAATAAGTGCTGAGGGGGAAATGGGGAGAAAAGCTGCACTGTATCACCCTCCGTGGCCCTGGGCATTTAAAAAAAACTGCTACGGTCATATCAAACCCTGAACCATATGACCTGGAAGAAATACACAGAGAGAAGAAAAAAAAGTCTTCACCAAAAAGGCTGGCATTTGAGAAGCTGGAAGGGTTTTCATGTTGGATGAATGATGGAAGGAGTTTCAGAATATGCTCAAAGTCACATACAAGAAAGAGAGATATGGGAAAAGAAATGAGGGAGAGAGAGAGGGAAAAGGACTGGAGAAAATAAAACAAGCTTTCCGCGGGGTATTGACTGGCACTTGCGCAGAGAGCTGGCTTTCAGCACAAAAGCGACTTCAATCTTAAGCAAAGTGGGGCTTTTTAGAGAACACTCACTTTTCTTAGTGTATATTGAACTAACCCCTCAATCCTGCCCTTGAGAAAGACTGTTGTGCCTCCAACTCTCCTTTCGCCATCATTCGCTCTGCTTGTCATGGTTTGCAGGAGGTGGCTTGTTTATGTACACATGCACACGCTCACTTAAACAACAAATATCTTAGTTTGACTAGGAATTACCATTCAATTTAAAACACCTTGTCATTGGTTATAAATGTGTACAAATTTAATTGTGGGCTAATAATAGTTTTAATTTCTATTATATTGACGAAAATACTGTTATACTAAAATACTGTCAGTACTAAAATTGGGATATTTACAGGTTAACTTGCAAGTTTTAGCTATAAAAACAAACCTCAGGATTCTCAAAACAACAATAAAAACCAATGAGTAACAAATTTCAGCATAAAAGAGCACCGGTCCACTCACCAAACAGGTATTTGGGTGTGTACACACAGAGTTAATCATTATTTGCTCTATTTCACTTTGTTGTTTCATCTACAGGGTCATACAGTTAACTAATAATTAAAAGAGGGCCATTTAGAATATTACTTTATGCCCAGCTGTATACGTGCTGTTCAACAGGAAGAGTCAAGCACATCTGTCAATGGCTTTAAGGGTGACAGTTTTTTTTTTACACAGATTCCCTCCTGCAAACGGGGATTTTCTTTATTGACTAATCATTGAGAAAAGTCAATACCCCATAAACCACGCACTTGATAACCAACCTATTAGCCAGAGCTTGTGTTTCAGTGTATCTGTCATGACACTGGGATCAGTAAAGCTAACAGCTGAACTGATAAAACACTGATAAAAACATGGTTGGCATGCAAAGTGTACTGTACTCATGCACACTTTAGTAAGTTCAAATGGTTAAATCCTAGCTGCAAACAATGTGCAAAAATTGTAATATATAAAAAAGTATACTTGCAGATATATAATGAAAATGCATATGTATTTAAACTGTTTTACTATGAAAGTTACTAAATCTATGATATTTTCTTAACATCATGTCATTTTGAATTAGTTTTATGTTGTTTAAAGTTTAAACAAGAACAAGTTTCTGAAAACATGTAAAACTGCTCTGAGAAAACATATTTTCTATTTAAAATAAGTAAATAATAAGTAAAATAAATAAGTTAATAAGTAAAATTACATTTATTAAAAATGTCACACATTACCTGAATTGTGCTCAACAATAAAGGCTTAACAAATAATGCTTTGTACTTGAGTTTATTTCTCTGAGGCATCAGAAATCAGGTGTGTGTAGCTGTTCTTTACTGTAACTAAACATTATATAAACAGTGATGATTCTGTTTTGACTAAACACAACTTGTCTCAGGGCCCCTGTTCAATCACCAAACATACTTACTGGTAAATCTAATATTCATGCACTCAAGTTCATGTGTAAGTTATGGCTTTCAATCTTTCCTTAACCTCACTGTTTTCAAAACCACTAAGGCATGGCTTCAATTTCAAAACACGAGAAACCACACTGAATAGGAGTTGACTTGTTTTAGTGTCAAAGAAGCGATGACAAATAGGAAAAAAATGACTTACCGTCTCCTTGTTAGGGAGCAATTCTTTCCGAATCCTAAAAAAGTTCTTCCCGTACTGCCGTAAACCCTTTATGAAGCGTTTCTGTTGGGATAAAGAAAAGAGGAAAATGGTTAATATTTAATTTTTAAGCACCCATAACAACTGACATCAAGCACTACACATACAAAACACTGTGAACCGCAAACGGGAAGAAAACAATGTTAATCTGAAAATCTCTGCTTGTGCTAGCACAGCTCTGCTACAGCAGAAAAAAAAGAAGAGGGGAAATAACAACAAAAGCAGAAATAGAAGCTGAGATTAAACCACAGCGGAGTAAAAATGCAATGGCAGCTCGTCTGAAATCTTAGTGAAAGTTCAGCAATGCGATATGCTTATATGAGGGGCGCAAAACAAGTTTAAAGCCAAAACTGAACTTCAATAAGTTACGAGGAATCACAACACACTTCTTTCTGATCATACAATTTGCACGCTCGCACTTCAAACAGCTGCCTGATGCCTGGGCAAAGTACTAGAATTACAACCCCATTTGCTTACAGTTAGAGCAAACAAACTGAACTCAAACTAACAGTGTTTAAATAATCAACCTTATAAATGTGTAAAACAAGTGAAATCCAGCAGGTTTTAAAGAAAACATTTACTTGCTATAACTTTTAGGACACAAACCGAAGAGTTAACTCCCAAAATAAAATCTCTTTACACAGACTGCTGTTACACAAAAGGAGACTGTGTAGCTTCAATGCTTTTCTATCCCTTCAAGAGCCACAGACTGTGAGCCATAAAAAGCGGAGGCAGAAACATTCATAACCAGCGAAGCAGACAAGCAGCAGATTTACTTTCTTGTTCCAGCGGCGAGCCCCGCTCCACAGTAATCTCAGTCAACGGTCCTCAACAAACAAACACTTCAGAAAACCCATGAAAAGTCCACTCCGGCACACGAGCCGAATCTCTACGTCCACTCATAGGCAGTAAAAAAATTGAGGTGCAAATCCACAAAGTCTCCGAACATACGTTGTTTTTTTACGAGCAAGAGATAGCTTGTCACTCTCTGCTCCTCCACTACAAAGGGGAAGGCTTTACATGTGATCTTTCTGCTAGAGAGCCTCTGGTCTGTAGCTGACTGGAAAACCTGGAGCGGAGTCGAGCCATGCATGGCGGATCGCAGCGGTTCTGTCACATGAATTTTCGGAGGGCTCTCTTTAAGTGTGTGCGCGCGCGCGTTTACATCACCGTCTGTTCTTCTCATTACTCTAACTCCAGCCCCCTTCATAGTAGCTCTTTATAGCAAGCAGCAAAGAAATAAAGCTAGAGGGATGTTTGAGGAGATTTTAAGACGTGGTTAAAAGATCTGAGTGGTTTGCAAAACCAGTTGTGGAGTTCCTCCAACATTCTCATTCTACTTTGTCAAAATGTATGATGGTTATGTAACCGAGAACTGTTTACACATGGCGTTTAAAAGAACAATCTGTGGTCAGGAAGGGAGGGAGTATTACTTGTTTCTCTTTACAAGATATATGCCTCAAAGCACTCTAAAACTAGTAATAAATTAGATGTGAGAGTATAATGAAAAACCTAATTGTGTAAATTAAAACGACAAGCTTTTAAATCTAGATTCACCCTTGCAACGAGTTGAGATGCTTAATAGTGTTAGGGGGGGAGGGAAAAAAAACCCACACAGACGGAACATTTTATCTCCTGTGGTAAAGAGGCGGATGACTAACCAGTAGGTGGTGCAATGTGCAAAATGAGCTTGAGATGATCTTTCATTACACCTATGACTAAAGTACTAGTTTAGTTAGAACATGTCAGAGTCTCAGAAATTATTTTACTGTTTTCATGGGCATAACAACACTAAAGAAAGCAAAATTACCAGGGAAAATAAACTAAAAATAAAGATCTATATTTATCCATCAGTGGCTTTACTAGAACAAACATTTGGCACTGTGACCACAGGGCAACAACAGCTACTTAACCAGAACAACTTTAATCTCCCACTGAGGAGTATGTAATGGTGTTAATGAATCTCCAGCCCGGTGACCACAGGTCTAAGGTGCGTACATGCGCTTTTTGTTCAACACATTATGCGTTCAAGAGATCAGAGCGCGCTTTCATTATCCAAGGTCTCGGATCCTGGCCGGCAGGACAAAAATCAATTACACCTGCCAGAGTGGCGCATGTTAGTGGCCTGATTATGTCACCTTAATTATGTTTCCACTACTGTAATATTTACAGTGCACTGCAGGCAGGCAGCTACGTCTCGCTCGCTGTGTGTGTCGGCTCCGCTTTAAGGCTCCATTTCAGCTGCCTGGGCTCGCTGCACTCTGAGCGCAACTAATAAATCATCCACCAATCTGCTCCCTGAATTGCTCTGCCGCTGCTACGATTGCTCCGGCCCGCCGTTGCTAGGCAACAGGGCAGATGACGGGAGGGGGGAGAGCGAGGGGCGAGTGGGGGAGGCGAGCGCTACCGAGTCACCAGCCGCCCCGCTCTGCCCAAACAACAGGCTTCTTTCTGTCAAAAATTGTTCCAGTGCGCTGGCTCTGCTTTCTGCCTCTCTCTCTCTGCTCGACAGTGCTCTATTGTAAAAGAGAGAGGGGAGAAGGGAATACAGCTCAAAAGGCTATTGTGATGTATGCGCACTTCCTGCCTAAATCATAATTGTTAAAAGCTGTAAAACTGGTTAAGATCATTGGAGCATGTACAAACAGATGGTGTCAGACCAATCGCACAAAACACACTACATGCGTCCAACACAAACACACACGCACAGAGAGCCTGGCAGTCTTCAAATACCAGGAATGCCTAACATTTAGCTCTATGGCACAAACACACAGGGGTCTTATGAAATCTGTGTGCTTGGCCTTTCGCTGAGGCTGACCGGCTATGAGCCGAGTATACAATTACAGGCGCAGATAATATCACGTAAATGTGATTTGACAAGACGGCGATGATGATGGCACTTTCACACAAACAAAGCCACCACAAAGAGAGATGAGTGCCAGCCCACATCCTGTCCGTTTCAACCTTACATAACATCAAAAACCACAACAGAAAAGACAGACAGACATGGAGAGAAAACTATCAAAGGCACAGACGTAGTACTAGTCCTATTAATATGAGCAGATGCCTGGAAACGTTTCTAAATCAGGCTGCCACTTAAGCATTTGTTTAACCTTCCAGTCTATAAATATGCATAGATTCAGCTTAACCGTTGCTTTTCTTGTGTACTGTGTAAAACCAAAGGTGACAGGAAATTCTCCAGCACACCCTTCCTGCCTGTGCAAGTCTCATGGCAATAAAGCAGTCTTTAAATCTGAGCACTAGTAATTCCACTACACACATTAAAGACTAAAATAGTCAGTGCTTGCCAATTTGTGGGTCACAGGTCTGTTTTATATACAGTGTTCAGCATATATAAGTACATCCCATATCTTCTAAATTCATATTTTTAATAGGAATTTATACAATATTATATTTGTGTATATACATTAGATTAGTCAGTACTGAAGCCAAATCAAGAGCTTATCTAACAAAATAACTTACGATAACAGTCCAAAAACTAGTACACCTAAATTTATATGTAATAGAAAAATATTAGATACAAATTTTAAAATGAGGAAAAATCAAAAAAAAAAATAAAGGAAAAATTTTGTTAATTTTGTAGGTTGTATTTAGTTTTTGCTACATTTTGCTTAAATTTAATTGTATTATCTTTCAATTTCTAAATATATTTGGTGACTAAAATATTATTTTAATAAATATATCTGTTTAATAAATCGGTTTTGTTCAAAGGCACCAAGTGTGTGTGTGTGTGTGTGTGTGTGTGTTTGTGTATATGTAGTTGTCCGGTTTATTTTTGGGGTGTAAAACCCCTTACTACACACTACTTTTCTCATGAACATTTTTACACTTTTTCTCTCTTGTTTACAACTCTCAAAGTTTAAACTAGGCTGCAACTAACAACCATTTTAATAATCTATTAATCTGTCAATAAGTTTTTCGATTAATCGATGAAGAAAAATATTACAAAGTACAACATTTCACTTTTTTTGTTTCTCTTTTACTTTTTATTTATTTTTATTATTTAATATTTTTCCCCTAACATAAATTTGGGTGTACTCATTTTGGTCCATTATCATAAGTTATTTTGTTAGATAAACTCCCGATTTGGCTTCAGTACTGATTAATCCAATGTATATGCACAAATATAATATTGTAAAGCATCCTACAGAAAATATATAAATTTAAATGAGAGATTTATGAGACGTGTACTCATTTGTTGTTCACTGTATATATATCTAAACTTCTCTCTATATGTTTTGTAATATTATTTATAGAGAGATAAGATGAATATATAATGCACAATGTAAATACGACATTAACGTTGTCTTATATACACATATTTTTTGATTGCACACAACTTGTAACCTCTGTGTCCTGAATCAAGACAAGCTGAAAACTAAACAACCATGTACACTTCTCCAGGTGGGTGGCCAGTTCCACTATCCACAGGAAAAAAGCAATTAGTCTGTTGTGCTGGGAGGGGTGTTAGACATTCCTCCCTCCTCCAAAAACCAACCTCCCTTTATTCTCCAGCCCTAGGATTATTACTATATAGTACGATTGCAGAAAATGTGCAGACTTCTTCATTCGCCACTGGGGGGCTGCAATCTTGCCAGGCTGCCCACTGCCGCACACAGCACTTTAACTATCTGGAGCTTCACGCTGTTATTCGTCAACCTGTGACAAGCCAGAGATAATACACAGCAGGGTTGAGCAGCAGATAGCAGCCCTCACTGTGGTCGTATATCAGACACCCTGAAACACAACACTCTGTGCTCTTTATCTGGCTGCCTTACAAAACCCAGTGAGCTGAATTTTTTGGGCATCACAGGCATATTTGAACACAGCCTCTCTTAAAGGGATAGTGTAAGGAAAACATTTACTCCTCTTTAAGTATTTAAAAACTCCTATGACTTTATACAGCTGAACAACATGAGCAAATGTTTGTTTTTGAGTGAATTATGGAATCTGTTTGACAAGTTAAGAAATTACATTCAATATTTTGGAGCAAGTAAGATGTATGTCTTTGAAAGATTATTTAGTTTACAAAGACTAAATAAAATAAATATAAAATACAGTAGAAAATAGCAATATTGTGAAATACCACTACAAAGTAACTGGTTTGTAGGTTAAGTGGTTAAATGTTTTATATTTAAATGTATTTAATTTTCTTCAGCATCATTACTTTAATCGTCAGGGTCACAATCCTTTGAAAATCACTTTAATATGCAGAATTAATTGTTAATTAAATATTTCTTATTATTTGCTGCTTTATATTTTTGTGAAAATGATTTTTGACATGGTTTTCTGCAGATCAAATTTTCAAGCATTTGTAATCCTTAATAGTAATAATAATAATAATAATAGTAATAATAATAATAATAATAATAATAATCATAATAATAATAATAATCATCTTTACAGTCTTAAAACATTTGAAAAATTTTAATCATTCAAAAATATCCTTGAGCCAGTGTCTTCAACTAAAATGAATAATGATGCCATTACCAATACCCAAATAAAAGAGACACCATTGTGGTATATTTGTATACAGTGATTACTATTTTCCAGTCTGTTTTCAAGCAAAACTGCTGTCATGTAATTATTGTATGCCAGTTCTCTTACTTGAATACATTTCAGTAGTTGAGCTTATTCAGTAGTTGAGTTTATTCTTCTCAAATCTCGTTTTATTATTTTGACAAATTCTTCCCTTTCCATTAAACTTTTTTAAGATCTCATTTTAATAGTAAGAACTAATTAAAAATATATATTAAAAAAATCATTATTCAACAATTTAATTTGAAATTAACAAAATTAAGATGTATAACAGAGTATATGCACACAGACTTTTAATTTCAGCAAGCCAGCCTCAGCACTTCCGGTGAACTGTCTTTCCATTATAAAATTGCCACGTTTAAGATCTGATTTCTTTAAAAATTTGTGATCTTCACTGCCTGATAGATATATGATATAAAGTGAGTCTCAGATCGGACTAGAAGCATTAATTCATTCATTCATGAATTAAATTCCGTTTTCCCACGCCATGTCTTAAAAATATGACAGTTTATTTTACTCCAGTATTTTCAGTGGGGTTTCTGCACTCACCCGCTGGTACTGACAGCGCTAGTGGTTACACTGTCTTTCATCTCGTTTTACGCTTGAACAACTAAATAAATGCTTAAGTCTATTTAACTGAATGTATTGTAATAACATTACAACATCGATTATGTAAAAGTAACCTTATGAAATAGAAAATAGTCACATTAAGCCTACACTGGAAGTTTATCATTGGCTGAAAAACACTAGATGTGCATACACCCCATTTTTTAAGGAAATACTTTATATTTAAAGTCTCTTTCAGATTAATATTTAAAGCATAGGTCTCAAACTCGATTCCTGGAGAGCCGCAACTCTGCACAGTTTTGCTTTAACCCTAATCAAACACAGCTGATTCAACTAATTAAGGTGTTCAACACTACTAGAGACTATTAAGCAGGTGTGAGTTGGAGCTTGTTGGAGCTAAACTATGCAGAGCTGCGGCCCTCAAGGAATTGAGTTTGAGACCATTGATTTAAAGACACTAATCCATATTACATTTTGAAAACGCGTACAGCAACACTTTTGATTTATTCATCCAAAATGTGCCTTTTTTTGGCCAAAAATAATTCTCTTTTTGTGAGTGTCTTCATTTTCCACATCACATAAATCACAGGGGAAGTTTTGCACAAAAAAAGAGAAGAACTAATATTTTTACGCCACATTACTAAAATGGCTTACAAGATTAAAGGGTGTTATAGATGACATGCCATTTCAGCGCATTACATTGGGATCTAAAAGAATTCTCCAGATAAACTGACACGGGAACAGAAATAAAATGGCACGTTCTCTCTCTCTCGCTCTCTCTCTGTTTTTTTCGGCAGCTGAAAGCGCTGCAGGCTAGAGGAGAGGAAGAGAGGCTCCAAGGGCCGTGTCGAGCAGCTGAGGGAGACGGGTGACAAGTGACCCTGAAGAAGGGATGATTCTGTCATTTCTGAGACAGTCACTGTCACTTTTATTCACATTTCAAACAGGAGCGATGGAAAAAGAGCAGGGATAATGAGGCCGTCGACCTGCAGGCTGAAAGAGAGAAAAAGAGAGAGAGAAAGAGAGAAAAGAGAGAGAGAGAGAGAATGAGAGAGAGAGAGAGAGAGAGAGAGATGATAAATAAATGAGGAGCAGCATTGCTGGTTTGAGTGGCCAAGGTCAGGGGTACATTTACACCTGTCCCTCAAGGCTGCAGGACTGCAAAAGCACAAGCTGAAATCAGATCGGGGGAGCAGTGTCCTTGACGGTGCAGCGGTGGCCTGGCTGGGTTACAGACGATTCGCCTGCCCCCCAAACAGCCTCCTGCGGGGTGCAAAGACGCCACTGAGAAAAATACCAACAGTGGTGTAATCCAGGCCTGCGCTCATGCACTATTTATTTAGCATCTCTATTATTCATCGCAGACAGACTGTTATACAGTTCGCTTCACACACACGCTTCTCCCTGTGTACATCAAAAACAGGCCCGCACTCAGTTGTACATGCCAATGCCAATCGATACGCACGCGCTAATTGATCTTTTTCAATGGGCTCACTGGCACTATTAACGTGACCCTGGTTTCAAAAATTCTGGTGTGTAGCTTTAAGTATGCACAAGTAAACACAAACATGATTGCTGATTTAAGGAAAAAGATGTGGCATATGCCTCAGTCTCTTGGGATATGAGCTAGTAAACATTTAGGACACTGTTTGAATATTAATGTTAAGTAAGTGTGTTTGGAAACAAATCTAGTTCATTTGAAGAAGATTTGTTACTAGCTATCTGCTCCGTAATTATGTACTCAAAATGTTGCCATACAAGCAATTTATACATACATTTATGTAGTGTTTTAATTTTTTTGTCCTGAAATGTTTTAGGATATTATGTTTCTCAAATAATTCTGCCCATTTCAGACTGTTCAGAGAACATTTAAAAAGACATTTGCTAAATTATACAATAGAGTATTTTCTCAAGATTCATAATTTTTTTATAGATTGAATTACTTTGTAGCTTAATAGAAAACTTTTTTAAATTTTGTAAACATTCTCCTTTCAATTTTAAGTTGCAGTAATTTTGCTATACATATATTCATATTATTTTAGCTAAAGCCTCAGAAAAGTTGCTGGGTGTTTGACATTTTGTTCTTAATGTGTTAGTAAATTTCATTGAGCTACTTTTTAACTGCCTGCTCTACCAAATGGTTGACCATTAACTGCTTTAAATTACTCTAACAGGCATTATTTAAAACAGTGTTTCTCAACCACATTCCTGGAGGACCACCAGCTCTGCACATTTTCCATGTCTCCTTAACCAAACACACCTGATTCAGATCATCAGCTCATTAGCAGAGACTGAAAGACCTGTAATGGGTGTGACAGAACGTGGTTGAGAAACACTGATTTAAAGAATGACTGTTTTAAATAATGGTTTACACTACACAGCATTGTTGGTTTACAAAACGAACAAACATCCTGTTGCACTACCACACTTGATTGTTGTTTTATTGTAAAAAAAAAATATATATAAGAAACAAGTTAAATGAGAATTTGAAATATTTTATGGCATACTTAAAAAACAAAGGTTTTATTTTGATTATTTTTTTTATAAATTGGTCTTACACTTCATATTTTCAGATTTTTATGGTATATGTATTAATTGCAGTACTTTTACCATAAACCAACATAACCATTTAGTAGAGGCTGATATTTTAGAAATTATGGGATGTGTTGAAAAAAATTCATTGAGTGTTTTAACTAGCGACATTAGGAATTAAAGCCAATCCAAAAAAATTTTTTTGGTAGGGTAGTTAAAAGGTTAAGATGAACATTAAAATAGACATCATAATAAAATAATATTAATTTCTGGGTAGCTAACTGAAATAAAAAACATTTGTTTCAGTTTTATCTTTAAAGTTTTAAAAAATTCTAATTTAATAATAATGATTACCATGCTTGTTCAGCTGTCGTGGACTAAAAAAAATAGTTATAAAGTGTTTTATATGTGAATAAAAGGTTTGCCCTTGGCTTCTACACCAGACGCCCCGTCATGACTAAATCCACACGGAATCTGCATGCGAAGAAATCAACAGATCTCCACAGATTTTTAGCCCATCACTGAGTCTATGTATTTACTAGTGTAAATGTGTGTAAATTTATATTTATTCAGTTTTTAAATTATTTCACTAATATTATTGTGATATAATAATAGTAATATTAAAATGTTCATATGATTTATTTACAATACAGTTTGTAAAGTAATATCTTCTGTAGTAGATATATTATAAGACTTGTTTTGTTTACCAATTAAGTGGATCTGATTGAATTTGTATTGTAAACATTAAATAAAAGTTAAAAATATATTATTTTTTGTCATAAATTAAGTTTTTAGTTATGATGCTCCTAAAATCATTCCGCATAAATACACAGATTTCTTGACAAAATTCTCAGCAGAAATAGCAAAAAATGTCTGCAGATTGTGTCTTGCCATAGTCATGACTCAAGTCAATCCCTACAGACTGCTTAAAGGTAAATGCATAATAACTTTTCAGTCTCTTACCGACACCTCAGATTTTTGTTTTCCTTACACTATACTGTCCAAGGCACAAAATGCTTTCAGGTTCTCGGATCAAAATAAAGTTTAACGAAAGCTGACCAAGACTTTGCTTCCCCCTCCTCTGCTTCTCCCTCCTCTCAGGGAAGATTTATTCCACAGGCCATAAACAGGATGCAGCTGCCCTGTTCTGCTGGAGGAGCTGGAATCCTGAGTGCTTTTCAGCGCACGACAAAGAGCCAGCAATGCAGAGAAATCCGGCCTTCTCTTCCTCTCCACATTATAAAGAAAGTTTAACTCGTTCACTCACCACTTCGTCCTCTGACCAGCACTTCTCAATCAGCTTAGGCACTGGTTTCTTCACCAGCCGCTGCAGGGCTTTTCCGGCATCGTAGCTGCTCTCATGAAGCTGTAGAAAAGACGACAGGGAACAAATTAAGGTTAATTATTGAGGTTTTGGAAATGTACCTTTTCAAGCTGCTTGTATTTTTAAAAGCTAAACTATGTTAGTTAGCTACTGAGCTATTCAAATCTGAACTTAAGCTGCTTAAGGGAGACAATATTAAAACTACTGTATTTAATACACTACCAGTCAAAAGTTTGGGGTCAGGTTTTTTTTTTTTTTAAGAAAATGATTCTGTAGCAGCATTTATTAATTTATTCTTATTGTATGTAGTTTCAAATTAAATTATTACTACAGTCTATTGCTTTTATTACTAATATAATAATAATTATTATTATTATTATTCATATTAGAGTGATTTCTGAAGGATCATGTGACTGAAGACTGGAGTAATGAAGCTGAAAATTCATTATTAAAATCAATGGAATATATGATTAAATTAAATTATAAACTACTTTTGAACAGTTATTTTATAGTGCAACAATATTACTAAGAATATTTATAATAGTTATAATATTATTATAACTTTTACAATTTGTACTGTAATCTATTAAGCACAATTCAACCAGAAATTGAGGCACAAAACATTAAACGCTAAAACCCAGAAAACACCATATTTTAACTTTAATTTCAGTCAAAAATATATAAAATATAAATAATAACATGATAAAAACATTACAATCTAAAATAAAATTAAATAGCATACTAATTTTACTGTGATGTATATAACAATATATATAACAAGTGAACACTCTTTAATAAAATACGAAAGATAGAAAATTGTAAACAAAAACTAAACTAAAAATACTAATACATGTTAGTTTTATTCTACAAGTAAATATTTACTACAAATAACTAGTAAAAAGATTAAATACTGCTAATTTGAGTTAAAATACTAAATTTGTTACTTTTGAAGAATGTTTTAGAAAATTATTCCACTACAGTTTTACAAAAACAACGGCACTTTTCCAAGACACAAAAAGTAGCCTGCTACTGCTACTTTACAACAGTTACAGTATGTTAATAGTGTTGCAACTTTTAGTAAGTTACTGCACAGCTGATTGTGATATCTGACTGCGACTGACTAATTTTTCCCAGTGTAAGGATAGCCTGAACACTGTACCCATGATTGGCTCTCTATAAACCTGTCAGATAGAGTAAGCTTGGACAGCTGGACTGAAAATCTGAAAGCCATTAAGTATTGAGCAGGCAGATGAGTACGAACTCAAATAACCTAAAATATTCTGACCAAAAAACAAAAAAAAAAGTGGACACGCAAGTTTCGAAGATGACGACTTTAGAAATAAAACAACAAGCAATATGACTCAGAATGTTCAGACAAGCTGCTTATTATTATACTAGCTGTTAACAATGCAGCAATAGCTTTTGAGGCAATATCCAATGGAGAAACATTTGGTGACCAAAGTTGTATTTCGGTTTGCTTTCCACATTTTGGTTTCTACAGCACATCTAAAGACTCTTGGGAAAAGGAATTAGCAATTGACATCTCATCCTCAACTTGGGAGGAGGGATTGAATCGTATTCACGCTTGCTCTATAAACGTAAAACTACAACTCATACAATTTAAAGTGATGCATAGATTACACTATACTAAAGACAAACTTAAGCTGTATCCTTCTATCTCTCCTTTGTGTGATAGATGCAAGGTGCAGTCGGGACCTATGGTCATATATTCTGGTCCTGTGCAGAAGTATCTGAATTTTGGAAAAGTATCTTCGGACTATATTCTCAGGCTTTTGAAATGAACATTAAAATTGATGTGCAATTATCATTGTTTGGATGTTTAGACCAGGCATTAACTTGGCCTAAACATCAACAACTCGTCATGAGAGTGATTCTGACGGAGTGCAAATCAACGACACCTCCAAGTGTTTTTAAATGGTTGGTTGAAATTATTTCTGCCCTCAAGCTGGAAATGTTACGTTTCTCTAGATTTGGCAAACGAAGACGTGTGACAAAATATGGGGCCCCTTCCTCAGATGTATAGGTTAATAATGTCCCTGTAATTATTATTTTTTTGTAAAACATTTTTTACATGTCATTCAATTTTGTCTTTTATTTCAATAGTCCAGCTGAGATGTTTTGATGGTGCTGTATAATTGCTGTATTGCTTGCTAGTGTTTTGGTGCATGTTATAGTTGGTATCAGGTGATAACACCGAGATAATTTTGTCAACATATATACAAGATGTACACTATTGGGTGTTATGTTTTCACAAAAACTTCTATAAATAAAGGAAGAAAAAAATGCGGCAATATTTATATACTTTGATAAGCTTCAAGTTTCCCCACATAATGTTTATTTAAAAACATTTGAGAAAAGAACAATATCTAGCCAAAGTGCTTTTCCTTCACCTCCAGTGGAGACGCTGGCCATAATAATTACTAACACGACTACAACAAAGCAGCCTGTCAAAGGCAAGCAGGTACCTGACTGAGACACGGAGCGCCTCACGCTCGAAGCACATTGGAATTGCAGATGAGTGGAAAAAGGTCAAGAAACTGAACAGCAGCTCACATTAATTCCCAGCTTATCCACTTCTCAGTCAAAAACAGAAATGTCATGTTTATTGCATTTCAGGTTCATTTGCGAATGCTTTCTTTCTTTTTTTAAGGCTAGCAAAGACATAGGAATTGCTTTTATAATGGTTGTCTGACATCGGCAGCATTAGCATATATCACGTTATATTTTTGTACTTGACCAGGTTTATAAACTCAGCTCTGCAAAAGCTCAGCTGTCAAGGCCTACTGTGCATTAATGAAGCCATAAATTACACCCCTCTTGTTCAGACATCTTACAATTGCAGACATCACTGAGGAGCTCTTCAACGCCAATTTACTAAGGTGTTTTGATGGCCCCTGGTGCCCGTGTCTTTCCCGAGGCGAGGCTGTGTTCAGAGAGCAGCAGCCTGTGGTGCACCGCTGAGAAGGTGAACAAATGTGAGGAGAAACGCTTGGGGATTTCTTTTTCTTATCTTTTGACAATTAGGCATGAAGCCTGCTAGGGACATCTTACTTCACTGTCTCTTTGGTGCCGGGTGTTTAATTGGCCAAGACAAATTGGGTTTTAGCTGCTGAACTGAGTAAGAAGAGAGAACTCTAATGCATAGAAGAATCTACTGTATAAAGACGGCTTACATACTGACAGATATGAATGACACATTTGCGATTTTGAAGATCAGGAAAATGTGTCAACCAAACAATTGATGAAAAAGGGAAGTCAAATGAACCACAAAACCCATGTAACTACTTTCATTTAGGATCACACAGGGTTCTGTTAAATCTATTTCCTCATTAGCCTGAATGATTAGTTATATAGAAAATGTCTGTTCCTGAAATCTGCGGTCTCACTGTTAAACCACTTCATTGCCCGAGCCACTGGTTTTGACATAATGACATTTTATGGTTTTCTTAACTGTGAGCAATGTGAAAGGTTTAATTCCTCTTTTTGTTTTTACTAAACAGCTCCAACAGCAAAATGACAATAAATACTGGTGTTTGTATAGCCAAAGCACTTGGACTGAATTAACAGACCAGATTGGTGGCAAAAAAAAGCTACAAACTATGGGGCCGATCACACCGAACGTGCATTTACGTTCCAAAAACGCGAGGTGCACTGAAATGCCTTTTTTGTTGACAAGAAAAAAAGCAGCGTGGTGCGCTTTTTATGTCGCAAGGCAACAACTGAATCAGCTGCGTATTGTGTGAGAGAGTGTTGCTGTTGATTTTAATATAATTAAAAATTTAAATAATATTGTGAAATTCATGATTTGTGATTCATACAGCTCCGGATAACTCAAAACAGCAATCACTACTCTTTCCTCCATCTTTAAAAGTCTCTGTAGTCATCTTGACAACCCAAACACTGCAGTCACCTCAATGGAAACCCCACCTCTGCTTTCATTTGATTGGAGAATGAAACAGATGCAGTGCACTTTTTTCCCTCAGGGTTAACTTTTTTCAACTGCAATGCACAGCGCGCAACGGCAAAAACACAAGGCGTAGCAGGCGATTAAAATGCGAGGCAGGCAGGGCGCATGAGCAGTACGCAAAAAGCTTGTGGCCGGTAGTAAATCATTTAAAAAAGGCACCTCTAAATGCAAAAAGCACATTCGGTGTGATCAGCCCCCAAGTCAACTGATACCAACGAGTCTGATATTTACATAACCATGCGTTAAATAAAGTACACGTTCTAAGGATTAGCACAATCATAAAATTATTAACAAATTCAACTACAACTGGTTAATTCTATACCCACTGCAGCTGACAAATGTATTATTTCTCATTAATATTACTAACAAGGTTTTCTTGTTGAAACTTTAATACTGATAATTATAATAATAAAAAATTTTATTACTGTTATAACACAGCTTTATTCCTTTTTGTTTTAATACATTTATTTGCAGCAATAAATTTATTATTATTATGTATTAAGCAGTTTAAACAGCAAGCAAAATGGTAGCCCAAACTATATATAAATTATTGTTGTTGTTATTAATATAATTATAAAGTTTTATAAGTTAACATGACTTAATATAGACCATTTTGAGGGATGTAAACAAAACCTATGGTCCCAACGTATTTCCTGTATTACATTATTAATTTTGATAGCTTCTGAGAATCCAAAGAGAGCCATAAATTGACACATAATGTTATGATAGCTGTTTTAACATTAAGTTATGATTGAATTGCCTCTAGTTACAGTTATGAAATAGTTTGATAACAAGCAGGAAATGCTCGTGGGCCAATGACATCACCACATTGAAATGGTCTGTAAATTATACTTAAACTTTACTTAATGTATCAATCCTAATGTTCATTTTTACATTTACAAAAACACAATCAAAAGTAGTAATCAATAAAAGCCAATAAACAATTACATTATAAACAAACGATAACAAAGGACAATAAATGCTAAAGAAAGTCAATTAAAGTTAATGTATCAACTAATTTTAACAAATACTATATTGCAAATTTTAACAAATACTATACACTGCTTCCATAACACATAACAATATTTACCAAAACCATCGTTTTTACAGAACTGTCACCTTCTTAATAAAATAAACATGCCATAAGCATTAGATTTTACCTTACAATTCTCAGTTCCGCAACCCCTAATGCTACCTTTAGCATTAGCCAAGTGTTCGCCTGTAATTTTAAATCTGGAGTAAAGGTCAGTTAATCCGAGAACAGTGCTTCAACTTACAGTGTTTAATGCGTTAAGTGTAGTGTCGTCTCGTGAGGCGGCGAGGCAGCCGTCCTCTGTTGACCCCCCATCACACATCCCTGCAAACGCTGCCATGCTCCTGTCAAGCAGAAGAGAGGAATCATCGATTATGTTGAAGCTGACAACAAAACAAACTGCACAACATGACTGAAATGGAGAAGACGAGGCTTTACCTGGCTGCCCGCAGGTACATGAGCAGGTCACAGTCATTGACCCCGGGCATCCAGACCAGTTCTTCATTCTCTGTCACTGTCTGACCTCCAGGAGAGGGAAAGGGCTGGAGCTCTGGCAGCTTGGCCTAATTTGGCAAAGAGCAGAGGGGACAGACAGCTGCGGTCACAACACAAATAGCACTAGTGTTGAGAGCTAAATATCAATTTTCATATTCATTTAATCTCTACATGCATGGTGATTAAAAGACCTCACTTGAATCAATATGTTGACCAAAACAGTAAGCTTTTCCTTGCATGTATAAGGTACCATGGCATTACTGTGGTAACCAATGGCAGAAATGGCAGATAATCATATTGAATCTGATCACATTATTAATGTATTAAAGTAATATAATAACTTTACTTTTGTTAACTTTATTGACTTCATAATAAAAATTTTGTTATAAAAAAAATCTCTACTTGTTCTAAATTTGAGGTTTTTTTTCTCTCAATAGAAAATATTATGAAAAATGTCAGAAACTGGTAGCTGTTGACTTCCATATTAAATGTTTTGCTGCCATGTATTTCAATGGCTTCCGGTTTCAATGATTCTTCAAAACTTATAAAGGTTTGGAACCACCTGAGGATGAGGAAATAGTGAGTAAATTTGTATTTTTGGGTGAACCGTAGCTTTAATAAGTCACATTAATTTATGTGCATTTGTGATTGATTTTAGGTTATAGTTTCTTCATAATGTCATAAATTTAATAGTTATTTGTTACTATGGTAGTACAGTTATTATAAAGTACTTAAAGCTATTAATATGTAGATCTATTTACGATAAACTTGTACTAGGGCTGCACAATATATTATTTGAGCATCGATATCACAATGTGCATGTCCACAATATTTGCATCGCAGGATATGCAATGTTGAGTTCGGATTATATTTGTCCAAAAACCACAGGTAAAACACACCAGATTTGTGGACACTGCAGAACTGAACCACAATAAAGTGAAACTTCATCATCTGCATGCGTTTAAGGGTCTGTGACTATGTGAGCATTTTAAGAGAGTTTAAAGCATTTTAGTTGTGCACAAAGAAGTCTAATAAAGATTAATTTTATTAAATAATTTATAGAATAAACTATGCAGTGTTGATTTACATTTGATTATTCAACTTCTGTTACTCTCTTTAGAAATCCATAAAGCATGGTTTATTTCACTCTGACATTTGCTCCATTGTGATCCTAATCAATCTAAAGTAATGACTTAAGTAATTGCAAATAGAGCTATTGAAGTTGTCTGGTGAATTTGTATTATTGCAATATATATTGCAGAGAAACAAAATATTGCAATGTTTTCATTTTCATTCAAAAAAAATATTTCCAATATCACTCAGCCTTAACTTGTACCAACTTTTATAGGATGGTTCTGTATTTTTTTTATGTGTATATGTATGTATATATATATATATATATATATATATATATATATATATATAT
>CAIGQZ010001345.1:8833819-8864157 GCA_903798205.1 Danio tinwini | reverse complement strand
TATATATATATATATATATATATATATATATATATATATATATAAACACTAAATCTATATATCTCTCTATATATATCCAACAATATCCATCATATTTTATTCAAACAAGCTTACTATGATATGTAACAAACACTACACATCCACACGTGTATGGATATGGATATAAGTATGACCTATAGAGGGCAGAAGAGAGAAAAGGGAAGTGTTGAAGGAAGCAGGGTGAGATGAAGAGCGCAGGCAGCACTAATTAAAGCAGAGCCACAGTAAGAGTCCAGTGAGAGTGCTATAAGAGGCTGAAGCTGGACTTTACGAGGTCTGGCCAGAGGGAGAACAGAGCAGGGTGGAGTTTACCAGGAGTATTAAGCAGACTACACCGGCACGCCAACAGCTGGGCTTTCCGCAGGGAGCTACCGACCTAATAATAACCTGATGTGTGGCACACATCACAGAGAAAAGATGTGTGAGCACTATTCATTAGTGATGTGAGAATTAAAGAGCTGCACACAGAAGCAGGGGCTCTTGAGCCGAGCCATGCTTGGACGGAGAACCAAGGTGGTAATGAGAGGAAAATTACACGAAGCGAACGCTTGTGCACATGACGTTTGAATTAGTCACGGTTTATTACATGCTATTGCCGAAGGTACCAACACCGATATAGCCGCCATGGCAGAACCTCCCGGCCCTGTGACCTGCCGGCTGACATTTTGTCTCTTTAGCGTAATCATTAAACATGGCGGCAACTGCGGCAATGCTGGTAGGTCTTATCTGTTAACATAGGCAGCTTGAAGCGGTCACATTAACAGAAGACAGTGAAGCAACCGCAGCCCTCGTGCACTCTTCTCCCACAGCTAAGCAAAGCCAGACCCCGAAGCTCTCCACCTAGGGCACATTAACAGGAAAAGGGTGTTTATTTTCCATTTCAGTGTTGTGCTTTTCTATCATCCGGCAACAGTGCTCTCTTTGGTTTCCTCGACCAAACCAGACTTGACACTAGTGCAGAGGAATTGAAGAAAAGCAAAGCTATTCACACTTCCTAAAGGAGGTGGTGGAAAATGGTTTCTTGAAAGCTCTGGCCTGTGATCATGTTGCATAAAGGCATGCAAAGAATCCAAATGGTTTGAGCAGAGAAACTTTCTGGTGTACGTGTTGGTGGCATCGAGAAGGACAGATCTATGATCTACAAAACATAATATGATTATTGAGGAGCAGGCAGACAGGAAGGGCTCACTCTCTCACCCATGATGGATGTGCACACAGAGACAGTTTCCGCCCATAGACTCGCTCTCTCTTTAACTGCCTTTCAGACATAGACCAGACACAGCTCTCTCCATACACACACACATGCACGCACACAAGCACTTCCATCTGGACCTCAGCTTACAGCTGTACAAGCCTCAGTGACAAAGAGAGGAAAAACACATCGTTGTAAGCCCCCGTGAACATAAACGTCCCATGTGAATAAAAACATGTAGCATGTTTCCCACTTAATAAATAAAGAAGCAGGTCTCCTGTAGGATCACGCAGTATAGAAGAAGAGCAATTGTGCTGCCCTGCCACCGTCAGATTCAAACTAATAATGGTAAACAAGTGCTGATGACATGTTTCTCCCCTGCAAAAGCCTGTGTACAGATTACTCCTCCGCCTGTCTACAAGAACAAATGGAGGGAGGGAGAGAGTCACAGCTGTGATGCCGGCACAGTCAGGACCTTTATGCTGCTAAACACCGGGCGCCTCTCTCTCTCCCTCTGCTGTTTAGATATTAAATCTTGACTCGCTTTGAACAAAGTCTGCCCATCTGTCAGCCACTCTCTATATTGGATTTGATGAGCATTAGGGAGTTCAAAGGGAGAGATTTTTAGTGTAACAAAACCAGGATAAAACTACACCCACCAACACTGCGATACAAATCTAGCTCCAGTCCAAGACCTAGTGTTGTAACATTTTAAGGCATGGTCATGACAAAGGCAAGCGATAACATTATGCAATCCTAGTACGTCGTTTCAGTCAGTTTACAACTCTGCTCCAGAGCCTAGCGTGTTGTTTCACTGTTTATAATCTACATAAGCATCTGCTTTTTAAGGGAGCATACTAATTAAAATGGAACTTCAATCAAAAAAAGGAAATAATCTAGATGAGTAGCATGCCACACAAATAAGCTCCACAACCAAAGAGTGTTTGGTGTAATGTTTCTAAAAGGAGACTATTTACATGACAACAAATTCAACTCAAACTCCCAAAATGATTATATTTGTTTTCATTTTATTTACATAATGTAAACTATTGAAGGAAAGAAAAGAAAAAAAAACTATTTGACGATTTGAATAAATATTGTCATCATCTGCATATAAACTTCAAAATATGAATGTGAAAACGTCATTTGCTAAAAAACTATGCGTATGTGTTTTGTGTTCATATTCACGTGCATGTGAACAGGGATGTAACCTTATGCTCAACAAGGCTGCATTTATTAAAAGCAGTAAAATAGTTCTGGAATAGGATTAAAAAAAATAAATAACTGTTTTAAATAGCAAACAGTTTACATTTTAAATAGCAATGGTAACACTACTACCTTTATAAATATAAGCAGCAAATTAGGAGTTGGCTAAAAAGCATGGATAAAGGGTCACGAAACACCAAAACACATTTTTTTGAGATGTTGACAGTCATATATATGTGCCACGTTGCTAAAAACACTAGTAGGACACATATATTTCACTAAAAAGTGGAAATTGGTTATTTTTGCGTTGTTTAGAGCAAATTTGTTCTTCCGCTTTAAAAATAAATTTTAAAGCAATGTCGCGGCGATAAGATCCAGCGTGAAGATTGGCTGTCTGTACCAGCCAGTACAAAGTAACGTCATTGAGTCTTCAGCACATCTGTACATCAATTCATGACAAGACTTGGTTCGAACCAATCAGCGTGCTCTTTTGTGAACGAGATGCAACTTTTATTTATATGCATGATATAGCTGTGAAGACTCTTTTTATCTGTTACAGTATTCAGAGAGACGCCACGTTGTGTTACCAACTGTATTTCAAACAAGTAGAGACATGGGTCGTCAGTGTTGTGTTTATAAATGCGCACAGTGGTCTGCTAACACGTGACAAAAAACTATGTTTGCAAGAAACTTTACCCAAGAGCTTTTCTAATCTGGAAATGGTGAAATCTGGATTTGCCAGTCATCTTTTAAAAAAAGATGTGGTTCCAGTTTGTGTTGATTGTCCTGTCTCTACAAATGTGGTATGTGTGATCAATGTTCTTTGGTTATGTTTATTCAGATGGCAAAGTTAGTTAGTATCGTCAGCAGTACTCTTTCAGTTTATAAAGACATACCTTAGTCAAAAATCACTACAATATTTGGATAGCAAAGTTAGATGGTTTCGTCAGCAGTACTCCTTCAGTTTTTGAACTTCAGTTTAGACATTACTCTAGTATAAAACTAGTTACTAAATGGTTTACAGTAAATTCAATACAATATTATGGACTGAAAATCCATCACTTCTACACATCTTTCAGATCTGCTCTAAATGCTGCTCTCCAAATCACTGTCCATCTCCCCTGCCTCTGTGTTTGTGTTGCCGGCATACAAATAAGTATTTTTTTTTTTTTTTATGTAGGTAATGAAACCCTTTTTATGCAAACCCTTCTTTTGAAGCTGGCCGCTCCCACCTAAACAAAACTCACCAGGGGGGGTTCATGACCCTTTAGGGGTTTGGCAACAGTGAGAATTGTACCTTAAAATACAGTGTGACCAAAAGCTTTTATGATAAGTGAATTCAATTTAATGTATTAACTCTATTGATATATAATGCCTTTTTTGCAGGTTATCTTTTGGGACTGCGTGCTCTGGATGGATGCATAACTAAGTTTATAAAATACTATTTGATACTCTAAAATGCTGTCTACAAAGGGTGCTCACTAGGTTTTAGAAACAGACCGCCTGTATCCTTTGTGGATAAAGTAATTCCAGAATGCACTGCAGTGTATCTAAAATGGTGGCTGTGCTGTGTAAAATTGTTGGCCACACTATATAAACAGTACCCAGCAAAGCAGCTGCGTATAGGTTTTGGAACAAAACACCATATCCATATCTTGTGCACGTACACACGCTGGAAGCCAGAGATTTGCAGATGTTATTGTATGTTCTTGTCCATTTGGCAGCTACTCACGCCACGCTGGGTGTACAAATAATGCTAATTAAGATCGCCGTGCTACCGCTGCATCCATTATAGCAGAATCAGAAACACAGCAACACTTAAAACACTCGACTCCCGCCACTTCACATAATCTCCCTCTCTCTATCTCCTCGGCCCGATTCTTGATCTCACTGGCTATTTCCTGTAGCTGGCCGTTGGGCATTATCACGTCAGGTGTGTTTGATATGAAGAGGCAGTGGCTGTGATGTGTATCACAGCGGGAGTTTGGTTGCTACACACAGCAGGTGTGACCGACTCATATCCCTTCCCCCTTTTCCTTTTTCAAAACAGTTTTTTCCCCTCACTCAACCCCCCACCTGGTACTCAAGCACTTCAGTTACTGACTGAATGCTGGGGGCTGGACATGAAAGGAGGGGGTGTTTCCTGAGACGTGATTGACAGCAGTCTCCAGGCAAACAATGATTGAAAAGACAATGTTAATATTTAAAAGGTTGTTATTGTATTGCGGTAAAGGAGAAACACTTTTCCTTGTGATGACAATGATGGTCCAGCTCTATTGTTTTCATAATGTTTTGTTGTGGGAGGCATTTGAGGACGCAAACCAAACCAGAGACATTCTTTCGATATGCTTAAACAACAATGTACCATGAAAAAATGAATGCTATCTATAAGGCACAATCTGTTAAACATGTGAGCAGACTGATAAGATACCCGCATAGTTTCTAAAATAGCTAAATACAGACTACTCTTTCTTGTTCTTCGGTCGTGGTTTTTGTGCAATTCAGACAATAGCAGGAAATGAACAGCTCTGAATACAGCTATCAATAACTGGCAAAATCAGAAAGCACTGCACTTCACACACGCACAAAACAGACTTTCAATGGCACTGCTCTATCGCCAGTCAAGTCAAAATGTATCTGAGATGTGATTTTGCAGGCTGAATTGAATGTGATTGTATTATTTTGTGGCATCCAGTCACAAACACAAAAATATCAGTCTTCCCTGATGGCACTCAGGGAACAACATTCAGTCCAAATAGTCTTATTTACAGATGAGACGGCAGTTTCTTTTGAACAAATACATCAAATGAATTATCAACTCCATTGTTTAAAACAAATCAATGAAATACTCAGTGAAATGGCCAGCTTCACTAAGCTTTTTTGATTGATGTTTTTTTCAGTACTTCACAAATCATTTACAAAAAATTATCTTACAAAAAATTACAATGGATAAAATTTAGGAACAACAAATAATAGCTTGACTTCTAGTTGATCATTTGGTATCAGAAGTGGCTTATATGAAAGGCAAAGGCCTCTAGATTAGGCTTATTTTACCAAAATAAAATATGATCATGCCTTGATTTTTAACTTTATTAGGACAGTAAGGTCTGACTTTGCTTAGACAAAAGTCTCGTCACTTAACAAAAATAATGTACAGTATAGAATATAAAGTCATGGTGCAGTGGAAAAAGAATTAATATTGTGTATGACTTTCATGAGCTTGGAGGACTGCATCCATACATTTCTGCAATGACTCAAATAACCTATTAATAAAGTCATCTGGAATGGCAAAGAAAAGTCCCTCAGAGTTCATCAAGATTCTTTGGATTAATCTTCAATACCTCCTCCATCTTACCCCAGACATGCTCAATAATGTTCATTTCTGGTGACTGGGCTGGCCAATCCTGAAGCACCTTGACCATTTTGCTTTCAGGAAGTTTGATGTGGAGAGGATGAGGAGCAGCACTATCCTGCTAAAGAATTTGCCCTCTCCCGTGGTTTGTAATGTAATGGGGCTCTGCAGATCTCTTGCACGCCCCCATACTGAATGCAACTCTAAAACATGATTTTTCCTTTACCAAACTTGGCTGATTTCTGTGAGGTTCCAATAGGTCTTCTGCAGTATGTGATGATTGGGATGCAGTTCAATGGATGATTCATCTGAAAACTAAAAAAATCTACTTTGTTACTTTTCCAAATGATTAACTAGAAGTCATTTAATTTGATGTAGACAACAAAAATGAGACATTAAAAAACAATATATAATTAGACATCTAAAACGGGCTAAATTATTGTAACAATATTAAAAATATTAGATCCCATACAATTATGAGCAATTTTTGCAGGCATTGTCAAACCCATTTCTCTTTCTCTTTTGCAGAGTTTTCAAATTTGACCTCTTCCTCAGTCTTGGGTAACATCTTATCTAAAACCTGACTTTGCCAGACCTAAATGGCTGCTGACAGTGTAGATTTATGGAGTGAAGCAGTGCGACTTGGAGAGGAAAATGCCCGCAAGCTCAGGGGACGCCGGATCCATGTTCCTGACCTCAATGGTCACCGTCGTAGTATAGAGTTACTTCATAATTCTACAGCTCTCTGACACAACCTTGTCACACGGCCGGAGAGATAATGTACTACAAGAGCACAAGCCTGGCGAACAGCCTCCCAGAAATGTGAAACATCTCAAAACATTTGAGCACAAAGGCAAAACACATGAGCCCGTGAGCTTATCCAGTCCTGAAATCTGTAGAGGGAACGATGGCGGATCAGTCGCACGAGCAGCGGGCTCGGTTTAGCCTTGAATCCCTGCTCATGTCTCTGCACTTCCTGAATGAAAGCGGGGAGAGAGAGAGAGACAATGCGCTGCCTTGTTAGTGTGGCCTAATGACTGGGTCGTTTCACTCGCCGGGGAGGGGAGCAGCCATGCATTCATAGATAAACACAGACAGGATCATGGCAGGGTGAAAAGGGCTGAACCACAGGCAATGGTTGCAGTACAAGTTAAATGAAGAAATAGTGTGTTTATGAGACTGACGAATGAATGAAACACAAGCTGTGGGGCCTTTGTGTTAGGATACAGAACACGAAGAGAGAGAAAACACACCGTGTGTGTGTTTAAATGTGAACCATGCCTGGTTGGTTGGTTAATCCCAGCATTGAGACTGCAGCATGGGCCGCTGAGCAGTGCCGGGTGTGATGGAGCGCGGTAATGGAAGGCAGGAAATGAGAAGTCTTGGTTAAGCCACGGCTAATCGATCAGTGTGTTCGAGTTGGAGCGAGCCAAGCTGATGCAGGAAAAGCGGCTTGTGGTAACAGACGCTGCGCAAAGCCTTCCTCTCCTCTCTGTGCTGCCGTACACAATGCTCTTTGTTCTGCTCTGCCTCTAATTGCATCTCTGACTCACTTTGGTTCTGATTATTTGATTGGGCCGATTACAGCGCTCACCTTTCCTTGGCCAGCACGCATGTGGCTTGCTGGTTATAGACAAAGTACAGGAGCAGGTTTTGTATACAAGTGAAGCTGTTTGGGAGAGAGACTGATTTAACTCTGCCATCTCCCCTGCTGACTCTGCTAACAGCAGCTGACAGAAACATTCATAAAAACTCCATCTCGGTGCCAAAACCTAGCATGTTGTATATATCTTGACTCCAAACCTGTATGACTAGAACACAACAGAATTGGAAAAAAAAATTTTTGTTCAAAGAATGAAAGATAGCGAGGTCAAAAATAATATTAAGCTGTTCAAACTAAACCATGTGCACCGTGTCACTCTCTTTAGATTACTCATGGGATGTTTTTTGCCACTCATGTTGAATTAAAGTAGCCAGCAGCTAGCTCTCTGCAACTCTCACATGGTCGCTCACTGGAGTTAAGCAGGACTGCGCCTGGTCAGTAGCTGGATGGGAGACCACATGGGAAAGCTAGGTGACCTGCGGTCTGTGTGGGTCCTAATGCCCTAGTATTTTGATGGGGACTCTATACTGATCAGTGAGCGCTGTCTTTTGGATGAGATGTTAAACCGAGGTCCTGACTCTCTGTGGTCGTTAAAAATTACAGGATGTCCTTCGAAAAACAGTAGGGGTTTAACCCTAGCATCCTGGACAAATTTGCTCACCCGCATCTGTCTATCATGGTTTTCACCTTTTTTTTTTTGCGTGGAGAAAAAAAAAATCTAAATATATTTGTACCGGCGATAAGACAAACAGGTTGGGAAGGTGAATAAATTATGAAAAAAATACACTTTTTTTTCCAGTTATAAGCACCCTTCCATACAACAGCTGTTACAAAAGGTGGGCAGCAGCCCTTATTTTCCTTCCTAAGACAGCTTGTTTTGTTCAAATTCTAAAGGCAGCATGAACACTTTGTAGATAAATGAATACCAGACTGCACTGCCACAATGTCAGTGTTCATAAATAAGAATAAAAATGGGCTAAAACAGACTGATTACGTTACACCAACACTAGACTACTGGGAAATATAATATTAAACTGTTTCCCATTATATGAGAAAACAAAATGGTTACTAAATTATATATTTAAAACCACAACACTGCTTGGAAGATTTTAAATCAGTTAGTATGCAGCCTAGGTAGGTGCCCATGTAGATAGTAGACAGCAATGTAGCTCACTAGTTTCCAAAAACAACTATCATTTTTAAGAGATGAAGATATAAAGAGAAAGAGAGAGGGAGAGGAGATAAAAAAATGCTGATCCTTACAAGTCCCGACTCCCTGACAATGATACTCAGCAGGAAGTAGTCTTTACCAAGTACACTCTAGTGGAAGAAGAAAAATCAAGGCAGGACAAGAGCACAATTCCCATCCTCACTTGTGATTCATCACACACTCCTTTTACCCAGCATCCTGCTGCACTGGGTTTCCTTTCAAACATCAACCTCTGCAAATACTTAGCGTCTAATATCGCTCGCAAAAAGAAGCCCAAGCATTAAACAAGCTGGCAAAGGGTCGAATCCGCATACTGATCCAACTCACACGTCCTAAGGGGTGGGCAAACGTTCAACCATCTAGAAGGGCCATGGTGTGAGGTCCTTATGAGTTGGGGTGCTTGTGTGTGCGTGGACAGACGGTAAACTAACTGACCCGCGACTTGCCAGCTGAAGCCCCACCCTCTGGCTCAAAAATTGCACGGTACTCAGTGGTCAGGTGAAATTACCACTGACAAACAATAAACAATGATACAGGATATACATCTGAATGACAACGCACTTCCTCATGTAGACAGACTGGCTCACACGAAGCCTCATTCCCTATACGTTTAGATTTTAATGAGCATGTGCGCACGGCTGAAACAGCTCCCTACGGAGCGGAGGGGGAGAAATAAAGAGGAGCGCCACAGGAAGCTGCTTATCTGTGCTCCAGACTGTCAATCTGCCACAGGAGCCCTGCACTACAGGCATGAGGAGAGATCATCTGCCTCCTCCAATCCCTCCGTCCTCTTTAATTACACACGCGCTCCACGAACAAACACACACACACGCACACACACACACACACACAATGGTCCACGCATGCGCATAACTTTGCTCCAACAAAGACAAAACAAAAATGCAGATCTGTGGCACACTAGCTTCAGGCTAGCTTTTAATAAAGTTGTATGGCATTTATAAATTTCACTCAGAAAATTCTAGACATGACAGGCAACATTTGGCTGAATGTGCAATTTTGAAGAGTAAAAGAGGAGATATCTCGCAAGGATGAGGAAAAAACAAGCCGCTGGAGTTTAAGGGTCATGGTTGACACTCAGCCCACACTCCCAGCATGCCATCTTTCAGCTGTATTTCAACCCATAGTCTTCTACACACACACACAACTCTACCAGCAGCCACCAAGTCCGTTCTTTGTTATAGAGTGCCTACACAGTCCTGCCAGATAAGAGCTGAGGTCAATCTAATTAGATGTAATGGGCGGCAGTGCGCACACGCACACACTCGCAGCGACAAGCGTGCAACTGCGCAGACAATTTCCCAGGCACTAAAATGTGAGCATATGGTTGGGGGAGGGCTGAAGAGACATCAGCCATTTGACATTTTTATCAAGTACCGTAGTACACCCAGAGTAAACTGATATCTCAATTGGCAGAGCGAGGTATCGGCCTGAACCGCCGAACTAATGTCAAATCGAGCTGGCACAAAAGACACGCCACCACACTAGATTAGAACCAAGAGAAGAAAAGAAACGTCTGCATGCGTTAACGTCTGCCGAGATGAAGGTCGATGTAAAGTGGGAGTGACAGCTCAATGTTTCCTTCAGTCTGTGCGTGCGTGCGTGCGTGTGTGCGTGCGTGCGTGCGTGTGTGTGTGTGTGTGTATGTATATGTGTGTGTGAGGGAGGTGTGGTTATTGATGGCACCCAGCTCAGCATCATTAGTGCAGCGGTCGGTAAATTATCCCTCCAGCCCATTGCATGAGGTCTGCCCACTCTCACATGACAGCCAATGAGCTTCCAGCTGGAAGATTGACAGCACCAGCAGCCAGTGGTGGAGAGGCAGGGAGAGATGGTGAGGTGATAAAGCGCTATCAGAGCCGTTTTGTGTAAGATGACTGAAAAGCGCTGTTTGTTTGCAAGCCTGCTGAGATTTACAACCATTTGCTTTGCCCCTCCCTGCATTTGTTTTTCTTTCTTACCATATATCCCCCCATCTTTCTCCCTCTCTCTGTGCCTGCATAGAGTGCTGTGTGCACAGAGGACATTTTCCAGCCCACTGTGATGATATTGATTGCAGAGCCTCCCCTGATTGCAGCCCTGAAGTATTGACCGACCGGCTCTCCTAGAAGCAAACAAACACACATAGAGCGTACACAAAGTGTGTGTGTGTGAGTGATTACACGCTGTCAAGCCCCACGTCGAAACGCTCCACAAGGAGACTGTAAAAGCCCAGAGCTCCTGCTCTCTTTTGCTCATCGGGTCTAGTGACAGCAAGTAGGCAATGTGCGTCTGCTGTTTTTCCTAGTACCCATCTTACATTTGTAACACTTCCACTCTTTCTGCATTCTGGCAAAGCCATAAAGAAAGCAGCAGAGGCAATAACCTTCATTCTGATCTGTCATCTAATCCAGCTCACAGTCTCTTCACAATGAGTCTGATCTAATAGCTCACACTCTACCCTAATGCACCAGCCCTGCCATTACACATAATTCCACAATACAGCTGTGCTGCTCTCTAATTACACCTGCATTTCTGTGCAATTTCCACTAAAAAACAGGGTGCGCATTTACGCCCAGTCTTCTGCACACAGGTGGCTGACATGTGCACTATGAAAAAAAAAGCACTGCAGTTCAAAACTTAAAATAAACAGATACTTGCTTACTAGAATAACCATGCGATATATGGGCAAAGCATGGCTTGTAATTAAACTATAAGCATAAAATTAGGTGTGCACTGCACTTTACACGCCCCAGTTCAAATATTTCACCCTTTTTTCCCCTAAAGGGCATAAATAAATAATAAAGGGAATACAATTGGCCTTTTTTAAAACCATTAAGTTTTTCCTTCATAGAAACAAATATTTTTTCAAAAAAAAAAAAAATTAAACTGTAATTTGTATAATGTTCCCTGTTTAATTGGGATTTTATAATTAAATAAATACATTCTTGGTTGCCATAAGTGAAGGAGAATGTCAATTTCCAAAAAAAAAAAAAACTAAATCATTTTCACTCTACAGTCCATCACATCACGCCACTAAAATGGTTTATACATTTAAACACAAAACTCTTTGATCTCCTGATGTTATTCTCGCACTTGAGGAAGAACGTATGAAAAATTAAACATGTCAACAGCTGTCAGAGGCAGCTTTTATGACATGAAACGCCTGATGTGATATTAAATATGGTGACTGGCATGATTTGCACGCTACAGTGAATAAACTGTTCATGTTGCAGAACATAAAAATGGTATTCGCTAAGAATATGCGCAACTGCATAATATAATTCTCACGTCTTGCCTGCAATTCTTTAAATTTTCATGCTTAAATGTCAACCTCCCACACACAGTTCTCTAATGGCTGCTGGTGAGAGCGGTTTGACAGCACCAGCTTAAGATCGTTACAGTGTGTCAATGCCCCCGATCACAAGAAACTGCAGAGCGCAAACCACTTCTACTCGCTCCTCTCTATATTCTCCTTCTCCTCTGTAAACCTTTATATACACTAAATCCCTTGCATCCATCCAACCGTGGTGGGAAAGAGACTATAAAAAAAGAGAGAAAAGACAAGGTTGAAGCCATAAACCCCTGATATTACGCCTGCTCTGGCTACCACTTGGCATTTAAATGCCATTTGTGGCGGCAAACAGTTCACACTTAATTACAGCGGGCAGGCAGCTGTAGCGGCCAGCCTTTCCATGCCGAAGCAAGCTGGGCCGCCAGCACCAGCCCTTTCAACTTCCCATGCCGCTAAAAGAGAGCTCACCTTTTAAATACTAAATTGGCCCGCTGCTCAGAACATCTCAGCGAGGGTTTCCCGGCTTCTGAGATGTTGGCTAGCGCTTCGGTTCTTCAAACACTCCTGCATCAGCCTGTCCTGCTGCCCCAGCGGTGCCTATAATCAATTGGCCTTTATACAGCACCATGAGCTCTGCCTTTGCTTTAGTGTGACACACACACACACACACACACAAACACACACGAACACACGCCTCGTCTGCACTCTGAACCTGGATGTGCTGCACAGAGATGTTACAAAGGCGTCTTTGCCATTATCACTCTGAACCGACCTTGGGTAGGCAAAAGGAAAGGGAAAAACAGCAAGATTTTCAAAAATATTTAAGAGCCGTTCCATCAAAGTGACAGCAGTTTACCACTGTGGGAGACTCACAAAGATGTCATGGGATGAATTAATATCTGTCTTAGACAGACATCCAACTGCCTCCAATGAAAAGCGTTTTTTCAGCTTTTTTGTCCATCATTATAATAACTTTTAAAACAATGTCCACAGATTGCATTTAAGTATGTATTTATCACTACATGGTAGCCACAGCTAACAAACCAACAGCCAACAAATTAACAGGACTTTCAAACTATTCTATCCCCAAAAAGAAATACATTAAGCAATATATAAATTCATAAAACAAATTAATAGGACATCATAATTAGATGTCAATAATGATGTCAATAAATCTCATATAGTACCACATAGAAACAGTTCAAATTAGACTGAATTGAATGAAAAGAAAATATGAATTTGTAGCTTAGAATTTGGATAACAACATTGGATGTTCATATTATATCTTTATTAGGGCTGGACGATAAAATTGGTATCAATATTTATTGACTGAACACCATTGTCAATATCAATATATATATATATATATATATATATATATATATATATGATAAGATTTAAGATTTGTTATGAAGCGCTATATAGTTTTATTAAGATGTGGCTTCTGAGCGCGCACCCTGGAAGCAGTGCCATTGAGCTTAGGGTGTCAGTTTGTCATTTCCAATGGAGACTTGCACAGAGCGCATTTTCCAGCCGCACCTAGTTAAAAACATCTCAACTTTTTCGAACGCCGTGTGCGCACTGCAATTCATCCAAGTAGAACTAACCAATCTGCTTTACACTTTGTATTAAATATACGCATTACAATAATAATGTCAGACTAATTAGCTCAGACAAACACAGCGCACACAAACACTGCAGCTCTTTTTACTTTTCTCCATAAACCTGTATAGAAATCGTCATCCTCTAAGAAAACGCTTGATGGTCACCTAGTTATGAGAGATGCCATCTATTTAAACTATTTGCTTTATTAATGTTGGTAAATTGAAATAAAGTGGTTAAATAAAAAAAATCCTAATATTCCTAAATATATTGTTAAAAAATATTCAATAATTATCGATATCGAATGACATGAAACATGATATCGTGATAACTTTTTTTTTGTAATATCGCCCAGCCCTAATCTTTATTATATACAAAATTCATAATATATTTTTACATTTGTCTGGCATCCTATCTACTAACTCCTTCAGTAAGTGATGTGGATTTGTTAAATAGCATTATGATATTCCAATAAAATCATTTATATTTGTAAAATAAAACCAACATCACTGCCCTTGAATTATTGCACTTCCAACCACATGATCAAGCCCCACTTGCTCTAAAACAACCAGCCAAGAGGAACAAAAACACTTCATCTGCGAATCGAAGACATATAATAATATCAGAGCATCATGCAACTGTTGAGCTCACGTATTTCTGAGTGGCAGAAGAAATGCGTGAGAGCATATGTGTCACACCAGGGAAACATCCACACAGACAGACTGGGGTCTTAATCCATCTCAAGGAAGTCTCTCTCTTGCACACACACACACCAAATATCACCTTCCAGGCAGGTCTACACAATAAATCAGCCCATTTCATCTTTAGTGGTTGGGAAGAGTTTTGTGCATCTCCTCGACAGCACGGATCAGCCCCGGACATGTGTGTCCGGCGCACAGAGGACATTATAAATGGAGAGCATGGCCTCGTCTCCCAGAATGCCTACAGGCACACATTTATCAGTACCACCAGGCAGCGGCAGAGCCTTTTCCAAGAAAGAAATGGAGAAAGGAAAAAAGAAAACAAACATTCTCAATATGTAAGTGTGCAGAAAATGATCTGGTGCTCTTTCTCTCTCTATCTCATTACTTTTTCTTAAAGCTATAAAGAGCTATTCTGCTACAAATGGCTCAGGCATAACGGCAATCTATAAATGGGATGTTAAGTTCAATAGCCCAAGGTTAGAGGCTGAGAGAGCCCGAGCGCTTCATTGCACTCTGCATTGTTCTTTCCAGAGTGCAGATGAATCTGGTCGTAGCGCACGGCTGCAGTATCAAGCGCTCTTCGTGAACTTTGTGCTGGCATTGAGAGAGATGCTGGAGAGAAACACAAGAAAAGGAATAAAACATTCTGTCCATGGCAGGAGTCTGTATCTGGCTCCTCTGCTTTCTGCTGGCATCCACCTCAATTGATTTGTAAATTAATTCTGACAAATAACCAGATTTGAAAAATACAGCACTTGTGGGGTGAGCTGTAGGACAAAGAGTCAGTAAACGGGCATGATACACATATACACTTCAATATTAGTTATAACTGCACATTGTGCTGCACACAACGCTTGCGCTATTTGATCAGTTTCCACATTTTTTGCTCTAATTAGTTTGCACACAAGATGGCAACCATAGCTCTGCCTATTGTTTCACACCCAAAAAATAAATAAACTGAAGAGATGAAGCAATAACAAGAAATAAAGATGCAACAAAATGGGCTGTGCTGCTGAGTGTTTAAGAGGGTTAAGAGATGCTCACAAATGTAGCTTAGATGAGATAATAAAATGAGACTATGAAGCTATCGGCGAGAAAATGTGCAGATAACGGTCTTGAAAATTTGAAGTGTGCACGCAAAATTTGAAGTAGCCCCTTTTGGATGTAACAAACTTTAGTCTAAAGCCTGTTGGGTTTTTCTGTAGCGCTCAAACGTACATCAGGCAACAATTGGCCATGATGGTGTGTATGTACCAAAACCAGCAAAGACAAAACATGCCATGAAGCGCAAAAGTAGATTTGAATTTTTTTTTAATAGTTGGATGTACAGTGTGTTATCACAATAGAATGTATGTAATGCCAGCCTGATCTCACAAGAAAACGTAAGTATTTCACATCTTGAGTTTGGTCGTATGAAAATGTAAGCTTTTAAAAAAGAGACAACCCCACCTCTAAACACAACCATCATTGGGTGATGAGCAAATCATACTAAATTGTACGAATTAAATCATACGAATTCATACGAATTAGCCACTAAATCAAAAAGTTTCGAATTGCCGGGAGATTGCAGCTTACACCTGCATTTTGAATTGTTTTACAATATTTAGTCTGTTTACAAGATATCAGCTGTTATTTCATATTTGGTATAGAAAAGATGAAGACTGATTAAAAACAACCTAATACCAAAGACGGCAAAAACAACACACTCCAATGTTGATCAGTGCATGTGTAAAGGAATTAAAACCTTTAAAAAAATGAAAACAAAGACGGTTTTTCACATAACTTTTGGAGAGCGAAAGCAAAGCCACTGGACATAAATGAATCTTAGGAAATCACAAGACCCCCCACGTAACAATGTTATGACGATACTTGTACCACCACGCAATATCGTTGTAATTTTAAACATACTGTAATATTCTGCGATATATTGCATTTCATTAGCTTTTCCCAACTTCAAATTATCTTCCCAAAGGAAAACTAGCAACAAACGAGGATTTCCAAGCAGACAAACTGACCAACACTTTAATAAAGCCCTATCATAAATGTTGCATGCACCTGTCTTGCACATTTTACTAACTGCTAAAGGTGACCCTGGTCACCAGAAAGAAAAAAAACTCAACACTATCATCTAGTGGACCGAAAGAAAATGGTTTTATTACTCAACTAAAGTGTTGGGGAGGTTTGAAAGGACTAAATAGGCTTCTACTGCTGAATCAATTGTTATGTGGTGGTCACTACTGAGTCAGGACACAAACCAGACCATAGCTGAATATGAATGTTGTTTAATAAACAACTGCAGTAAGCATGGGCAAGCAGTGCTTCTATTAGAATAAGTGTATTTGTATAACAATAAAAGTATGTGTGGTTTTGAAAGAAACAAACATTAACAGCTCCATACATAATCATTATGATAACCAAAATAACTGAAACTGATGCAAATAACTGTTAATATAAACAAATAATAACTGTCACTAGCTGCTGTCACGCGTATAGAAACATGACTGAACGTGCGTTATCGACCAGATAGCGAAAACATCGTATTATACCATCAATCGCATCAACCACTAGGCACTGTCACATAGCGAAACCTGACTGAATGTGTTACACACCCTATAGCAAATAAAACATTAAACCATCAATTGCGTTACATAATCCATTTTAAATATATTGCTAGAGACCATGAAAAATAATCAAGAGTGCAGCGATAATTAGCAAAACGAAGTCTCTCGCAAAGCGTCATTCATATATTATCCATAATACAAATGACAGATCTTACAATGCTGTGCAAACTTACTTACTGGCATTGACACATACAATATAACTGCTTAAACTCTCAGAATGAGGTGAATATTCTCAGCAGTGTCATGTCCAACACACTCTACACGTTCATGAGTTATAGTTCTACTGTGCCTAACAAAGCGCTGCTCAATGCCTCTCATGTGCAAGCTTTACGCATACATGATTATTCAGTCACCAATGCTCAACAATAAATAATAGTATATTGCATCAATACAGCACTGTCGTAAAAAGAAATAAAGCAATACCATGTTGTATCAATACATTTACCCACTACTACTTTAGTGTGAATGTATATTAGAAATGCTTCTGTTCAACTGTTTAGGCACATGCACATATATACACACACACACGTATTTAATATAAACTACCCAACCTAAATACCGTCATTCATTTAGCCTTTTGGAGCTCTTTATAAGCCTTGCTCAATCACAGCTCTAAAACAAGCTCTGAGATGTGACAATTAGCCTAGAGGTAAAACGACAACATAAAAAGACGCCTTTCAAGCATTCACTCAATGTCTGTTAAGCATAAAACAGACACTTTTAGTGAAACGAGAGGGAGAACGCGTACAGAAAGCAACAGGAAGGAATATTATAAGGGGCGTGAAGATGGAGGGCTGTGGAATTTTTCAAGCGCCTTATATTTCCCCATCCTCCCCAGGCCAGAGCGCCCTCCCACTCTTCCTCTAGAGTTTTCTTCTACTTCGGCGAGAGCTAATTTGCAATATGTGTTCTTAAATGGAGAGAGCCACCCGATGGAAGCATGTGAACTCGATACCGCTGTAAATCTCCACTTCCACAGCTTTTTTTATTGGCATGTCACACGTTGGACAAGCTGGAAATTACACTCAGTGAACTGAGAAGCAGTGCCGAGACACTCTAGAAAGGCGGGGAAGAGTAGGAGAGGAAAAGAGACAGATGAGAAGGAAGCGGCGTAAGGTGCTGCGAGTCAGAGAGAGAGAGTGGGGGGGAGAGGACAGCTAGTCGTGTAGGGAAGGGAGGATCCAATTACACGGCAGCCGGGCCAAGCACATGTGTTTGGAGAACAGGATTGTTGCAATAAATATCAGCCGTGCTAAGACTGCATAACACACTTGGCTAATACACAACATGAAGCAAATTACTTTGTGGCAAATATCAATTACAACATTTTAGTTCACACGAACAGGAAATCCAACTGGGGAATAAAAACGATAGTGTTGTTTGGTTTGGGGGGGAGGGGGATTTCAATTTCATCTATAATAGTTGAGAAAACCCCCCCCCCCAAAAAACATCAAGCTCAGTTTTCCATTGTAATTAAAATGCTGAGGATTCCACCAGTACAATAGTTGTTTTTATCACAGTGTGATTGGGAGAGTGTAAACATTCCCTTCGTGTTGGTATCTTTCTGTCATTTTTTTCTCTTTGACATCAAAGCGGACGAGATAGAGAAGCCTGCCTTTCCTTTTTTAAGATGAAACAGTTGGGTTGAATGCCAGGGCTCAGCGTTCCCAGCTTCAGATGCTAGTGAAGACATCAGAAGAGGGAATTTGCCTGTGATGTGCCAAAAAACGGCATTGTGTCTCAGTGGCAGATTCCGGCAATCTGAGATGAGGAGAGCAAAATTAACATAGCCATTCCTCTGAGACCCAAAAGATTTCTAATGCATAAAAATACTTGACAAATACCCACTTCGCCACCAGCAAAGCAGCGGCAGTAGTCCAGGAAGAGAAAGTCATGCTAATGAAACGTGGCGAAAAAGGCTCTGTTTAATAATTTAGTCAAGGACCTGCTATTGATTGTGCTTTCAGGTGTCTTATGAAAATGTTATCTCCAGCCTCGAGGTCTCCCGGCTCCATCTGGCAATGTAATCACCACCCCATACCCCACTGTTGACCCCACACACCTCCATTTTGATTTTACCCCTTGTTCTTGGTCTTTCTCCTCCCTCAATCCCTCTTTCTTTCACTCCTTGCCACACAGCTGGTTTCCATAGTAGCATTTACTGAAGGCACAAGGCTGTTAAAGGCATAAGGGGTTGGAGAGAGTAAGAGAAAGGTGTAAGCTAAGGGGGAAAAAAAGTATTGGGCTGCGTCTGAAACCGTCTACTAAGTAGGTACTGCATTTGAATTCAAACATACTACTACGTACTACTGCATTTAAATTCAAACATACTCCTCGGCTGTTAGAAAAGTATGTTCTAGACCGTATGAATGTGAGCAGTATGAATGAAACTTTGATGTACTACATTCGCCATTTTGTCATAATCACATGACCTACCTATGTAATGCCGAGTTCAGACTGCATTATTTTAGCTCTGATTTTGACTCGCCGACACATTGAGAAATTGCCGACAAATGCCTGAAATCACAGGCAAATCGATGTTCGTGCACGTGTGTGACAATCACACAATATGACCATCAAAGGCGCGATATGAAAGAATCGCAGACGAGTTGCCGATGCCCCTGAGATATTTGGCGTGCTAAATATCTGGAGCTGTCTGCGATGCAAATCATGCTGTGTAAAATGAGTTCTGACTGAAAATAACATCGGTGATCACCTACAGCCAATGAAAGAGCAGCATTTACTAGCACGGTTACCTGTAGGCCAGCGGGAGGCTAGGGGAGCAGCTAAAAGCGCTCATTTTCAGTTGATTTGGACCTAAGAAATGTAGGAAAAACTAGTGTAAAATTGGCATGAGCACTGTGTCTGTTTGACGTGTCATCTGATCAATATTACAATCAGGTCGAAAAGTAAAAAAAGTTGAGGAGAGATTGTTAATTCTCTTCAAAGGCCAGGTGAGCAACACAAGTTTCTAAGGCTAAAGCCTTCTGTTTACATTATGTAGTTACTAACGAAAGACGTGATATATACACGTGACCTCGCGTTGTTTTCATGTCACTTCTCACGTTTGTTTGGCTGTGAGAAGTAGTTTGGACAAAGTTGTCTGTGATTCTTCCTATTTTAAAAGTCATGCAGTGTGAACTCTCCTGTCGCCGATCCATCCTAGTGTAAACACAGCGCCGACAGAACACTAGCCCAGATAGTCACACAGTGTGAAAACATCCGTGACACGACTACTTTGAAAATCATGCAGTCTGAACTCGGCATCAGTTGTGTCGCTTCACTCCCATTCATGAATTCTTTTGTGGGGCATCATGGGATAGTGTAGCATGCATTGGATGCACACTTCAGAATATCACCAGAAGTAGTAAGTCATCCAGGTACTTCTTGAATACTGAACTCGGCTGACATACTGAATACTAGGCTAGCATTCTGTTTTAGATAACTATATAGTATGGAAGTATGCAATTTCGGAGGCAGCCTTGATCTTATAGTAGGTTTTTCAGATGCCTACTAATATGAAAAGTAATACACTCAATAGCATATTAGTTTTCCCTCATATCAAGAATTGAATTTTCACTAGAATTGGTACCAACTACTAGGAATGCTCCGATCGATAATCAAATTTAATGACTCAGTTGGTACTCTCCAATCTGGCCAATCTCATAAACCTATCACAGGTGCTTGTTTATGAGTTTACAAGCAGAGGAAGATGCACAAGTGCTCCCGTATATTATGCATAGCCTAAGGCCAAGTAAAATTAATGAATGAATGTTTCAGTAAAACTGCTTCTTGCTATGACATGTTCACACCTAAATGGTTATAAGAGACATGTTTAAGGTATTTTATGCAGCATCCATCATTTATTCCCTTAGGTAAGGAAAGATCTTCCCTTAAGGTTTATACGTAGAGAGAAAATGTGCTTAATGCATTATAAAGCTTGAAGCATCAGAATCTGTACTCTGTATCGGCTACAAAAATCTGTATCGGAGCATTCCTATCGACTACTGAAATGTGTATTTTGATCACCCCATCAATTATGCATGAATTGAATTTGTTTGCTTGCTTAAATAGCTTAATTTTGAAGAGGAAACTAGACAAATGCGTTTTCTAAAAATGCAACAAACAAACGCAGTGCAGCATGGGCTATGTGTATTTTAAACAGTGCTAAGTACCTAATGTCATTACCACCAGCAGCATTAATGCTTCTTTTAGTGGATTTTCAAGTGTTCAGGAGAGAGGGAGAAGGAGGGGAGGGGGGGTTAGAAAAGAGCCCCACATTTCATTCAAGAACATTAATCAAAATGGCCATTAAGTTGCAGCTTTTCACAGCAGATTTACTTACACCAGCTTGATGTTTAAAAGGCTTTACAGGCAGGTTTGCTGAAATAAACCACACCTATGACAATTCAAGAGGGGGGTTTTGTAACATCAGAACAATAAAGAGCCAATTCACAAAATGCATCATTTGCTCCAAAAATACCATTAAAAGCCCCCCCAATTCATTCAAAAAGGCCACTGGGGAAAACACGGTTTAGCATGTTGCTGCCGCTGCTGCTGAATTTAGCATTGTGTGTGATGTCATCCTGCTTGCTTGACAAAAAGCACTCCCCCTCAGCGCCAGACACTCGCTGCTAAACCCGTAGCCGCTCTGTATTCCTGCCCTACTCTAAACACGCCACCCTGCAGACAAAGTGCAAGCAGGGACATTTCAATCAAGCTCTCCAGAGCAGAGGTGCAGCGCTGGTTCTCTAGCTGCCGGCGGAGCCCACTGCCAGAGGCGCTTTTGCAGAGCCACACACAATAGCGGCACAACAAAAACCTCGGGGCTACTTGTGAGAAACGCACCTTTACATATTTATACATGCAAATGCGCCAGCTCATTTTGAGCGGCTGTGCGGGCAGAGGAGTAATGGGGGGGGGGAGACAGAACACGTCAAGTGTAACACTGGAGGAGATAGAAAACGCAAAGCCACCCCTGTCCACACACAGCGCCTCTTAATGACTGCAGCGTCCCTGATGTAAAGATGGCAGCGGCTGCCGCTCTGCTCAATAAATATTAACAAGAACTGCGACTGATGGCACTGCTCACTGATCCATAATTGCATTTCAAAATGCTGGAGCTTCTTTGGGGGGGTTGAGAAGGATCCTGATGGGGAAGTATGAACGCACAGTAGTGGCTCTCAGACTGATGAGGCAACCTACGCGCCTCCCACCTTCCAGGCAGAATGAGGATTTAATCAGAGCAGCAGAGGGCATTTAATAGAGACACAGACCATAATTACACTTTTAAAGGGACAGTTCAGCCAAAAATGTAAATTCTGTCATCATTTACTTATCCTCTTGTCATTCCACATATGCGACTTTGTTCTTATTGAACATATTTTGTCCTTACAATAACATTGAGTCATTGACTCTTCTTAAAATCACAACACACACAAAACTGTGTGCTTTGCAAAACAACAACCGAATAGGAATGACACAAGGACAAGTAAATAAATGTAAATGTTCATTTTTGTAAATCACACTGAACGTCAATTAAATTTGCCGTTTGCAAGGCCAAAAGTATTTTTTTATCATTAATGCTAATATATTTGTGGTGTGTGTGCATCTTAAAGGGTTAAAGGAATATGAACAAGGACATGCACTTCTCTGTAAACCCACTTTTAAAATCATTCATGCGTGTATGCACATATATTTGCATCTTCATGAAAGCGTTTTAATTAAAGCTTTGAATCATTAGCTTTTGAGGGTGCGGAGATAAGCACAAAAACCATCAGGAGTGAATTACACTGGGAGTTTATTTGCATCCCATGAACGCAGGATCCAATGCATTAGGAAGCACTGGCAGCGGGCTTATCAAATAGTCCGACCGCACACCCTAATCAACAATATCCGCATTGCCAATAATCAATAGTCTGTGTTAATTGCTATTTCACAGTTAGAGTGCAGAAGCATGGGTCAATGCAGGGCCAGTTCAGATTGCGGCGTCCTTGCCATCCGCTGAGCTATTGTTTCAAGTGAATGATTAGGGCTTTATGTATAGCTCTGCTCAATGGGCAAACATTGCTTAAAAATAATGGCACATTTATAAACCGATACGAAAATCTTGCAAATCTTTTCACATTTTCATAAGAGCGGGAAAAATCTGTAAATGGATTTAAAAATTGTAAACTGTGTTACGATTGAACAAATCTAATGAGCTAAAATTAAACACATGAAGTGATGTATGGAAATGTGAAAGACGACCACTCTTATCTACCACAGAAATCAAACGTCAAGATTTCCATGAATCTTCAGGATGTTACACAAGAAAACAGCCTCAAGCCTGTTCGCAATTTCATGTGCTAACGGATTCCATTCAATTATTTAACATTGAATGGAATTGTGAAACTCCTGCACCATGCATACATCCATCAGAAATATAGTTTTTAGTATAGAAAAAATTTCTATAGCGTTAGCACACATTCTCATGTAGGCAATACAACAGGAAATAAACCTCACCCAGAGCTTATGTCAATTTATGTTTTATGCATGAGCTCATTTGCATGTGAAGTGCTTCCGTTCAAGGTTTCTTAAAGGAAAAATGAAAGCTGTCAATTTACTCATCCTCATGTTTTGAATTTCACCTGCGTTACACAAAAGATGATATTTTAAAGGTTTCAGTTTGACCATACCATGAAAGATAGACTTACACTTATGATCCACAGAAAAGTTATAACTGTTCAAGCAATGGTTCGTGAACTGAGGAAAACCATACCAGAAATGTAATTGTACGTTAATTGTTTTATTAAAATTCCATTATATTAAATAAATCAAATAATAAACACCCCAATACAAATTAAAAGTTCATTACAAAAATGACAATTGTTGTTGATATTACCATTTTACATTATGGTAAACTGACAAAACTAATATGTAACCACCTTTTGAAAAGCTTCTCTTTTGTTGACAACAGACTTGTAAACTCAATATCTTTACATGTCCATCTGAAGATGCTTTGTGCATGTTGCATTTTCAAATACACAAGTTACTTCAGCTCAAACAATAAAAACAGCCATTGGTGAACTGAATAAAAAAAGCTACTGTCCAACTGCAAGCAATGCCATTTTATTCACAAACACAGATTTTTACTCACACTTGGCTCTTAATGGGTTTTCATCTTTGCCGCTAGACATGAGTCAGTAGATAACAATTTTTGCTTTAGACTACAAATTCCACATTTGCGTTAAAACCAGTAAGACGGAAGACTAGCAAACACCAATCCTCCTTGCTGCTCTGTCCTGCTGCTGTGCTTGGTTGGAAATCATGACTTCTTTTTGATAATTGTATTGTACATCACACCTAATTAAATGTCCATAAGCACCAATACAGCGAGAAGAGCAGGGCATTTCTGCCTGCGGCCGAGCCCCCAGAGGCAAGCAGCAATCACTCCATTAGAGGCAGCGCTGTGCTGCAGCTGAGCTGGCCAATATCAGCAAATTAGTTTAGCCACGGGGATGGGGGATGGGTGCCACGGCAACACACACCGACAACAACAGTGTCAGTCATCGGGCATATGCAGCCGGCCCAAATTAACAGGAGGAACAAGTGAGGGAGGCAGGAGGAGACAAAGAGGGTAGAGCTAGAGACTGTGATTGACTCCAGGATAAAGGCTTGCGCTGTTTATGATCGATTCACTGCTGAATTGTCTTTGTGTCTAAGCAACCCCCGAGAGATCCTTTGCTTTCGGTCTCACCTCTTCTTCTTGAAGCCGACAACATCTCAAGGCTCTGTTTCCAGCCAATAGTGTGTCAACAGAACCCGCCGCGTAGCTGCTTTTCCTATTAGCAACAGATACTTAACGGAAAGTGTCACATTAATACAGCGTTCGTCTTATGCATGGCACTAATGGGCTGAGGCCGTAAAATAAATACACAGAGGCTGTCCGTGTCCTTGAAATCAGTATGCACCGCTGGCTTTTAGACACACAAAATGGTGCTGGGCTAACAGCAGTCCATTATCATACCTAAGCTCAAGTCCTGTATTGTAGGAGATAGCAGTACAGCTCATCTCTCCTCTCAGAAAAAAAATATATGAATCTTCAAAATTACTTGTGATTATGTTTGAATAATACATTTTAGAAGAGTAATAAAATCTGACTATGGCATTAGCCATTTCAGCTTGCAACACACACACACACACACACACACAAAAATGGTCCAGTTATAATAGTGATATTTCCCCTTCATTACAGTGCTTCATACTTGTGGTGGCAGCCGGACTGAAAGTATGTAATATATTAACATGTAGTAGTATGTAATATATTAACATCATTAAATAAATACAATATACAGCAAATGAGAAACAAATAACAGAAATAAGGAATAAAAACAGACAATATTGATAAAAATTGTTATCACTAGAATAAAAAGTGTAGATTATTAGTATTAATTGGTTAATTAACCATTTCTTTGAAACCATTGTTTTGACAGTTCTTGTGCTCACAGAACCAGCAGTAGGAAAAGTGTAGAGCGAGAGATCCCGGTATTGTGATTACTGCTCTAAAATATATTCTTTTTAAATGTCTGGGTAAAAAACTAAAAGCTTTTCCCCCTTTGAACACAATATATTTTATTTTGAGAAACAATTATAATATTTTGGAGCAGTAAACGTGCCAGGCCAAATAATGAAAATGAATCATTGACTTTTACTGTCTTCATTAGTTTTAAAACACAGATTTATTTACAATTTAAAATGGCATCTTTGGATATCTTTTCTGCTGGAGATGCTGTTGTTAAAAAATCTTACACATACCTTAGGAACGGTATTAGAGAAAATTTTGGGGGTATGAAAACCTTGACTTTTCCAAACCGCGGTATACCTTGAAAACGGTTATTGTCCCATGCCTAGTCACCAGCAAATATACTTGGGCAGTCGTTAATATACCTGGGCTGCCTGCGCAAGTAAAGTCTGTGTGAGAAGCACTGCATTTGCATCTACAAAAGGGGATTGTAAGAATCCACCCATGAAACACAAACCTCAAAAATGTAGACTGTAATACCCTTAATTTACAGAACATTTCTATATTAAAACGACAATCTTGCCAGGCATACTCAGAACAAGAAAAAAAAATAGATGACTCCTAATAAACATCAATGCATTTAAAATGCTTTATTTGTACATAAAATCATTTTGGTAGGTTTCATTTAATTTAGACATAAAAACGGGATGTTTCGTCTGTGACCCATAAATATTCGACTCTTAAAACTTAAAGTCTGGTCTTTCATGTCTAATCAGACAAATGTGTGCAGCTTGTAAGAACGCAAAAGATGGCAAGGCAGCCGGAAAGAGACGCACATGGCAGCAACTCTCCATATCCCCAACCTCTTTTACCCCTGTTAATCTCTTTTATTCTGTCTTTACTACTGAAATGTTTACACAAGCTGAGGGAGCTCAGTCTGCTGTGCTTTAATCACAGTGTGTGTGTAGGGGACGACCGTGTGCGCTCACAAACAAGGGTGGAGGCACCTGTCTTTGTACATCTTTGAGCCGGTTTAGGCAGGAGGCTCATTCAGAATATGAATATGATTGAAGGGGGGAAAGGAAAAGGTTGAGTGAAAAGCGTGTCAATTAATGGTCTAATTTGGAATGAGTGAAGGGCGGAAACATTTCTGTGACAGTGTGGAGATGTGTGTGTTGAGATACAATCTATACACACACACACACACACACGCGCCACGATCTCATCGCTCAAAGTGGGTGGAGGGATTGATTGCAGCATGCAGGTTTTCTCTGTGGTGCTAACTGGATTCCCAGGTCATTAGATAAAGTACACGGGGTGACGTTGTTCAACCCTTAAGACTAAAGGAGAACCATATTAATGAGGTTGTTTTGCCAGAAGCGAGGCAATTTCCTCACCTCGCGGCAGAAGAGGGTCGCTGAGAGAGAGGGCTCACGTGACACCGCATAAAACAGAAGCTCTCGAACGCACACTATCAAAAATACAGCTGAAACAGAGTGCTGGAAGACCACAGAAAGCTGTCCTCCGGAGAGCCATGATCGTTACGCATGTAATGAATTCACTTTATTACGTAGAACCACTCTGTAAATCTACCAATATTGGAACCTTTCCGATATTCTCATTTACTGTTATGGCCTGCAATCCCGTTTGGCCATGCTCAATGGGAGTGAATGAATCAACCCAGCGTTAAAAGCTAAGAAAGGGAGAGAATGCATGAGAAAGGACATTAATGAGGGGGGTGAGCAGGGTTAGCTCAATTGACCTCAAGGTTTTTCCACAGTTTTAGCGGACAGATGCTCATATCCCAATTAAAGGGAAGGGGTGAAAGCCTGCGTTCAGAGGTAACAATTTGAGCTGTAGCTGCATGTTTATTGCACTTGTTTCTATACTAAATATTGCCACTAGGGCTGCACAATGTATCATTTCAGCATTGATTTGATTTCGCAATGTGTGTGTCCACAAAAGTCACATCGCAGGATATGCAATGCTGAGTTGGGCTTATAGTTGATCGATTAAAAATATGTAAAATGTGTGATGTCATTGCAAAGTATAACCCTAACAGAGTGACATTTTATCATTTGCATTTTATCGTGTTTTAAAGGCTTTTCAAGAGAGTTAAAAACATTCAGGCATAATAAAGTACAACATTTGTAACTTTAATGAAGAATAAAGTTACTGAATTATTAATACAACAAAGACTATACAGTGTTATTTTACACTTCATTATAGAAAATTTTGAGGGATGTAAACAAAAACAATGGTCCCAACGTATTACCTGTTTTACATTTTTAATCTCTATAGCATCTGAGAATTCAAAAAGAGTCACATATTGATCAATGTTAGGATAGCTGCTTTAACATTAAGTTATGATTGAATTGCCTCTTGTTACAGTTATGAACGTTTTATTACAAGCAGGAAATGTTCATAGGCCAATGACATGACCACATTAAAATGGTCAATTCAGTTTCTGTACCTGAATACAGTTTGACTCTCTGGGAAAATCATAAATCGCTTTTTCTGTGCTCTATTGTAATTATTCTTGCTTGCAATTTGTTTTTTGTTTTTAATACATGATTTACACCCTTACAAAATCAACCCAATCAATCTCAATTAATGATTTAAAAGAGTCATATTTCATATAAACTCAAAAGTAGTGCATTAATTATACCCTAAAAATAGGCAAGTAAAGATGGGTAAAGATGAGTAAAAAGGGACAAACCCAAATGTTAAAAACTGAATACATATAACATTTAATATATATTATATTATTATGAATCAGGCTGGTTGATTTATTGAAATTAAATTGCAAATGTGATTGAGCAAAGCCTTATGGTCACGCACATCTCATCTGGGAAGAATGGTGTGATCTGTAGTAAATCTCCAAAGCACATTGGAGCTAAATTATACAGTTATAAAGTGATTTTGGAGTAAAACCATGTTATTATATATAGTAATTTCACATGCAATATTTACTACCTAGAAACAATTAATTGAGAAGCATCACAAACGGTTTTCATTATCATAGAACAATTAATCATTATCATCTGATTAAATCTAGTTTGAATCTTAAAACTGATTTTTATGTAACTTGTCGGTGTACTATGGCTACTGTGTAGTAAATGCTGGAGGTTTACTAGAACCAGCATTACTGTCAAAATGCACAAGTAAATTGCTTTTGATTAATGCCTAATTATAATAGATATAGTCCAACTGACTAGTTGTCCACCCAATCCGTGCAATTAAAAGGTCACCCAGCATCCAATCCACTTCACCGCCAACAACTTGGATGAGCACTGACTAATTAGATTGAGGCGGTAAAAGATAGACATGAGAGCCAGTAAAGCCTTGTCTTCTCCCGTGACATTTACAGCCATCAGACAAAGACCCCAAGATCTGCACTTAATCAAGGTGAAGATAATCACAAAACATACTATATGTTATTCTTGGCAAGAGCAGGATTGTGCTGCCCTCAGCACTCTTCCAAGCAATCCGATTACAGACTGCTTGAATGCCCGGGCTCTGGCACGCTCTCTCCCCTGCCTACCCTCCCTTCCCCCTGCACACCCTTCCCACCCGCCCAGACCCCCCTCCCCCCCCCCCCCCCCCCCCGCTTCTCCTGCGGCTGTCATAAGCCAGCCTGTCCTGTGTCCACCCCCTCCCATCAGCACCTTAGCCGTTCAGTACCATTAACAAAGCCTCATGGGTCTTCCTCCACACACTCTCTACGGGGGGGGAGGGCAAGCCGAAGGACCTCTCGGCTAATTGTCTCCTGCTGTGGGGAAGTAGCCATCAGAAAAGCCATAATGTGCTTATTTGCTTGTGACATAACGTTATCTCAACATAGAGACAATCAAATGTGGCACCGATGGAAGGAAAAAGCGCAGCTGTCTGCGGTTGCTGGAGGAAATAAATCAGGCAAATATATTGGCCTAATAAAATGGATTGAATCTGAGGTGGTTTTGCTCTCTGATCGACGTGTCCTTTGAAGATTCCAGCTTTTTAAGTAGCTGATTAATAATCTATATAAAAAGCATCTGGGAAGAGAGGATCAAGTGCCGAGAACTACAATCCACAACAGGAGTTTCTTTTTTCTTTTCTCTCGCTTTTTTTTTAATTGATCAATTAAAGGCATGTAAAACCAAGCTGGCGCTACAATGTAAACATGTGTGAGCTAGACGAGGCTTTGTAGAGAATATCTGGTGCTCGGCTTCACACAAGCTAATTAAACTTGTAAATCTCAGTGTGTTGCAGGCTGATCTTCCTATAGAGTAAAAAGCACAGGCATTAAAACTAAAAAAAGCCAACTGTCAGCACATTTCATTTACAAAAACATCCATAAGCCTGGGTAAACAAGCGTACTTGAAAACCTGAAGGTATGAATAGTCATTTTTAACACAGCTTTTCAATTACAAATGGCCATCTCGATGCAAACATGTACTGAAATGCAGAGATGAGAATTACGGAAGTACAAATACTTTGTTACTGTACTTAAGTAGATTTTTCTGGTATCAGTACTTTACTCCACTACTTATTTTTTGACAACTTTATTTACTTTTTACATTTTCACATAAATATCTGTACTTTCTACTCCTTACATTTTCAAACCACGATCGTTGCTTTTGTTTTTTATGTGTTTGGTGGCGCGATCTATGGCTGCAATTGCACTGCATGGTTCAAGTGACTCAAATCCGATTTACTTAAATCAAATTCAAGCCTTGTTCCTATGTGGAAATTTAGCCAATATGAATCGGATCTGTGCCCTTGTGTCCGCAGTGTAAGCAGCTAGATTGGATTTTCACCTGGTAATGCGAGTCACGCATCATTAAAGACCATAGTGACTGGCGTCAGGTTAGATGCTTTAATTTCAGAACAGACTTCAGCACAGTCATAAACCTTAAATCTCATACAGGAGGACTAAAAAAGCGTTTATATTGTCAAGTAGCACAAGTATTTAAGCATGTTAACGAGAGAGAGAGAGAGAGAGAGAGAGAGAGAGAGAGAGAGAGAGAGAGAG
>CAIGQZ010001345.1:8820940-8833809 GCA_903798205.1 Danio tinwini | reverse complement strand
GAGAGAGAGAGAGAGAGAGAGAGAGAGAGAGAGAGAGAGAGAGAGAGTGTGTGTGTGTGCAATATACCAATATAAACTAATGTAAAACTATTGCATACATCACGTGCATAAATCACACCATGGACATTACAGTAAAATGCCTACTGGTTTAAAAGGGTCTAGATTAAAAGACAGCCAAATTAGAACTTTTCTGTCATAAACTATAGTAAAACAACTTGTCAAAAAAAAAAGAAAAGACAAAAAAAGAACCCTGCAAACAGATTAAATACAGAAACGGAGAAAAGGGCACTCTTTTATTATCAGTTGTCAGTCGCTCTTTTTTTTCTTGGTCATTGCCCCTTTGTCGTGTGCAGTATAAAATCAGTGAATCGGATAGAAGCCACTTTTAAAAGACAACGTAAGCTGGTCATCAAAAAAATCTGATACAGGCAAAAAAAAAATTGGAATTGTCCATCAAGACCTGCAGCGTAAATGCAGCCTATATTATTTCTATACAATTTAAGCACCTTTTGATGCAATCAATCTATTTTTCGCCATTGTGCGCTACAGTGCGTGGCTTTTTCAACCAAGGCTATCATCACGCACCTTATGTAGGCTAGTTAGTAGACAGAGGGAGTTGGCGAATTTACCATGACTGATGCTGCCCTGTTTACACGATAAGAAGACACATTTTGCTTGATCGGATCATAAGTAAACAAGAGAGACAAATTCCAGTTTAAAAATATGGCATGTAAATGCTTCAAGTTAAAGTCTTTTGTCCACTTACGATCATACTGCATGGCATTTCTCTGATCATTCAATCTAATACCGCAATAAATTATTAATCTACCTAATTAATTTAACAAATATTTTACAACAACAAAAGTAACTATACTGGTCAATTTATGAATAAAAATATAATGCAAAAGATCCTGAATTTATCAAATAAAAGAAAGCTCATGCACTTTTTTGGAGATTATAGTCACACCTGTGTATGTTGCTTTTAGCATAGAATAAATTAACAGAATTAAGGTTTATCATTAGTTTACCAATATACCCTGGAAAAAAACACAGCTGATGCCCTTCAAGCCGCAACCCAGTACTGGGAAACACCCATACACTCTCACATTGACACATGCACTTTTCCTACGGCCAATTTAGTTTATCTATTGACGCATACTGCATGTCTTTGGACTGTGGGGTAAACTGAATATTTACCTACCAATGAAAATGAAACATAGCAGTAATGGGTACTTCTTAAGTACATTAAGGCCATACTTTTACTTGAGTACAAAAGTGTAATCAGTACTTTTACCAGAGTTTTTTTAAACATGAGTATCTGCCTTTCTACTTGAGTAAAGGATGTGTGCACTTTCGCCATCTCTGCTGAAAGGAATCAAGCCAATTACCCTGAGCAGACCCCCACGTTTGATCCTGCTATTGACGTATAGAAAAAGATGTAAAACAAAAAGCGAAGCACAACGATAACACTGTTACATAAGGGCCTGGCAGAGAGCAAGCCTTGATCTGGACAGATGAAGGAAAGGATAAAAAGTCTCAACTCACCAGCTTGAAGTCCTGAATGCTACAGATGAAGTAGGGAGTGTTCGGCCGTCGGCTCTCTATGTACACACAATCTGTGAAAAAAGCCAAACAAAAAGTGTTAGACTCATTATGTGGACCGTCACATAAGATGATCTCAATTATCCTAATTTCTCAAACCTGCGCAGAATCGGTTTCTCTTTGTAAAACACAACTGGAATGTGAGTAATAGGATTAAAGGGCTTTTGGACGCAGGACAGTCCACCATTTCCAGAACAAACATCAAGGGGAGTCCGAGAATGAAGGCCCTTATTGTTCCAACACAATTATGTGATGGCAGGGGTTTGTGTAGAGAAGGAAAACACAATGATCGAGACAATGCTGAGCTGATGCGATGCAAAACCTATCCTAAATTACGCAAAAATGATGTAACTTTTTCTCCTCTGAACCTGAGCAGAGGGCTTCTGTGTTTAAATCAAATGTGACTGGTGGTATGGCCAGGTCACGACCTTCATCTCCTTAACAAAAACATTCACACTGCACAGCCCCAACAAGAGAAAGCAGCTTTAGCTAAGGAGACACACACACACACACACACACACGCACACACATACTTCCTTCCTCTGCGGTCAATCTGCCAAACATTTGTAGAGTGCGGGGGATGAAAAGATCACCCTCTTGTTCCACCCGCTTCTCCGCAGAGAGACAATCTGAGGCTCTCTTGAAATGGAAAATACTTCAGTGCCGTGCTGTACAGACATCAAAATTATTGCAAGTTACGTGAGGGGGAAAAAAACGATATCTGTTTGAAAGAAAGGGAGTGTTCTGAGCTGTTTGCTAGATAAGAATCTTATTTACACAGAAGAATGAGCCTCCAGTTTGAAGACAAGCATTCTTTGATAGTTCAAATGTGTTGAGAACACAAGGGGGGCTGTGCTCGGCTGCTTGGATCACCCTCTGTCAGACTCCAAGGTGCCAGCCACTGCTCCATTCAAAACACTCATTACATTACACTGCTATTTCACACTACAAATCCATTTTACACTGGAATCCAAGCTGGAATTTGTGTTACCTAGACATGTGCTGTTCAGCTCCAGATGAGGTGAAGAGGTCGCTGTGGTTTCATGTCAACATGGAATCAAAACTGACTCTATTTGTTTATTTAGACATTCCTATAGACATTTTACTGTTTTATTAAAACAATAATATAATGCTCCTTGTGTAAAATTACATTGTATTTTTTGATGACATCAGCTAGGTCATCTGTACAATTAGATTACGTTAACTTATAGCTAGGCCCACATGAAATCTTTGTGCGCAGAAATCCGCAGATTTCCACAGATTCTCAGCCCATCATTGAGTCTATTTATCTAGCTGTGTGTAAACTTATATTTATTCAGTTTTTAAATTAAAACTTATTTACTTACAATACGTTTTTTTAAAGTAATAATTTTAGCAGATAATTCAGTAGATAGATAATTTTAATCTTTTAGTAGATGTACGGTAGATATATTATATGAGAGACTTGCTTGGTTTCCCAAATAAATTGATCTAATTGAATTCGCATTGTGAACATTACATCAAAGTTAAAAATATATTATTTTATATTTAACATATTAAGTTTTTAGTTACGATACACCCAAAATTAACCAAAACAATACACCAAAAACAATATTCTGCACAAAAATAGCACAAAATGTCAGCAGATTCTGTCTGGCCCTACTTCTAGTCAGCTAAGCTTGTTATTGTAATCAAATCTGGTTACACATGTTGGGACCTCCCACCTTTTTACATCCAATCACCTTGCAGATCTCACTTAAAGGGATAGTTCACCAAAAAATGAACATTGACATGATTTACTGTTTGAGCTGAGTTTGAGTTTCCTTGTTCTGTTGAACGCAATAAATGTTTTGAAGAAAGCTAGAAAGTTAACTTTGCTTTTCTACTATGGAAGTAAATGATTACAGGTTTATAGCCTTATTCAAAATATATTTTGTGTTCAACAGAAGAAACCCAAAGGTTTATAACCAGGGTGCAAATTATACATTGACGATCAAGGTCATAATTTTTTTTAGTAATTTAGTAATACATGCTTCAGTAAAGCAAAATGTATTAATGCATTTAAATTACATCTCATTTATTAATAATACGTATAAATATTTAGTGTTTTGAGAGATATTTAGTGACAATTTTAGAGGTTAACGTCGGTCAAACTATGCAAATTATGGGTCTAATATTTTTTTAAAAGGCTACATGCAGATAGAACAAATTCCACAAATTTACAAATTCCATTTCATGTTGACTTGAAAGCAATTTACAATTACAAAAGCAGAGATCAAATATTAACTATGATGCCATAAATCAAATTTCACATACAAATAAAGATTAAATACCTACATCCAAGTATGGGAAAAGGCAGCTTATCAGAAAACTGAATTCAAGATTCATAATAGCATGCTAAACCCATGATTCATTCACATTTCCTGGCTCATAAACAAAGGCCAAAACGCGTGCTAAAAGACAAGTCATGCATTAACAAGCCAGGGCGACTCCACCATCTTGTCTCCAGCTCACTAAATCCGTAAGCAACACTCGTGTGTGTTGATGATGAGGTCGAGCCTCACAGTTACCCAGCAGCTATATCTGAACACACAGCTCCTAGAGCGTGGCACAAACACACACTCACACCACGGCGAGGACAGCAGCCTGTGTGTGTGTGTGTGTGTGTGTGTTCATTGCTTTATGCACAGATCTGGAGATGCTAGAAGTCTTTGCGTCTCTGTAGTGAGAAAACTGCATGGAGATAAATGTTTATCTGAACGCTTCAGTATTCCAGGGATGAATTCACATAGCGTGGGCTGAGGAGGCTAAAAGCTACTACTAACAAAAGGAGAGTGATTCTGTTCCAGCCCTCTTAGTGCACATCATCTTTTATTTATTTGTTTTGCCTGGTGCCGTTATTGATCTTGTTGCGTTTATCTGTTCAATGCAGCAGGCGGAATAAAGATATTTAATAGGCTGAACACATTGTACACCGTTCATTTGGGGGGGGGGTGCTAAGAATGCAGAGGGGGGCCATTTTGAGTGGCTTGCATGTGTGACAGTAAAGGCTTGTTATCAGAGTCGGTCCGCACAGGGTCTTCTAAGGTTTTTCTTGTGTGTTAGTGGGGTGGGCTGAGCTCTGCCTGTCGGTTTCTACCTGCGCTCATCCTCTCATTTACAAGATAACGTAAGTGAATTTATCCATCAGCGCCATGACTGACCGCCTTCAACGGAGGGGGAGGGGAGGCAGGAGAACAAAAGAGACAAATCTCAATGAAATGAGATGACATGTTTCAGAACGTCCCAGGCGGTGTTGAGAGGGATTTACCTTTGAGAATTGCGGCTTATAGTCTCTTAACCCGGCTGGTAGATTCATTTAGAGGAAATGGATTCCCTACATACTGACAAGGCAATAGATATCGGTGCTGTGAGCCTTAAGAAAAAATACTGGAGCTATAAAGGTCTGCTTTAAAATGCTTCCTGGAGTAAATGAAGTTGTAGATGTGATTTCAGTCTATTTCCTAGCAATAAAACAAAGGGGGAACATCTGCACTTTAAGCATTTATGTTTTTACAATTAACAGATTTAACCACTTTCATTTAATTACATTAACAGTCAATAAGAATAATTGAAACGAAAAAAAAAGATGATAAAATGCTGAATACAATTTAAATGGATTCAAATAAACAACTGATTAATAGAAATTAACTCAGCCATGCCCATGGATATACACATTAGATATCACATACGGACCTTGAGCATGCGTCAATACCACTGTTACATTTGTACAGTGCTCCCAGGACAAAAGTCATTCAACCGCACTTATCAAGACTAAAGCCACTAAGGCCTGAAGATGCTAGACTTTTGCGCTGCATACACATGTAGTAATGAGCAAACCAAGAAAACAAAGCACAAAGGCGAAACATTTCATAGGTAAGATTTTTTTTTGTATGTTACGAATTTTTGTGCCAGATAAGCAACGTTATTGATGATAATACAGTCACTTTCTGCATTCACCATAAGACAAAGTAGCACCAATTTGCACTAAATACTAGGCTTATTCTAGTTTTATAGAATAAAACGGATAATACTTTTCCATGCACACAAATACATGCTCTTTGTCGGCAATGCCCGTGCGGTCACTTATCCATCAATATAGAAAAGTGATGTAAAATTATATTTTTCGTAATAAAAAAAAAATATTTGCTTACTGAGCACCAGGAAAACTCCCGATCATAGTTATATGTATATATGTCTATATATCTATGGCTCCGGATGGCCAGTCCTCCACTACACCTTGGTCCCACATTCATTTCAGCGCTACCATGTACTAAAATGGTGGCTCTATTGATGCATTCCTTTCAATAGACAACAATAGCATAGGCTACACTTAATGTAAATATCTATGAACCATGCCTACTTCTGAAGGTGCAGTCACAATTTTTTTAGATAACACTCAGCAATTAAAACAGGAATAGTGCAAGTGCACATTTTGTATGAAATTTGGATTGGAGTTGGTCAGATCTGGCTTACTGACCAACCAAAAACTGCTCGTTTTAAAGTTACTTCTGTTAGATCTGGGCTTTATATGCACTATTGACAAAAAAATCTTTCTTGTCCGTGAGATGTTGCTGCACTTTAACATTACTTTCTTTGCAACTTAAGATTAAAAGGCAGCGTTTGTTGTCATGAAATTTAATAAGAAACACACTTGACAGATACAAAAAGCAATTGTGATATGCAGATAGCCTTGAACCTAGCTGCAAAATCCAGAAAAGAATTTTTTTTTTAAAGCAACCCGAAAGCGTTTGTTTCCCACCCATCTGTGAAACTCGTTTCCAAACAAAAGGTCCTTGGAAAATAAATTGTGTTTAATATTTTACAATAATGATGGTCCTCACTGGCCGTGGAGAGTTGTGAGGCTGTAATTTGCGCAGTACTCTTTGAGAGAGGACCTTTAAGACTCCAATCTGTTCAGCTGCGTTCCAGCCATTTTGTGCTTTTAGAGAAGACCCTCTCCATCAGAGTGAGCAGGCTGAGAAAAAAGGAAAAAAGACAGAAAAGGGGTGGGGGGGCTGTCTGGGGGAAGGGTGTATGAGATTTGAGGGGATGTGTGCTGTTCTACAGGCTTTGTGGACTCCCAAATGCCTCCCACAGGCCACAGGTCCCAGTTCTCTCTCTCTTTCAGTCTCTTTACCTGACTCTCTCGCTCTCTCTTTTAGTGGTCCGAGGAGAACAGAAAGGTGGGGGCTTTGCAAACAGCACAGATCCATTATCGACCACTCCGCTGGAGCGGCCTGGCCTCATCCTTAGATTGAGATTTATTGAGCTGAAGAAATAGTCCATCACACGCTCACACACACGCACCCGTGCTTAAAGAAAACGACAAAACGGACATTAGAAGTTGATCTGTTTGCAGCTATTATTTCTTAATGTATTGTCATCCGTCACTTAGCAACATGAATATTCATGCGGAAAGGGAAGAGGGGTAGCACTCATCCAATCCTCCAGCTTCTCCACCGAGGCTTATTGTTCACGCAGCCATTCTTCTAAACCGGTGAAGCATGGCTAATTTAAAACACACCTTTACCGATGAAAGAGACCTGCCCTGCTTTTCGTGTCAATCCAGTTGCTGTTTTAATCCACTCCTGGGAGGCAGGCTGAGACACAAAAAAAAGCTACAGCAAAATGTTCATATTTCACATGTGCTCAGCTGTTTTCTTCGAGAGAGGGGCAGCGGTATAGTAAAAAAGAAAAAAACAACCTTTGGTTAGGTGATGCCTTCGCTCAGCGCAGCATTGTTACAGGCAGACAACTGCTGTGGATGTGCTTATCTAGAAATTAAAGTAGTCAGAGGAATGCAATAATAAAATGGTAGGGGGTTTAGACTGGGTGCTGACTTCACACTCCATGTGTCGCATTCACACCAGTCTCTTCCTACATGACAGACAAGCGGTGAATCACCGATCTGTGCTGCTTGTGTCACATAGCACTGTGAAGTGCTTCAGTTCAGGTGCTTCATCTGGCACCAAAGCCCCATGTCAGGAGGAACAGGCCGGTCTTAACCCTGCTCATCCAATTTACGCTGCTGCTCATTTCCTTTTCTGAAACGTGCAGCTCCAAACACACACGTTTATGCTGATCTTCTCCCATATCCACTCTGTCAAGCTTGCAAATTTTGGACCCCATCTCATAGCAGGAGATTAATACCTCCAGTCCGAATTATATCAAACCTTGTGCGGTTGTGCCCTTTGAGTCAGGCAAGAAATAAAAGTGACTCCCTCTGGGCCGGGAACAGAAGCCGTTTGACGAGTGTGGTACACTTAGTCTGAAGCAGCTTTCTAATTTGTAATTGGCAGGTGGTTCGATTTCACAAAAGCCTCTACAGTCTCCCTGTCATAAAATGCTACACGGAGGGAAATTTCAGAATAGATCTGCCTCTTATTTTCAGCTATCGGCTTGGTAGGGATTTCTCTGCACATTGTTTGAAATGCTGTAAAGGAAGAATTTCTGTGACACTTAAGCCTTTTATTTTAGGAAGAATAAAACTCGACGTATGTGGGTTTAAGACAAAGCAGCAAACAAAAGCCTAACAATATAGGATGGTTTGTACTTAACGTGAATGTATTTTGTTCAACACTGTCATTATGCGGAGTTATCCAACAGTCACAGTGTATTTACATACAGAATTATATAACAGGGCAGAGAAACAAAACAATGCTTACCCTAAAGATCATATATTGAAATGCTGTCATGATAAGTAAAATTAATGTTATGCCCAATAATAAATAAATGGCCAAAATCTGCTTAAGGGTAATAATGAAAAAAAAAACTTATTTACACTAACATTTTGAACAAGACTTCCATTATAAAAGGATCATCAAAATCACTATTACAACTAAAAACCATCAACATAACAGTCATGGCTCTCAATCATGATGCTGAATTATTTCGGGCTAAAAAAATACTTATAAAAAAATAATTATTAGACTGCACTGGGTTTTTCATTTAATATTATTTTTAAGCTGTGCCTCATATGTAATAGTAGAGTCCATCCTTCTGTCATTCAGTCACAATCAACTTAATTTGGTCAGTTAAAACAATGAGATATGATGTTACAGCCCACCACATTCAAACCTGTTCCAGCAGTTTCACTTTCAGTTTCATTTACCCTGTTTATAACGGCTCAGTTCACAGCTGCTGCAACACATTCCCTGCATGCTTTTACGCCGTGTTCATTTCATTATTTAAGCAGAATATATGATGGAGAATTCACTCCTCTCAAATGCAGAGCTCTCTTTTCCAGTTTCATCTCTTAGATTAATAACTTCAAAAATCATCTTAGCTAGTTTCCTCATAAAACAGTCAGTAAAGCCTTAAGTGAATTTAAACAGTTGAGGGTCTATGTACATAAAATCTGTACATTTAGTCATAAGTAGGGCCAGACGGAATCTGCGGACGTTTTTTGCTATTTCTGCTGAGAATTTTGGTAAAAATCTGTGGATTTCTGCTGAATTATTTTGGGAGTATCATAACTAAAACCTTAATATGTTAAATAAAAAATAATATTAATAATATTTGTTAATAAATATATTAACTTGTATTTAATGTTTAAAATGCAAATCTAATTAGATTAACTGTAAACGGTTAACTAAGTAAATAAACAGAATTAATTATGGGCTAAAAATCTGCTGAAAATCTGCAGAAAATCTGCGGAATTTTGCGCGCGCAGATTCCGTGTGGGCCTATAAGTAACAAGCATAATCTAGCTCAAACATAATCTAGCCCATGGTGACCTTTGAGTTGGCCCGCCATCCTATCTGAGAATGATGGGGATGGTTTACAGATTGTCAAATCAAATTTAAAGTAACCTTTTTTGTTTGTTTATTTTATTGTTATAAGCTAACTGAAATCAAATGTTTCAATTAAATGGTGTAAATTAATTAGATTGTAAATCGACATGTACATAGTGTCACCCGACAATCCAGAGACTTTGGTAAGCAAATCAAGCCAAAGGCAGATTCTGCTTGACTAGTGTATTCAACATTGAACTCCACTGTTTATGTTTTTATTGTAATAAGTTATCATTTAAAATGTTATACTTCATTAATGTGATTTATTTTAAAATTTAATGAAATACATATGAAAATGAACCATGGCAACTTTAATGTAATATAGTTACCTTTGGCCCACGGCTCTTAATATCTGGTTTTTGGCCCTTCATGCGAAAAAGTTTGGGCATCCCTGATCTAACTGCTGTTGTAAGTCAATGTTAATAATAATAATAATAATAATAATAATAATAATAATAATAATATCTTTGTTTTTTTTGTGTGGCTATTTTCATCAGATTGACTTTTTTATTGCTACAATTATTTATTTTAAAACATTCTATTGTATTTTTGTTCAAGAACTGTGACTGCACTACTATGGACAATAAACAGCAATCGATTTAACGACTAACAATTTGCATTGGTTCCTAATAGGGATGGCTGACTAATTTAAATTAAATGACAAATGTGATTGAGCAAGCTGCAACTAGACATGGGACGATAACCGGTTTCAAGGTTTACTGCGGTTTGGAAAAGTCAAGGTATTAAAACCCCGCAAAAAAGTGATATATTGTTCCTAAGGTATATGTAAAGTTTTTTTTAAACGTTGAAACTAATGAAGACAGCCGAAGTCAATAATTTAAATTATTTAGCCTGACATGTTTACTGTTGCGAAATGCTACAAATGTTTCCTAAAATGAAATATAGTAGACAACATTTAAAGTGGATGAGGACCTTTAATCAAAGCTGTCCTAAAACTATTCAACAACACCCATTCTTGTCTAAAAACATTTTTTGATCCACTTCAAATGTTGACTACTGTATACTGTATTCAATGGGGGGAAAAAAGTAGATTTTTTACTAAGACAATTAAAAAGAACTTACTTTAGAGCAGTAATCACAATATCATGATATTGTGAAACCATCATATTTTTATCCAAGGTTACTATACCATCAGAAACTTATACCGGCCCATGCCTAGCAGCAACTGTCATGCACATCTTGTCAGGAAAGTAAGGTTCTGTAAAACTTATCTAAAGCCCACAAAACAAGCAACCCAGGAAATCCCTATAACGTTACATTCTAAACTGCATTCATCGATTCAGTGTGACTAATAACCACTAGACTGCAAAACGAACTCACTGAAGAGTTTATTTCAAACGCTCATCTAAAGTTACGAAGCAAGTTTGAATTAAAACATTATTATATGTGAGATTTTCAGAGAACCATAGTTCACCGAGAAGCGATGCAAAAAGCTGACATTATCTCAATGTCATCATAGTCCAATTAAATTGTTTTGGAACAAGGTTTTGCATAGTTTGTCAGTGAACTAGGGCTCTGTGCAGTAAATGTTGCTCTAACTGAACGCACAAAAACTTTATTGACTCATCAAATAAGATTTATTTTTCTCCATAATTTGTTATGTTAGATTACCCATTTGCAGATTACGAGCCAGATATATGTGGAACCAATGTACAACCAACACTACCCAGATACCGGGGTCGCAAACTGAATTATGACCTTTCGGGCACAAGAACGCTTAACATGAGCGACCCTCAGGGGAAAAATAAATGCTACACGAATGTAAAATGTGTCCCTTTTAATTGAAGCCATTTAATGATTTGATTTAGACAGCAAAGCTTCTGTTCTCCCCTTCGAGACGGGGATCTGAGGGTCTCCTTGTCGCCTGCTCTGCCTCCGCCTGCTTTTCATCCCCCATCTCTCTTTCTGTCTGTCTAAATCTTGAGACAGCTGGAAGCAGAGTCGAAGACATGCATGGAAAAGTTGTCTCTCAACATGAGGTGATACTGTTGCTGTCTCTTCAGAAGAGCAACAGGGAGATGAAGACTACTGCTTGATGACTCACTCAGGTGGTCAAATGCTGTTAGTCTCACCTCGCTGAATAATACATGACTCTAAGCCAAGAGAGAGCCTGGTTTCTCCCCCTGACAACAGGCACGGGAAGAGAAGTTATTTCAGCGATGGCCCGAACGCTCTTTGCGAAGGTGCTGCATGTCCTTTTTCACCCCACCAAGTCTATTGTGTTCATTCTTGACTCTGTTCCAGGGAAAGATCTGAAGCTTTGTTCGCCTGTTAGTGTTTCTATAACCTCTCTCTACTGTATCCGCTGACAAACATGAAACATACACCGAGCTGCTAATCAGACAAAATTGCGAGCGGACAAAGAACCGGTCTTGAAATGACATTAGTGAGCTGACAAGGAACTACACTGCTCTGTGTAGAGGTGAGGACAGCGTGTTCAAGGCTCCCGGTGGAGATCTCAGCTTCACGGAAAATACTGCAGTCTTTGGGTGGCTCCGTAATTAGGTGACAGCTGTCCAGACACCCACGAGCAGCCAGGAGAGGGAAATAGAGGCCATCTTCAGGGACGTCGTCATCCAGGAACTTTCATGCCTGTCGGAAATTCGACATCTAGACCTCCACCCTCAGTCATAACCTCAAACATAAGCGCTGTTCCAAACCCTAGTGAGCTGCCTTGTCTACTGCCGGAGGAATCTCAAATGTGACTGAACTTCAATGGTACACACAGACAGCAAATTCACACAAATAGCATGACTAATGTGATGTGTGAATGGCTTTATGTTGCTGCCATAACCACAATACTAACTTTAAACCTACAACAACAAATCATGTTTTATTAAAAAAGAACTAGAAATAAAATGTTATATATGCTGAAACAATAATCACATCAAAATGAATAAATAGAATAATAAAAATAATAATTACATCAAAATGAATAAGAAAAATACAAGAAAAATAATAATAATGACAGCAAAATGAATAAACATATAATACTACTACTACTACTGCTACTACTACTACTACTACTACTAATAATAATAATAATAATAATAATAATAAGTACATCAAAATGAGTAAATAATAAATACAATATAATACATATAATAATAATAAAAATAATAATAATGATGACATTAAAATGAATATATATATATATATATATATATATATATATATATATATATAATTATTATTATAATAATAATAATAATAATAATAACAACAACAACAACAACAACAAAAACAACAACATCTAAAAGAATAAATAATAAATATAATATAATAATAATAAAAATCTATCAAAATAAATAAATAAGAAAATTATAGTAATAACAACAACAACAATCACATAAAATGAATAAATATATATAATATAATAATAACAACAACAAAGACAACTACATAAAAATGAAATAAATATATATATATATA
>CAIGQZ010001345.1:8773234-8813855 GCA_903798205.1 Danio tinwini | reverse complement strand
GAGAGAGAGAGAGAGAGAGAGAGAGAGAGAGAGAGAGAGAATTTTGGAGTTTATTGCCATTTCAGTTTCTTTGGCTATGTCTTGGCAAAAAAAAATTTAAAAACAGATTAAGTTTACCACAATTTATAAATACCACTTTTCTATAGTTATAAAATATTCTAACAATTAAAAGTCAACAAACAGCAATAAATAATACACAAGGTAAAATACATAAATAATAATAATGGTAATATATTAGATAAAAATCTTAAACAGTTTAAGGTTTACTTTTTATTTAAAAAAAAAAAAGTTAAATTTTAGAAGGATTCACATTTAAAACTATTTCATTTTAAGTCTCTCCAGATAAAAACTGTTGTCTGATAACATTAAAAATAGGGCATTCCACAAGAATATGTTTAACAGTTTGGCTTCTTTTGCAATATTGACATTTTGGTGGTTCTTCTGAAAATCCTATCATTATTTATTCAACCTCATGCTGTTGCAAACCTAAAACGCTTTCTTCTGTTAAAAAGTTATTTTGAAGAACGTGTAACCCAACAGTTACTAGTCCACACTGACTTGCAGTGTGTATTTTTCTCTACCATCAACAGCCAGCAACTCTTTGGTCACCCACATTCTTAAATATATCCTGTGTTCAGCACAAGAAAGAACTGAATACAGACATTTGGGACATCAGATTGAACAAATACTGATAGAATTTAAAGTTTTGGATAAACTATCCTCTAATGACAAGTGGCAGCCTGTTAAATCTATTATTCTACTATTATTCTGCAGTCAATTTAAGACCTGAACAGTCACACATTCGTTTTACACTTAACTGTTGACTTTCACATTAGAAAACCAACTGTGTTTGTATGTAAATCTTGTGTGGTTTTGACAGCTTTAGCACAATCAGACGTGAAGGATAACCAAGTTCTATAATGAAGCGCTGTTTGACAGGAGTTGTGGTGAGTTTGCACAAATAGTGTTCTTCTGGTGTATGCGCTCAGAAAAAGAGTGCATAGCTCCATGCAAATGAGGTATTTAACAGACTAGGCTTAAAAGCACATGCAACTATTGTACATTTGCTATTATGAATAAGTGAGGTGTATCATGATATATTAAAATATTTCTTCAAAAGTAGATCGTGGAGACATTTAAATTTTTTAGGCCACAATCAAAAATCTTTATATCGCACACCTACTTGGCAACGGTTGCATTTAATGTCACCTTTGGTTAAATATAATCCTCAAAAACAATACAATTAAGAAATAGACACCAAAAAAAAACATCAAACTGAAAGGCAAGGTGACTAATAAAATGTTAGGTGTAGTTTTGTCACAATACTGGAATTCGATATAAATCGGTACTGAAATTTTTGAAACTTCCATTTCCTACTAACATTTGAGCACATTCTTAAACGGCGCTGGTATGCCATTGTGTTCACGTGCTCCACAAAAAGGACTGTGATTGGCTGTGAAGGTCATCAGTTCACCAAACTCTAAACGCTGTTTATCAAGTGTTACTACAGATACAGAGACACTGGAGTGTTTCAAAGGCACGAAGATCAGCTGGTCTGTTTATAAGATGACATACGAGCGATCTGCTGACAATTTGACTCATCTTCGCGCCTTTAAATCATTCAAGTGCCCCTATATCTGTGGTTACACTCAGTAAACAGCAGTGAGTTTAATGAACTGATGACCTTCACAGGCAATCACAGTCATTTATGTTGACGACCTCCTCCTTCGCTCCTGTAGATGTCGCTAACTCGCGATCAACAAAACGTCTAGTACGGTATCAGAAGCAAGCAAGAGTGAGCATGGCGGAAAATATGAAGGTGCCTCCTGCTTTTAGAGCTGCACTTTGGTTTTAACGCTATACCAGGGAGTACTGAATTAGATAAAAAAATGCCATTTGTAAGCTTTTCAATATATATAGTTATCTGTTCAATCACACTGTGCAGTTCTAATGAATTGGAATGGATGGAAAATAAATTGGAATTGGAATTTTAATTCGTCTGCCGACTTTATCAAGTTGTCAATATAATGTGACATACTAATACGAACTACTGCAATATATCACAATATTTATTGTATCTCAATATATCATGATATATTGTATTGTGACCCATATACCATGATATGTATCTTATCGTGAGGCTCTTGCCAATAAATAGATTTGATATAATTTTGTTTATCGGCCCAGTCTATGTATAAATGTACATGTGTAAATAAAAACAATTAAGTGTACACATGCATAAGCAAAAAACAATTAAGTTCACACTTAAGCATTTAAAGAGAGAGAATCGTTTTTGTTGGTTCCACCATTAACAAAGACATGCTCTAGATCTGTTTTACATCCCCCAAAACGCAGTGCGAGATATTTGTAAAACCAAGGGCCTGTTGATACTAATGCAATCGGTTTAATCAATCACAGCCGGCGAGCAGTGCTGTGACGTCGCGCCAAAAAGGAACATCAATCGGTGTGCTTCTCCACAGCAGCGGCGCGGGTCCTCAGGAGAGCTCTGAGCACAGCTATATCAAAAAGAGCACAAACTTCAAGCTGCCTGCTCTATTCCCCAGCTCATTTCTGCCTGCCGATGAAAAGCACCACTATGTTTCCCTGCACAGTGACCTAAACAGGATTCCCCACTGCATTATCAAATAGGCTCAGCTGCACGTTTTACAGGGTATTAGGGCTTATATAGACCTTCGCACAACTAGCCAGCTCAGGCTATCGAGAATTTCATACAAGTAACACGTCAGACTGGATTTAAAGACTTGGTGCTTCCTCCAGGCCACAGTGTTTGTTGGCTGCACATGCTGGTCAGACTAACTACAACCTGGCCAAAGGCGGCTCTACCTCAACAATCACCCGTAGAAATTGCAACAGACAGGCATGGAGAAGAAAACTTGCCAAGTAACTCTGACAGAAAACAGCTTTGGATCAAATCCTGTTTTCACAACGCTCGCTGCTACTTGCCTCTTTTTAAATCAACATTCATGAAAATAAAGATCAATCTTGCGTTGGCTGAAAAGTGCAAAACAAAAACGGAACCTCTAATATGAGAGCGCGAAATGGCTGCGTAAAGATGAAGTGCACTTGAAAGGGTGCGTAGCCGCTTCCCTTCCTCTTCAGATAAACGGGAAAGTAAAGATTACAGCCTCTGGTACAGCTAAACCTGACAACTAGGCAAGAAAAAAAAGCTGGAGCCAGTGAATTTAGAAATGCGAGGAGCCTGCGGGAGGACAGTAGCAGGACAGAATTGGGCTGTTTGTCAGTGTGAGAGGTGTGTTTATAGAGCAGGTATAAAAATGAAGAGAAATGGCTTATGACAGGCACACTGGCGCGGTTGACAAGCAGCCCTGTCAATGGCAGCCTGTCATCTTGAGTAGACGGGCAGCTGCTCTCCTCATCAACCTACAACACTACAGGCTGATTACTGAGCTCCGCCGCCACGTCACAGCCACATTAATCACCTTATGATGAGTTACTGCACTGACCGCCAGAAAGAACGCGCATGCATACACTAACCATATACATCCTTTATTTTTGAGCATTTTACATCAAGTCACCATGGATAAATGATAAAAATAAACTTTTTTCAAAATCATCCCATTGATGTGATGCTTAAAAGGACTTGTTGGCTAATCGATCACAATGAAAGCCCTGCATAATCAGGCCACTTGAGTTCATTAGAGAGACAATGACCTGACATGTTTACATGAGATGCATGTTTTTTTTGATATTGGAGTAAACAGAAGAGCATAATCATCAAACACCATGCAAAATAGCCTCAAGGTGCATTTGACTTTTTTCACTTGTGGCTGGTTGCTGAAGTACAATGAAACATGACATTGGTAAATTTCCAAAACCTTTATTCCATGCTAGCAGATAAAAATACAAGCTGTAGGAATGTGCCACTGTTGTTTAAATGTATTTTCTAAAGTATTTTTCTAAGAAATTTAGTTATGTTAATTAATTATTGGTGTGTTCTGTAGCCATTTGAAAAAAATGTATTTTAAAGGGGGCTAATAACACTGACCTTCATTTTTAAAGCTTTTATTCCGGCCTAACTAAATGAAATAAGACTTTCTCCAGAAGAAAATATAGGAATTTATAGGAAACACTGTAAACATGTTTTTTCTCCGCTGAATAGAACTTGGGAAATAAAATAATAATAATAAATAAAACATCTGCTGCATAAAATATATGCCAGAGTAGTTGGCGGCTCATTTTGCTGTGGTGACCCTTGATAAATCAGGGACTACGCTGAAGGAAAATGAATGAGTAAACTAATATTTTTAAAAAAAAATATTAAATAATAATAATAATCATCATTTCACAAATTTTCACTAAAACTCAGGGCTAATTATTTTGCCTTTAACTGTATATAAAAAAACTGCAGTATTTTTTTTCTAACTAGCCCTTGGGAAAAGTTACATTTGAATGTAAGGCATTATAATATGGAGTTACTCCCCAAAAAAGTAACTAGGTGCATTACATAGTAACATTTTATGGAAAGTTACGTTACATTTGAGTTACTTTTTTATACCTGCCTGAGGCTTGATCTTTCTTTCAGAACTTGCAGGTAATTTTTTTAGTTTTTAAATAGAGAAGCTCTGCAATGAACAACACACTGTATAACCTTCATTTACCTTAAAATAAAACTAATTAAAAAAATTAGAACAATGTTACCTTCTGAGAACTTCCTGACGCTTTACATGCTGTATATAAAGATAATCGAAAGGTTAAAGCAATGTGTTTACTTTCGTATTTTTGTGTTATTAGTATTAGTTTAGTAAAATCACTGTCCATTGAGACTAGGCATGGGCCGGTATAAGATTCTGATGGTATGATAACCTTGGATAAAAATATCACGGTATTGTGATTACTGCTCTTAAATATGTTATTTTTAAATGTCTGGGTAAAAAACTAACTTTTTCCTCTTTGAAAACAATGTATTTTAATTTTTTTAATATTTATAATAGTTCGGAGCTGTAAACATGTTAGGCTAAATACTTCAAACGAATCGCTGATTTCTGCTGTCTTCATTAGTTTTAAAAACACTTATTTCTTTACAATTTAAAACGGCATGTTTGGATATTTTTTCTGCTGAAAATACTGTTGTCCTAAAAACAAAAAAGTAAATAAAAAAACTAAACAATTAAAAAAAAAACAACATACCTTAGGAACGTTATTACAGAAAATTTTGGCGGTTTTAAAACCTTGACTTCTCCAAATCACGGTATACCTTGAAAACGGTTATTGTCCCATGCCTAACTGAGATTATCCTCCTTTTTTCAATGTGTTCAAAAAATAATGAGAATACTTCCATCACAGAAATGTAAGGCTCTGCCATCTTGGTTCTTCTCTGTTCCACAAGAAGCTTATTTTCTCATTGAGTGTATTTCAACATGATTACGCTCATTTTAATTCAGCAAACTATTTTTAAAATAGTATTAATCTAAAAAGTAACGAGTTACATTTTTTAAAAAGTAACTTAAATATTATTACATAATTCTTTAAAGTAATGTTACTTTACTCGTTACTTAGAATATAATGTTTTCTTTTTATGTCATGTCAGCAACCAAGGCTATTTTCTTGATGGCAAGATCATTTCCTCATTACTTTGAAAAGTAATATTACTTATTATTATTACTATTATTATTATTATTATTATTATGCATTACCCCTAACACTGTTCCTAACACTATTATTAGCATTAATTTTTCTACAAGGGACTAATCTGCTAAAGTGTTTAGGAATTAGTCGGTCACCTTATGAGGTGGCTCTATTTTGTAATCACAAACAGTTTCCAGAAACAGTGTTGAGGGACGATTAAGGTGTCATGACCCCTGCACAACTCTAACAGCACTAGACGAGCAATCTACATCATCCACACAGCATGCGATGAATAACTCACTACTGCAGAAAGGTCAACCATCCACACCTTCTCATGTGCAAAGAGTGTCTTATTGATACCAACAGGAGGAGCGTAAGCAGCGAAGTTCACAGGACAGACTAGCAACAATGCAGCAGTTCATGTGGTGTCTGAATGGTGACCAGGACCAATTAAGCAATGGCGAGTCCGCCCTCAACAGTACCCACAGATGAATAACGCGCTGTGGGGCAGGTGAGGCTTGAAGCCATTACACATCAATCACCGGAGCAGGACCTTTTGAAAGATACCAGCTGTCTTAATGGAAAAGGGAGGGAGAGAAGCAGGGAGGGAGAAAAATCAGCCATTTGTAAAAGCCGATGAAGAGAGAGAGAGAGAGAGAGAGAGAGAGAGAGAGAGGGGGGGGGGGAAAAAGCTTCAGGGGTCTCAGCCAACAGCACCTATTTTACCATTTCCATTACTGCAATGAAGTCAAGGGGTGTGAGCCAGGAGGTTTTAAATAAAAATACATTTCTCCTTCAGAGCAGCGGATGAATTAGACCTTCTCACCCCTCCAACCACACAGTTGCTCTTCCACTATTAACACATCACCTCACAATGGGCACGCAGCAGGGCTCTATTACAAAACACACTCCTTTTTTAACATTACTCTTTCATGCTGCATGTTTTATTCATCCTAAATCACTCTCCTATTACGCCAATAGGCCGACACATTCATCTCTGTGATTTGAGGCAAAAGCCAATAAAGGATCAGGCAAACACAAATGCTATTTCCCCAAGAAAGCCCAAAGTGCCAGGTGCTTTATGTGCAAATATGCTTGAAGATTGTTTAGAATATAGAAAGTCAACTAGGCAGATGGCAGCGAGAGAGCAAGTGCTCACAAGAGGTGTGTGATCTTTTATGGCCTACGATATTATAGAAACTGTCGTTAATAATGTGTGAGCTGACACTTTCGATTTTGTCACGCAACTTGCTCATAGCAAACACATCTTGAAAGTCCAAAAAGAATTCACTGCGTGGTGAAGTTGTAGAATGCTGTTAGAAAGCTCCTATAATTAAAGTTACGAAAGCAAAAATAAATCCTTTTATGGGGTTTTGCTTTTTTATTATTAAGATATGATACAATTATGTAATCTCACACAAGTAAAAGAGTTTCCCTCAAATACCAGCTCTTGTAAATATGACAACTGATTTTTTTGTTTATTAAACAAGATAATTATGACTGAGGTACTTTCTGTATGTATTTTTGTTCTTGTTAAGCTTATGAAGGCTCCACAATATTGGTAAAAATCTAACATTGCAATATTTTTTCATTGTGCTATAAATAAATATTGTGAAATGTATCCAATTCCAATAGATTTGTTGAATAACTATTTGGAAAGAATTTATCATTTTAGACTGATGTGTACACCATGATTTTATATAAAATTTACTTTAATGTGTGATAGGACTAAAAAGTGGTCGTAAATAAATATTTTCTTAATTCAAAAAAGTAGCGGCTTGGGCACGGAAACAGTATTTCATATGTCACGACTTAACAAGCAGACACAGTAATTGAATAATCAAACGTAAAATAACACTGCATAGTCTTCGTTTTATAAACAATTCAATAATCGATTGTTATCAATTTGTCAAAGTTACAAATGGTACAATACCTTATGCCTAAGTACTTTTAAAACCCTCACAGGCCTTAAATATACATTTGCGAAATGATAAATAACAATCCAGACTCAGCACTGCGCATAGCTGCAATGTGACTATTGTGAATGATCCCATTGCGATAACGATGCTGAAACAATATATTCACTCAATAGTTCACTCAAAAATTACATTTCTACCATGATTTACTATTCATTTCTTCAAAACCTATTAGAGATTCTTTCTTCTGTTAAATACAAAAGAAGATATTTTGGAAAATGCTGGTAGCTGGCACCCACTGACTTAAAGTATTTTTTTTCAACTATGAAAGTCAATGGCTGCCAGCAACCAGCACGGTTTAAAATATCTTTTCAACAGAATAAAAAATGGACAAGAGGGAGAATGAATGAGCTAATTGATTAACTATCACTTTAACAGCACCATACACAATTTAAGCACACCCATGCATTTATATATAAAAATGTTTGCTTGAGTATTCAAACCAGTTTATGGTTGTTTCATGTGGCACCATATTTATTTATTAATTAAAATCTCTTGCTTTTGGTTCATTTTGTGTTCATATTTTACCTGGACTGCACTAAAGTTAATTTAGAAGTGGAGCGCGTGTCATCTTTTCAGTAGTCTCGGCCCACTTGTTTGATGCATAACACTGTTCCCACACCAATAAAGCAACAAGGTTTGTTTGATTTTAACCAAACCTGCTACTGAGCACACCCCCCAGAAAAAACACAGTATATATTTCTTCTGATCCTATCACGATTTTCAAACGGTGCGTTATGAAACCGACATTTGACTGCTGAGGATTACCGAAGGCTTTCCAGAAGGAAGTTGTGAAATGCACGTCAGATGTGATTGTTTTGGGCGAGTAAGATTAGCCTTGGAACACATCAAACAAAACATTATCTGCGATACGAGTAACTGAGATTTATCAGACAAATGCCTCATTCCAAGCTCATCCAAGAGAGCTACTCTGAAAACAGCTTTGTTGAAATCAATCTTTTTTGCCAGAGTGCCAAGCCGAAAAGCTCGATAAAGAAATAAATAAACAGACATCTGAAGCATAACAACAACAACAACAAAACATCAGCAAAATCTGGTGGAGAGTTATCAAAGCGATTTCTGTTATTGCTGATGAAAAGCACCACACTGCCTCTGTACTGTGTGAAATTATGACTCGCAGCACTTCAATTCCAACAGTTTCACATGATCACACAGAACAAGCGCGTATAATCCGCACTGAAAATCCTGATTCACACCATCGGTCTGCTAATAACAGGCGTCTTTATCTGATGGCGCACATTTATTCTCAAACCTTTCCTACTAGAAAAGATTGAATAAAATCCAACCTACTTGAAATCTTAATGGCTGCTACTGACTAGTTCCAACAATTACTCAGTGCTTCTCGATAAATGGCTGCTTTATTGATACGGTCCTGTAGCACGATGGAGGACCCTCTCCACACGGGAACTGTTTTTATTGAGTTTTAAATTGCGTCGACAGGCTGATGGATCTTTAAGTATTACCACAGCCCATTCCATTAAGTGAAATAATATGAGAAAAGGCCTTCCTTCAAAGCATAAGGACTCGCATTATACCGTCTAACATCTAAGAATTCTATTATTTTAATGTAGCCTTCATGAACAAACAGACTTTTGTGAGATCTAGATAAAAAATAAAGTTGTGAATGATCAGTCAAGATAAAATTTGAGATTTTTTTCACCATTTAAAATAAGAATCTGAAACAGCATTAAAAGAACCAGAAACGGCGTTATAAAGTGCATAAAATTATTTGCACACATACCATACACACACATTTAAAATAAAGATAGACATGTATATTGTATCAACAGGGTTCTTGCAGGTTTCATCAAGTCAAATTTAGGACTTTAAGACCTTTAGAACATTATGACAAAACTTTAGACTTAAACAGGGATAAATGCTAAGGATTTTTTCCTAATGGCCCAGCGGTAAACTTTTACTTGCCCAATAAAAAATTTATAATTTTCTTCGCCACATTTTAAATAATGTGTCAAAACAAGCAAACCCTAGTTGCATAGATATACAATTTTTTCAACGGGTTCTCTTTTTAAAAGAAAAGCCTTAAAAAATAGAATGAACTAAATATTAATGAATTTGCATAGACAAAACAATAAAAACCCATTTAAAACATTAAGCCTTACAAGACATTCTTTCAGTGAATTTAAAGCCCCGGTCAGATCACACTATTTTTACTATGTTGGTTACGAAAGTCACTATGTCAGATTATTTGATTGTTTTTCTTGATAAAATCTTAATTTGTCATGGGTAACGAGATGCTCAAGACAAAACCTTTAAAATAATGACATACTAAAAAATTTGCAAATATATAACTGAGGTTTGTGATACAACAATCACAGTGAATCATTCACCAAATCCTTATTTTCCACAGAGCGAAACAAATCATCCGCCCGTACAGTTGAGTAGTGGAGGGGAACAAACAAAAATATAATTTGTATATTTTTCTTGGAAAACAAGAATATAAACAAGAATAACGAATAACATTTGGGGTGATGTGCTTCAAAACAAGTCTGCTATATACGCCAATACATGAACGCCAAAACATGAATTGCCATGAGATTGTGTTGGTTTGTTAAATAAAATAATAATCTAGCCTAAATAAAATTGAAGTGAAATTATCACAGTAGCCTATATTAAACTGTTTTCACTATTAATGACAAAATTTGAATAAGCAGGAAATACATTTGCAACATATTTACAGCACTGAACTTGTTTACAAATTACCTCAGAAGAACAAAACTCTGTTGGAAGGATGAGAGAACTTGAGAAGATGAGATGTCTGCATATTTGTGCCAGTGTTTCAGATAACATCGTTTAAAACCCCTTAATATTTTGGAAAAGGTAGTTAAAGTTTGCATAACCAATGATTGGTCTTATCCACCTGTGACCCACCCATAAGTAAATATGTAGCCTATTTTTTTGATTACCTGACCAGCGCATTAACGGCAGCACTCACTAATATAACCAAGAAATTAAGTGCTCCTATTGCAGTTTCACCCACGTGACGGAACTCGTCGTGAAGAATGAGAAAAAATTTAACATGCTAGACTTTCTGCGATGGTGTTGTAGGGAGTCGCAGGCATGCTATTGTTTGTCGTAAACTATGCCACATTACACAATAAGAAATCATTAAATCTTGTGTCAAAATGCCCATTTGTCGTTTACAAGTCCCCAAGACACCCTACGTCAAGGAAATCGTGCCGAAATAGTGAAAAAAATTTTATTAAAATTTAAGACACTTTAAGACACCCCACAGACACCCTGATCAATATCTTGCAAGTAACACTCACAATAAGCCTAACACAGAATAAAGATGCATATAAAACAGGGCTTCTGATTTACTACACCAATAAAAACACTTTCAAATACACGCTTCTACGTTTCAGAAAGAGGAGAATCTGTATCTGATTATCCCTTTTAATGTTTGTGTTATCTAGTCAGCATATACACCTCTCTTCTTTAATATACTGTCAGCTTCAGATCTCAAGAGGGCATCTTACAAACACTGGCTGGGAAAAAAAATGAATTCAGCCGCAGCGTATCTCCATAGTGTCAGTACACAAACGTTGATGATTTATACACAGAAATCAGGAGGCTAATCTGAGCCCTGAGGAGTCAGTAAACCAGGGGCTAAAGGCAAGGCTCCAAGCAATCGGAGTATGTGAGAGTAAGTGGTTGTGTACGAGTGTGTATTCCCTTTGCACGGCTCCCGGAGGGGCCGGCTCCCCATCAGCGCTTGTGTCTATTATCAGCATCGTGCCTGAGAGTAACTTCATTTCACACTGTAAGACACAAACACATTGCAAACCACACGGAGGCCTCTCAGACTGGTTTGTCCGTGTGGCAGAAAGGGTGGGGGCAATGTCTGGATAGTGAATGGCAGTGCTTTTAGCCCAGTCGTATAGACAAACACTTCTACATGGATTATGAACAGATGAGGAGCGGAAATGTGATGAGAACAAGAGTGGCGAATGGCAAGGGATAGTTCAATAAAAACATGCATCATTTATTTAGCATCATGTCATTTAAAACCTCTATGATAGAGCAGGATAAATTAAGAAAATTTAGGGTTTATTTAGGAAAATTATCAGCAGAAATTAGCATTTTTGGTTATGGTTCTTATACATAACTATGTAAGAATCACACATGTTCACTGAATATGCTCAGTATCACAGAAAAATATAAATACTCAATGGGGTATATGCACACAGGTTTTTAATTTCTGTCAGCCAGCCCCAGGGCTTCCGGTTAATTGTCATCCCGTACAAAATCGCCCCGTTTAAGATCTGATTTCTTTATATAAAAAAAAATATCATCACTGCCTGGCTGACATATGATATAAAGTGGGTATTAGACCAAACAAGAAGCACTGCATTAAATTATATTTTTCCTGCCATGTCTTTAAAATATTGAATTAAATTTTACACCAGCATTTTTTATAGAATTTCTGCACTAGCCTGCTGCTAATGAAAGCACCTGCGTTTAAACTGTCTTTCGCCTCTTTTTACACTTAAGCAACCAAATGGATGCTTAAGTCTATTAAACTGATCATATTTGAATTACATTACAACATTGATGCTGTAAAAGGGACCTTATGAAACTGAAAATAGTCACAAAGCTTTAACTGGAAGTTCATCATTGGCTGAAAAACACTAGCTGTGTATGTAGCCCATTCTACTCAAATAACACACTGACAGGACATTTCTATGTAGTATACCTGTTCCTGTTGCTTTTAATAGCCCTACTTTGCTGCCATGGCAACACTGGTAAAATGGTTCCTCTCAACTCGTTTACAGTCAATCAAATGTGTTTATTTTATACTTGTGTATTTTTTGTAGTAGTAGTAGTAGTATTACTTAAATTCTTGGGCTAAAGTTAAAATTCTTACTAAATTATATTATTTAAGAAAAATTGTGTTACACAAAGCATTTTTGGTATTGGTTTCAGGCCAGAATTTTAAGTTCTGTGCATGTAAAATGTAGAACAACTATTTTTCTACCATTTTGAACAGACACTTCAATGTCTAGCGATTCTAAAAAAAAAAAAAAAACAATACATTTTTGTAGTCTATTTGAAAGTATTACTTATTTGGACAGAACTGATTAAATGATTCAATGTTTTCTCTGTAGCATTTTTAACAACTCTCTTGAATGAACAATTTAATGACTAACATGTCTTTAAATTTACTGGTTATCACCAATTAGTTGATAGAATCATCTTTTAAATAACCAAATTACTTTGGTTTTGATTTACTTTTACAAGGAATGTCAACTGACTTCAACTATTACACACATAGGCATGGGCCGGTATAAGATTCTGACGGTATGGTAACCTTGGATAAAAATGTCATGGTTCGACTGTATTGTGATTATTGCTCTAAAATGTTATTTTTAAATGTTTGGTAAAAAACTAAAGCCTTTTTTCCTTTAAACACAATATATTTTATTTTGAGAAACATTTAAAATATTTTGGAGCAGTAAACATGTTGAGCTAATTTAAATGAGTCATTGACTTTTGCTGTTTTCATTTCAAAAACACAAATTGCTTTACGATTTAAAACGGCATCTAAAGGTATCTAAAACGGAAAGAAAACGTACATATACCATAGGAATGGTATAGTAGAAAAATTTGGCAGTTTTAAAACCTTGACTTTTCCAAACCGCGGTATACCTTGAGAACGGTTATCGCCCCATGCCTATATACACACACACACACACACACACAAAAAACAAGTATGATGCGATGTGTGAACAAACGATTATTGCATCAAATGCCCAATCTATTATTGACGATTACTGATATCAAGAGGGCCATAATGTCTTTTTGCATTCAATAAAAAAGAGCCAGGGTATGCATATGAAACAAATCAATGCACATTTAGAGGAACAAGTATTTAAGGTGGGTAAACGTGGTATTAACCGCCAGACAGTCATTCTGCAGCAGACGTGCACTTGACTTGGCCTCACCAGTGCATGAACGATCAATACTCAATCAATGGTAGATAAACACATACGTCACTTTCTAAATCTATCCTAGATATAGAAAATATTAACAATACACTTCCCCACCTCTGCTGATCTGCTTTGATTCACGATACAATGCAAATACAGCAGTTTACAAAAGCCCATTCACTGTTTCAATGGGTTTAGATTGTCTAGCAGAGGCGCCTGCATGCCATTTCACCCCTCAATCAAAATACAATCAGCATAATAGCTGACGTAGAAAGACTGTTAACATGGTGCAGAGTGCGAGATAAAAAAAAACTATTTTGTAGCTAAAAGAAGACATCTAAATGTAGTCAGTTGATCAAAAGCCTCATGGCAGCACAGGCTGAGCCTCATTCAGAGTGAAATCAGGGAGGTCTCAGGGAAGCACTGGTCCTGACAGACACCCACCGAGAAAGGGGGGCTCAGCTCTGCGTCACCCTCCCCCCTACTAATCATCACATGAAACACAGGGCCTGAAGGAAAGATCTCAGCTCAGGCTTATTGTTCATTTATTCTCACTGCAACGTTACTCCAAACTCATCTTTGAAAACATAAGGTTAAAGATGATGAGGCCACAACGGCAATGCCATTAGGTCAATGCGTCAGACCATATCCAGACTAAATTATTTAGTTATCTGGCGGTGACTCCTTTTTTTTTTTCATTCACGAACTCTGGCAGATGGTCTCTCGAACAAGCTGGGCATTCAAAAACACACGTAACGGCTCTGCCAAAAGCACCTCCACCCCAGATACCACAGGACGGTATTACCTCTAATTAGGAGCGGCTTTTGTTTCTGGATCAGCCACCTCTCCAAACCCACAGCCCGACTGTCTTTAAGAGGCTCTAGTCTGAATAACACCCTCTTTGTTACTCCACCTCTCCATTTAAGGCTCAAATATAAATATAAATTCACCAGTCCTATTTCCATTGCGGGCCACACAAAACACAAGGTTGTTTATTTAAAGCCAAACTGAAAAGGGTTTGGCCAAGAGCACCTAAAGTGTCAAATCTGTGTCCTCCTCGATGTCTCTGAGCTCAAATGTTTAGAGGAATAAAAACAATAATAAAAAGTCACAGCTCTCTACACTGCTGGTGCAGTATGGAGTCCAAATGTGCAGCACTGTAAACATGATTGGAGATTTTGAGATTGTTTCCATGCCTTGGAGCGGCAGGCAGGAGGGGAAGTGACTGGAGGGTAATGAAAACGCTGCTGAAACAAGCAGGATCAGAGCTTCCCCTCTCCTCTCTGGACAGCTCATAAAACATGCATTGACTAGAACTATTACCATTCTGCCGTTTTAGTGTGGTGCACAGCTCCCAGGAAGAGTGCACACTTATCAACCTATATACACAAAGCAGACTTGCTTTTTTTTTTTATTTTAAACACTGTGACGTAGTAAAGCAGCTGTTGGGGAAAAAAAAAAAACATGCATTTACCAGAGGGAGGCACCTGAACAATAGGCTACCGCTGCTCACTGGGTTCAGGGTTGTGTTTAAAGGAGTGTACAGTGGCAGGCGGGAGATTAACTCGTAATGCATTCATGTGTGAAATGGAGACTTTATCCCTAACTGATAATGTTGCAAGGCTTCCAGAAAACACAAGTCTGATGATTTTTTATCATTTCAGAAAAGCAACCATAATGTATTAGATTAACGCTGACAGGCTTTTGGTATGTTTGCACAATGCAGACTCTTAAAACACCCCTGTGTTTTTAAACAAAGCACGATGGGAGGTGGGCAAGGGAAGTGGGGGTATGTTGGTCATGCTTTTCTAGTCAAGCAAGCACATTTAGGGCCATATCATACATGTATGCATATTTATATTTGTGTTTAAACTTGTATTTGATTTGTCCACCTGTCGGGTTTGGAAAGGTATGTGTCACAATATGGGGCATATGACGCGTGTTTGGATATAACCACACTTGACTATTGTTCATTTATTGGTTTGCTGGAAATTAGAACTAAATTTAGAAATAGTTTTAAAACAAATAATTGCGCTTAAATGAAATTATATTTTTAGGCTAATGGATGTCTTCAGTGTAGTGATTTTCCATTGTTTTCTTATCTACAAAAGTAAAGGAGTAAAGTAAAGAGTAAAAGTAAAGTTAAAAGAAAGTAAATAGGCAGAATGGAAAACGCTCATTCTTTATCCTCGCGCAGTCTGTTTAACTGTTTTCTTGCTGGTGAAGCGTTAAATTTTTCCACTAACAAAGTCCGGCATGTAAATAGCAAATGCACCATGGTGCTACACAACTGACTCTTAAAGGGAATATGAGATGAGACTCTGATTGGTTTAATGCATGTTATGCTCAAAACACACCCATAACTCATTAGGAGAATAGACAACCCTGTTAGACCATGCGCCAGGGCACAAAGTGTTTTTTTTCTGTCTTTAAAATAGCAAAATTGACCCTTAATGTGTTTGCGCCATGCGCTTTAGACTTTGCCTAGATCATTAAAATAGAGCCCTTCACTGAGGATTTGAGTTATAGTAGTTTTATTGCAAAAGAGCTGGTAAATGGTTTTAAACGTTCACAAATTTCCATATCTGAAATTGTATATATAATTAATGATTATATTTACTATTAGCCTTCATCAAACTCAAACCCCCTGTAGTTCAAAAGAAGATTGGACCCTATTGATTTTCATTGTTTGGATAAACACCACTAAGGCTTTTTAGAATCTCTTCCATGTTCCATAGAAGAAAAAAGGCCTACAGATGTGAACTATCCCTTTAACTAGCCTGAGAAAATAGAAGCCACAAATTGCCTTCATTAGAGCTGCAAGTAAAAAAAAAATGCTGTTACAATTTTCCAAATTAGAGAACAGGAATTTCTGCCACTTCTTTGCACAGAGCCTCTATTTCCCAAGAGAGCCGAATCAGATCATTTTAAAGACACTGAAAATAGTGTACTTTACAGGTTTTAAGAGTGTGCAATGATCACAGTGTTATTCTGAGACGCATTCACAGGCTTTGAGCTTTTTAGCGAGCATTACAATTTCTTCCACAGCACGACAAGGAATGAACCTCGGGGGGGGGGGAGTTTGTGTGCGTCCAAGTTAAAATAGCTAGCAAATGCACGGGTAAGCTCATAAACAGAGCAAGCATGTTCAGCACAGAGCCACATTCATCCAAGTGTATACACATGTGTCAATCTAAATGAGTAGTCCATTGACTGCTGAGCAACTGTATTTTCCTCTAAACTGCATACTGGGCAGAGCTAATAAAAAGCTCGGCTGAAATGAAATGTGGCCTGACCTTTTCCGATCTCTTTCAGTCGCTCCTTTACGCAGATTTCCAGTTCCCCTCATGTATCACACTGTAAAACAGGCTCTTTTCTACCTTGTGTCCCATCAGAAATGCTAACTGGATGATGGAGAACCCAACCACTGCCGGACAAGCATGCTCTAAATCAATTCACATTGGAAAAAAAGATTTGTTTTCTCTGATAATTATAAGCCCACATGCTCGTTGTTGTTTATCATCTTCTAAAAAACACACAATTTGATGAAGACTTACTCTGTTAGCAATAGAAGCATCTTAATAAGCTGTTCTACAAAGATAACGTGTTGCTCTGTGGAGCCATCGCATGTTGTACATCTCTAACCCTCTGTTGCAAAAGCAGATCTAAAATTCAATAATGAATGTGGAACTGCCGCAATTAATGTCTACGAGAATCCAAGCAGTCTGAAAAAAAAACACATCAGTAACCTGATTAATTTTATATAGGAATAATCTGTGATCAGAATTACCAAGTGAGCCCAAAAACAAATTAGATTTGAAGCTAAGAGCCCCATTGATCAGCAGTCATCTAAAATGGTCATGAAAAGAGGCTGGTAATCCAACCCAGCCGTTCGGAAGTGCCTGAGAGAGTTGCATCTCCACAATGGAAACATTCTGTCCACAATGTAATCCATTGTGTTCATTGGGCGAGCGTTTTGGAACCTGTTCGATTGCACTAAAGCGGCCCAAATCATCATGAGTATAAACAACACGAGGAGGATCCTTTTTCAACTTGGCTCAAGAGTCAACAACTGCACTGCTCCACTTCCAATGGCATTTGACTGACCCATAGAAATAGTGAAGTGCAACTGTCAAAACATTGCTGCTCTCCAGAACATTCCACTCGGTCTCCGTACAATTCCATGACTCAGGCAATAAGTTTTATTTCATACAAGCGAATATTTATTAGTATCCAGTGTTGCTTTAGTAGATCCCTGGTGGCCTGTGCTTCAGTTCCAAAATAAAAAAACTACATAAACTAAGCTCAGTAAAAACAGATGCCAACAACTATAATCATTAACTTTTCAAGCCACTGGGAGTGTGAAAAGAACAAGATTATATAATCAGCTCTCTAAAACACTCAAGACTGCGTGCTTTGTCCATTGACAAACTGTTTAAAGGAATCAGACAAATATTAAGATAATCCTGCAACACTTTGCTTCAAGCTGCAAGACTTTCTGCAGCCATTTTACAAGCTAGCGCACAACGCAGCTTCTTTGAATACACAAGGTGATTCTAAGAAAGACAAACACATGAATGAATCAAGAGCACGTATACTAATAACCTTGGGCTGTCTAACCATTCTATTGCTTTATGGAACAGTATAGCGTATAAATAGCAGATCCATTTCTACCCAGTCTGTTAGGGCTCTATTTCAGCTTCCCCATCATTAAATATTTATCCTTGCGGAGTGGCGGATTGTACCGAGGTGATAAGCACTTAGGAATCCAAATTTTTCAAGCCCCCACCCATTTCCCATGTCGCTAACCCTCCATTTCCCACCCCCATATGCAACAGAGACGTTTTTTCGAACGGATTATCTACAAGTGCTCCTTTAATCGGCACAAGACAGGACTGAAACAGTGCCCACATTCCCAAAGGAAAGGCGCTCTGCTGGCTTTATCAGGGGAGAAATCTTTTTCAAATACCAAAGGGATGAAATAACTTGATTTGAGGAAGACTTCTTCCTTTGTAAAAAAGGTTAAAGGGGACGGGTCGGGGGAATTTCAGCATCCGCTTCAGCTCTTTGTGTTCATGACAACACATTATCACTCAAAATGGGAGATTAAGCTTTCGCCAAAAATTGAATGGGTGGTCAAAGCAAATCCAACAGAAATTTAAGCAGCACCTCTGCTTGTTGCTGCTGCTGCTTGTGTGAGTGTTTGGCTCGGGTTGAATTTGGCATCTTAAAGCATATAATGATGAAAAGATTTCATGGCTCAGCCTTGTGGGTGGTAGCTGCTGGGTGTGAATGCATCTCTAGTGGACCCTGCGTGCTTCAAAAGCTTCTAGGGCCGACCCACGGTACTTCACAGGTATTCTTGGACGGACAACAAAAACATCCTTTTTAAGGCTCAATAGGGAATGGCAGCTCAAAATGGATAGGCTGAATTCCAAACAGAGTCTTTACATATGGACTCGGAACTCTCCACAAGACAAGAAAGGAGATCTATTAGGTGTTTAGCGAATTCTCAAGTTCACACAAAGCCAACTGCATACAAAAGGACAGCAATTTGTTTTCCAAATATAACATTTATCTAAGTATTTAGACACCCAAGCACATATTTGCATTGATGCAGAATACCAGATGCATAAAAAAAATAAAAATAAATAAAAACTCAAATTATAATTTACCCACAAGTATAAAACTAGTTCAACATGAAAATGAGCCCTGATGCATTCTGCTTAACATTATTTTTTTTAAATACTTTGAAAGTGTTAATTATACATGAATGACAGAGTGCTCAGCATGAGTTCACCCCTCACAAATCTATCTTAAATCCACATTATTAATAGGAAGCTATACAACATTGTGCATATTGACTTTATTCTTTAATGCAGAAAGTCGGTTTCGCGATTGTTTTAGAACTTCCTAGTCATTTCTACCATAGGCAGCTGAATCTGAATAATAAACTGCAGAAAACAGTCAAACTACTTGCTCTACAAACAAGTGTTTGCATGACAATACAGACAAAGCAGAATCATGTAATAAGAAAATGTCAGTTTGCAACATCAAGCAGCATCATGAGCGGTTTTTAACGTCTAAAAATTAATGGAAGTGACCGGACATCTCTAGCCAAAAAGATTCAAATGGCTGTGCTTGCTCGAACACCGAGAATAAGGTGAATACATTAGATTAGTCAGCACTGAAGCCAAATCTGGAGCTTATCTAACAAAATAACTTACGACGATGGTCCAAAAACTAGTACACCAAAATTAATGTTATAGAAAAATATTAAACACAAAATAAATTTAAAAAAAAAAAAATCAATATTGCAATATTTTAATCTTTCAATTTCTAAACAAAATTAAATTTTAATATATATATATCTGTTTAATAAATCTGTTTTGTTTAAATGCAACAAAATACATTGCCTATATTCACTGAGAAATTAATCAAAATATTTATTTTCATAATGGGGTGTACTCAATTATGCTGAGCACTATGCCCAGATATTCCAAGTGGAACAAAAAACAAACAAACAAACGTATATCCAAATGCAATTACGAACACATCCAAAAACATTAATTACTCCTGCAAACTCCACCCTACCTTCTAGCATATCATTATTTACATTACATTTAACAGTTACTGCATTGTGTACTAAACTACTATTAGGCAAACACTTCTTGTATTCCTTTCATATTATCAGCTTTAAAGCAGAAGAATGCCTGTAGTTTACTGTAGAGCAGCCTAACCAGCGGAATCCAGTTTTGAAACGACTGAAGAGATCAGTGTATTTAAGTGATGTGTCACACAGATGACTAACACTGGCCCAACTGTGAACCGCACCGTGACCCTGCACCAGCCATGTTTCTGCACGACCCTGACATGCAGAGAAACACTTCAGTAAATACAACAGAACCTAAAGCTGAACAAACAATGTGCTCTCTCTTAATGATTCACACAAACATAACCAATCGAGATCTGATAAGGAAAGGAGAGTTTCAGATGTCTCCAAATGGATGCAATCACCATTTTATCCCTGGGAGAAAAAGTGGCGCTATCAAGTGGGAATGCAAATATTCAATAGCTCTGCTCTGCTTAATGGCGACTGGAGTGGGATTGTGGTGTATTGCCACAATAGAGTATAATTTCCCTCCCGCTCTGATGGAGCCACTTCACTCTGATGAAGAACAGGAGCATTGAGCTGATTCTATGACCACAGTTTGTTTCCACCCCCCACCCCACCGTGCTCCTTTTTGTCCTCCCAATGGCAAGCAGCACAACCAGCTTGTCATTTTCAAATGTTACCGTTCAGGTCTCATTGATTTATCGTAATCAAAGATGATGCGAATGGCTACAACAAACACACGGCTCGCTCCGGCAAGGGTAAACAAACAGCAAAGGTCTCAGGGTATGGCGAGGTTTTAACCTCCATCTGAAATCCAGCATTCATTAATGCAGCGTTAACAGCCGGTTACGGCCAGTGGAACCGCAGTAGCAAAATCAATTACCTCAGCAAGTATTGATATGTCTTGCGGCCTGTTTACAATTTAATCTCTAACTTGTCAGAGCCATTATTTTCCTAATCACAACTTGCGCTCTTCTGCGCCTTTGTCTCTGGCTCATGTTTAAGGGAACAAAAAGGTCATAAGCTTGAGCGCTCCCCAGGGCGCAGCCTGCCACTGCTGTAATTATTCCTCAGCAAGAGATGACAAATGAAGTGGATCAAATCAAAGGTGTCAGTGGCTCTTATGACACCGGCCCAGTCGCACAGGTTAAAATGGAGGTCAAGCTAAAAGGGAAAAACTAGTTAATGCCAATCCACAATAATTATGTGCGCCTCTTAAAATGACAAACTGCTAATAATTCCACTAGGATAACAAAGAAAATCCATACCAACATCCATTTAATTTACGATCTAAAATGATCGCAGGAGATAAATAAAACAAAAAAAACACACCCACTGAAGTGTTCGTTACGCAAACTGCATCCAATTTAGAAAATATCTTAATGTTGAAACTAAATTATTTTGATTGGTTCTTGTAAATAATGGATATTCAAATAAAATGGTTTGGGTTGTTGTTACTAGAGCTTTGAAAATTGAAAACAATAAAAAAAGAAATAAAGTTTTACGATTTAAATAAAAAAAATTCGCCCACAGGTGAAGCTTATTAACCTATATAACCTTATTGTAATTATAAGACTTAAAAACGCTAAAGAAAAAAAGTTGTCATTTAAAAAACCAAATTTTACCAGCTTTATTTATAATTGCATACAAAACATTTATAATAATAATAATAATAATACACTTTTATACAATTGCATTAGAAGTAAACTCATAATAATTATTAAAAATGGGATAAAGATTATTTTTTATGAGCATTCATTTAGAGGTTTATTCATTTTTATTTTGTGTTATATCAGTTTTAATTTAAATTACCCACATTAGGCTAGTGGGATGCATTTTATTGCTTTTATTTACATAGGGTTGCTGCATCTGGTAGATTAGTCTAGTGCACTGAGCGAGTTAGTCAGTGTTGATATTTACAGTAATGAACATATTTGCGGCTGGGTCACGTCATTTATCCGCAAACAGTAACGTTGGATTCCAACATTAGATCGGTAACAGTCATAGATATTAAAAGTGTATACATTTATGGGTAAAAGTTCCTTTTATATGCGTATCGTCTACATTTATTGTCTTATACATTACTTCTCACTGTGAGAAATACAAGGTGTGGTGCATAGTCTTAAATGCACGTCTCGCGGGGGATGCGTGACTGCCAGTCCTGATTTATGATGAGGTTTTTTTTGGTGGGCAAGTTTGTGCGTCATTGTTGTTTTTACTGTTCATTTCATAAAGCGCAACATTTCTCTGAGTTCTCCTTCTGCTCGCTGCAGGTTTATTGTGCTTCTCTGTGGCAATGTAGGGGGAACAACGGGAGCCCAGAGGGAAGCGTCACGTGTTAGGGTGAAAACCGATTTTCATTCAAACAAATCACATGAACTTCACACTTAAGTCAGTCAATAAAATCCATTTATCGTCCAGCCTAAGTTGTTACCTAACACTGGGTTAAATATGGGCAAGACCAACCACTAGGTTAAAAGTGTCATTGTGGTTTAAAATAAATAAATAAATCCCAATGTTTGGTTTGTCCATATTAAACCAAACGTTAGATTGTGACAACCCAGCATTTTTAGTGTGTTGGGTAAAAAAAGCCTATCTTTTGTACAGCAGAATGTTTGTTTCATGTTTTAATTTTAACTGGAATAAAATAGAATTAAAACAAATAATTAAACTCTTAATGCATTTCACATGATGTAATAATGTGCGTTTTTTCAAATGTGAAACTGTACCACTTTGATAAAAATTCTTTAGATTCAAAAATGAATTTATATTTCAAAACACTTATTATGGCAAAAACAAATGAAACAGATTTTATCTGGCTTCCTCAAATTGCATCCAATCACAAAATATCCTCTGGAGCCAATACTAAACTAGCTAAAACGATCAACGAGCATATCATCAGCAAACACGCCATTTGTATACTGGCCAGTAATCATTGAGGAATGGAGGCCGATGCATTATTTACTGGCTAATGTATAATTCAGAGCCAACAGCAGATTTAATACATAAATAAAGCTGTGATACACTCGCATTAAATGTTTACTCACTAAAATAAGATCTGAAAGTACAAGCATGTCACACAGTGCCTTTGAAACTTTCAAACCAGTCAGCAGAATCAGTTTTTTTTTTTTCATCTTCAGTGACAGTGAAAATGGTTTGCAGGTGGCGAGACCCGCGACCAGCTTTGTTCACCTCCTAGAAACATAAACGGAGATCAAAACGAGACACTCAGATGTCGAAGCACAAGATCTCTATTACTTAATTTAAAACACAGACCGGCAGGCATGAGCAAGCGCAAGCGTGTTTGTCTTTCGCCAAACTCAAACACCATAATGAGAAGTGAAAGGCATTTATGTTCATGTTGCTCATTTCTCTTTCTGAGTAAGCTCATTGATGATTCTTTCAAATGACAATATTGTGGCACAAAACAGAGGTTATTTTGAAAATAATACAACATGTTTACTGCTCTTTCGGCAGCTGTCTTGAAAACGCAACGGAGCATGGCAGATTTCAGAGGAAAGGTTAGCAAACAATACATTATAAAATGAAAACAAGCACAAGAAATTCCTGTAAAAAGGTTAATTAGGCTGCTTCAGAGAACTGATCTTTTGACGTCAAACAAGTCAGTCACAATCCCCTACGGGCCATGCTATTGACCCCTCTGCTAGGGCTGGCCTATTTAAAAGTTTATGATTAAGATAGACAGTTTCCAACAGCAATGTGTACAACTAAAACATCATTCAGAGCAATTGAGTTAAGAACATGGACATCTTGAGCGCTAGTTTCTGCTGTACATATGAATTTGCTTTGACCTTTCTGCACTACTATAGGAGTATATGCATGTCTAGGCTAATTTTGTTTATAAAAGGTGTATATAGGCATGGGATTATAACCGGTTTCAAGATTTATTGCGGCTTAGAAAAGTCAAGGTTTAAAAACCACCAACGTTTTCTGTTATACCATATTTTTTGTTTATTTTTTTTTTACACATTTTTGACAACTATTTTATTTAGTTTTTAAGGCCAACAGTATCTCCAGCAAAAAAGAAACCTCTACATCAAAAGCTACGGGTCCAAAATATTTAAAATGTTTCCTAAAAAAATATATATGTTGTGTTCAATGGGGGAAAAGTTTTTTTCTTTTATCTAGACATTTAAAACGATATACGTGATATTTTTTATCCAAGGTGATCATACCATCATAATCTTATACGGACCCATACCTAGTTGTAAATTATTCCAAATTAACCCCAACAAATAATTCAGGACCCCAAAGCACAGCTGTTGTGAAAATGTACAGCAAAAACATACAAATGTAAAAACGTTGTTGTGTAAACGTCACCCGTTATGGTTTCAGAAATACGTCTCTTATGTTTACCAGGGCTCCAATAATTAGTTCAATAGAGTAAGCAGCACAGTAATATTGTGAAATATTATTAAAAGCTATCCCCAATCACTTTCTGTTTGGTTTTCTGGACAATTTTGTATAACTCTTCTCTTCATTCATCCCTCTTGTATGACCATTACACAAGCCGTAGACGGCAAGCAGGGCTCAAAATTAACTTTTTTACTTAGTAGCACCGGTGCTCCCGACTTCAAAAATTTAGGAGCACTAGAAAAAATTTAGGAGCACCAAAAGAAATTCAGGAGCACCACTGCAAATTGTATATTAAGGGATTTATTGTATTTGAAAACAACATCAATTAGGACTAACAAAAACCAGAAACAACTAACCAATGCTTAGATGACTTATTGATATCTGTGCAATAATTCCAAAATAAATGTCTAATAATTATAAATTATTATTAATGATGACGATGATGTAAATAATACTTGCAACTAATAACATTTCTCATTATCATGCTGCCCTGAATGTGCTTAAATGTGAGTTATGTACTGTAAAAGGTCCTGCTGTTACTTTATGAAAAATAAATTTATGGTTTGCATCAAACAAAAATGAAGCATTGCAGTAAGAAATATTTATTTTGCACTATTGTTTTTATACGCATGTCAATTTAATAAATAATATTTCTGCTACAAAATAAACGTAAGATTATAATAAATAATTCAATCCAATGCTGAAAGCTGCAAAGCAGTCATCAGTAAATAGAAAAATATACATCTCAAGAAAGAACGGACCAAAGAAAGTAAGAAAAGTCTCACTTCTGACACTCTTTAAAAGTGTTGGTTTCGGTTTGTGTCATTTTAAATGCTCGCTCTCGTTATGAGCTGATTTACATTATTCTGTGTTTGTGGAAAAGCAGGCGAGTCAGCTGACCCAATATATGAGTGGGGCAGAACAGGATTCTCGCGATGACCACCGGCGCAATACCGTTCTTTGTTATGAGCCGCAGATTCAGTTTAAACTTAGGAAAGCCCAGCTTCTTTAGCGATGATGTGTACAGTGTTAGATTTTACATTTAGCGGACATTTGCGCTGAACATGCAATAAATGCAACGCATCGAGATTCGGGCACCTTCTCTGAAAACCCTCAATTGATATTAGCTGGCGCCCTTATAAGCTTCCTGTTATCTGACAGCGGAAAGTCTTGAGTAATTGACAGCTAATATGAACCAATATAGTGGCAGGAAAGTCCGATTCAGTACGTTTTTAGAAAATAAATCGAAGCAAGTCGCACTACAAACCATTATATGCAGTCGCACAAAAGCTCCCAAATATATTATGAGGTCGCAAAGATTAAATTTCAGGCGCATATGCGACCAAAATGGTCGCAATTTCGAGCCCTGGCAAGTATGAATGCCAGCTAAATAATTTTGGTTATAAAAGTTGTAAATAGGCATGGGACGATAACCGGTTGCAAGGTTTACTGCGGTTTAGAAAGTTTAAGGTTTTTTTTTTGACAACTATTTTATTTAGTTTTAAAGTGCAACAGTATCTCCAGCAGAAAAGGAACCTCTACATCAAAAGTTATGGGTCCAAAATATTTTAAATGTTTCTTAAAATAAAATATATCGTGTTAAATGGGAGAAGAGTTGTTGTTTTATTATTCAGACATTTAAAACTAGCTTATTTTGGAGCAGTAATCAATACCGTGAAATCGTGATATTTTTATTCAAGGTTATTATACCGTCAGAATCTTATACTGACCCATACCTAGTTGTGCATTATTCCAAATAAAATAAAACAAAATATATTCTGTACAATGGAGAAAGCTTTTTTTTATCCAGACATTTTAAAAGAACTTATTTTAGAGCAGTAATCATAATACCATGAAACTGTGATTTTTATTTTTTTTTAAATCACCCTAATAAATAATTCCGGGCCCAAAAGCAGAGTTGTTGTGTAAAGGTACAGACAAAATAGACAAATGTAAAAATTATGTTGTGTAAACATCCCCCCCCCCCTATTATTGTTTTAGAAACACTTATGTTTACCAGTGCTTCAATAATTGTGAGCAGCACAGTAATATTGTAAAATACTATTAAAATTTAAAATAAAAAAGCAATCCATGATCACTCTCTGATTGGTTATCTGGATAATTTTGTCTACTGCTTGTATGACTATTTCACAAGCAGTAGACTGCAAGTATGAATGCCAGCTAAATATTTGCATACCCAGTGAGCTTTAATGGTCATGTATCATGGGTTTTAGGCTGAATAATATGGATGGACATCATTTTTTGAAACGTAAAAACACTAATGTTGACTAGAAGACATTTTAAAATGAAAACACTAGTGTAAACAGCACCTAACACCACTGATGGAGGTTCAGGTGTCAGATCAGAGTCATGAGTTCAACGGTTCTTCACAAAAAAGAAAAGAAAGACTAGTCTAGAAGGTGCAAATAGGAGACATCTGAAATAGTTAAACTAGTGCACAACTGGGACATCATGGCATGGAAGTATCCCTACCCCCAAAAGAACTCACAGGTTCACACCTCGGCCATCCTGTCAGTCACGTTCAACGTAATGTGCATGATTTTCATCATATGGTCTTCCATTACAGGCATATTACTTCACTCCTAACCTTTTGCTTCATGCACGCATTTCTCTTGATGCATTTCTGGACATTGAAACAGCATGTATTAAACTACTTAATAATGAAACTATTTATACACTATCAGGATGAGTCAAGGAGAGAAAGTCTAGAGTGCTGTTTTCTTCTGCCAGCAGTAAGAGTGCACTAAAGGTTTATTTGATCTCAGAGAGATATAGCTTGATCCATCAAAGCTGCCATTATTCAACAGCAGGCCAGGCTCATAAAGAACAATATGCATATTGTGACACACAAAGACAACTCATCACCTGGGGGGAAAAAAGTAAAAACAAAACAAATCCCTTGCCTCTGAAGCTAAAAGTAATCGCTATCTGCTTCAAAAGAGCTGATTAGTCCATTACTAAATGAAATGCTTTTTAAATTAACAATACTTCTAAAGGAAAGTCAACATGTCTGGCTTCTGAATAGAGATGACTTGTCTTGGCTTTTTATGTAACCAGCATTCCTCTAAATCTCCTCAGCTTACAATAGAGCATTTAGCTTTTTTTAGATAGATTTGGATCCTTTGGCCCTCAGTAACAGTGTAGCGTGACTGTAATGCAGTGATCTTTAATAGTTTTCCACCCACCACAATTATTCACAGTGTTGTGATAGCTCTGAGATTAGATTCTGTTACTCAGCATCAAAACAAGGAGCCGTAAACTGGTTAGTTAAGGCCTTCTTTTAGTCATCTTCCCAGTTTAATTGAAGGAAAAAAATAATCTAAATACTAGTTTTCACAAAGTTTTAATGAAAAAAAGTTATCTTTATGACTACTGAGGAAAGTATCTAAACAAAATGTAATTCATTTAAATGTTCCCACTTCACCATTACGGTTAAATCTTTAAAGACAGACGTGTCATGATTTCTTAGGTTCCTAATTGATTGTTTATGCTTTGTTGAATTTGTTCACATTAAATAATGTTTAATAGCAGATTTTAAGCAGAAAAGTACACTGTAAATTAATTTGATATTTTACGGGGTTTTTCTGGCAAAATAGCAGCTGTTAAATTACAGACAGTTACCATAACATAACAGACGGTAAATGACAGAAATTTAACAGAAATTTCTGTAATTTAATATTCGTTATTTTATGGAAAATGTCTATAATTTAACGGCCAGTATTTTTTTTTTTTTTAATAACTGACTTTAACAGTGTATGCTATGCTTCTAATAGGGTTGGGTGATTAATCGAGAAGTAATCAAAATCAACATTCAAAACCTGTAATCGATCAAATTTTTCCAGATTGATTTTTTTCGATTACTTTCCCTACTGCATATAGAGTCACGTGACCCCGCTCTGTTAAGCCTTAAGGCTGATTTGTATTTCTGCGTTTTAGGCAATGTATGTTTTAATTTCAGTTCTTCAATATTGATGTTCAATAAATAATCATAGATAGTTGATAGAGTGTTTCCTTCAGTTATTTTTTAAAAATCAAGTAAATTATAAAGTTTTGTTTATTAATCGCAATTGAGTCAAAATGTTCAATTAAATCGAGATTTTGATTTTATAACTTTTCCCTAGTTTCTAATTAGATTAGATTAGATTAGATTCAACTTTATTGTCATCACACATGTACAAGTACAAGGAAACGAAATGCAGTTTAGGTCTAACCAGGAGTGCAATAGCAGCAAGTGCAGAATACAGGTATAAGTTATAAAGTGCAGTTATAGAAAAACTATGGTGATATTTACAAATGGATGTACTATCAACATTATATACAGGTTGTGTTAGCTATGAACAGAGATTTACAATAGATGAATAAATGTACAGGTTGCTATTAATAATCAGAAGTGTGCAGATAGATAAACATAATTACAAATGTATATGTACAGTGATTTGTGATACATAATGTGATTTACTTCATAAAAGGTTTGGATCATGACTTATAACACTTTACGAAAACATTTTATAAATCTTTATAAGGAAAAATTGTTCTAGAAAAATGGGTGAGCACTCATGCCATCTATGCTTTTATTTGCGATCACAGTTTAAATCAGAATTGGTCATGTGACCTAAAGAAACCATGACATTTAACCTAGACTTTAGCATATCCAAAGAAGCATAATGTGAGAGTTGGATTTCCTTCAAAAAAAAAAAAACAATACTGAGAATAGAATGACGAAGAGGAGTAAAACAAAAACAACTTCCATAACACACAGCAAAAATGAGGATGTTTATGAATAGTTGGTGAACCGTCAGTCACAGATTACCCTTCATTCCAGCAGTCGAAGAAATTTGGATCCTTTCTAAGAGAAAAAAAATGCTTCTAACCCAACACATGCTTTTCAAGATGAAAGCACTTGAGCAAGGACTGCATTTTTAGAATATGTTTATCACCGCAGAGAATGTTTCTCTACAAGGACAAGGACGGAGTGAATACTAGTAAATGTGTGCAGGCACAAAAAAAAAAAAAAAGCATAAAAGACTCCATCTGACATCCCTAACAGAGCAGGAAAACAGTGGGGCCTATGGGACCCCCAACCTCACTTTATGACCATGTGCTGAATTAACAGGTCCAGATGTCCCCTCTCACTTAACATGTGGGAGACATCTCGAGCAAAGGGCTCAGATGCTTTAGGGCTTATTAAAAAAATATCAGTTTCAATTATACCCATTAACTTCTCGCGCTCCTCAGGTTTACATTTATGTGATATCAACAAGCCTGAGATGTATGTTTAACGCATAAATCGACCAATCGGGCGGCTGCAAATCAACCAGCGTCTGGCGTGGGTAAGGGTAAACGGAGGAAGAACAACAAATAAGACAAAAAGTGCTGCTGAAACACCATACCACATACCCGTGAAAGCCTGAAAAATTAGTCAAACAAGGACGAGCCTATTAGCAGACAGATATCAATCTGCTCTTAGTACTTGCTGCTGCAGAAGCATTCAGACGACTCAGCTGCTTGGGCTGTTTATAGTTTGACAGTGTCAGGTCTCTTTGTCACTATAGGGCTATGAGCAGGCGCCTGTGGTTACTGTATCTATTATCAAGGGGAAAGTGCCAACACATTCTTGTAAACAAAGGAGAGTCTACCTACAAGTTCGCAGAGACAAAGCCCAACCTGAAAATGCTTGAGGCGTGCATTCAAAACAATCAGAGCTGTTCTCAGATCTCTCTGAAACAAATTTAAGCAGTCAATCATGGATTTGGCTTAAGGTTTTCCTGCAAAACGCGAGGTTAATTACCTCTGCCCCTTGTCCAATTCATTAAGCATAGCTAGGCCTGCGTTGCGGATGCAGAAGGCCTCTTCTCTCATAGATATGCAGCGTAACACCAGCCAGTTCGATCATGCGAGCAGATTAAATAACATGCCTGCCCAAGCCCCGTCAAACATTCAGCAGCCATCGCACACCAACTGATCCGCTACAACACACTCCATGAAGAAAGACCTCCGTCAGCCCTGCCACACCGCCTTCGATCAGACTATCGCCCATTTGATGCTTTTAAGGTGGAGGATAACACACAGAACACATCTGAGATGTGGGTAATTCAATTGAATGCAAACGGATGATTTTTTTTTTTGCAGGGAAAACACACAGGCTAAATGTCACTGTACGCTTAGGCATTAAACATTTAGTAGCCATTCTCGGCTGCTCAAGCAAAGAGGCAAGCAGTTGTTAAGGGAGAAGGATGACACAGTTAATCATACACCCACACACTGCAAATGAAAGCCCGGCACTCAGATGTATAATAACGAGAATATTAAAACATACAGCATCCACAAGTCATTAAAAAAGAAGAAAAAAAAAAAAAGAGCAAGAGAGCCCAGTCATTCACTTGAGATGACAAGGACGTTTGGAAACACCTAGCGCTAACTAATTAGCAGCATTCGAATCTAAACAGGAGACGCTGGCTGCTACAAACAGACAGGCTGTGTTCAAATATTAAACTGGCTGTCCATGTATTTTAAAGTAATCTAGCTCAAACAGGTTTCCCTGAGTGTAACAAAAGACAATGAAAACATTCTGTTCCTTGCTGTAGTCTTTAGTTCCTCTGCAGGAGACGCTTCACTAAATGTTTGATTTCTTTCACCTCAGGCTACCCTCAAAGCCATGGCATGTGTAACGGGGGTTTATAAAAGCTTTTCTTCTTGCTCTCTCGCTCTCCATTTTCTATGAACCAAAGGATTAGGACAGATACTCTGTACATAGTTGTTATGATTACAGATTACTGATGTCTATATGTCTCCAGACTGGTCAACTCCATCGTTTAATCCTTTTATTTGTGTGACCAGGAGTTAAGATCATGGATTTCCGTTTGGGTAACCGATAAAACTACTAGTAGAGTCTGATTAACCACCACAAAGCGCTTGATACACCAATTACCATCTCGCTACACAACTGAGGAGAGGAAACATCCCAATGTTGGGGGATGGGACAATCACTTCTGACCACAAAAGAGTAGGCCCGTTTTAGCACAACTAGCTACATCTCTTACATATGCAAAACATGGCGTGGCTCCTTTAATGCTAACCCTAAGAACTGAACAGTCACATGCAATTCAAGTATGACCAATAAAGCAAAGAGGATATACAAGATGCTTCCTCCACAAGCACAGCATGGAGAACGAGATCAGATAAGGCAGGCTGTGAAACAAAAACGGTTTCAGACAAGTCTTATTAACTTACTCTCCTAAAAATTAAGATTCTTTGGTGGCATTGATGGTTCCAGGAAGAACCATTTACACCATGAGAAATTTTCAACAGTATGAAATGTTATATATAGAGTTGAAAATGGTTCTTTAAACTCTTAAGAATCAATATCTAACTATATAATGGTATTGATGGCTCAATGAAGAACCTTCAAATTAAAATAAATGTAATACTTCCAGACAAAAGATTCTTAATAGCTGATAAGTTTGCTTTTCAAAAACAAAAAGAAAGTTTAGAGTGTGCATTATTAAATGTTTATTATTATGAAGGAACAGTTATTTGGTGACCTAAAATTGCTATTTTATAGCATTATTGTAAAAATCCAGTGTGGGAAAATAATGCATCAAAATGGTTCTCAAATGACATCATTGCAAAGACACCCCCTTGGAAGCTTTATTTTAAGACAGTTCATTGATAAATCAGAGAAAAACAAATGTAACAAAGTTTTTAGGAACCCAACATGGTTGTTCAATGGCATTAATGGTACATGCTTGTTTTTAGAAGTTTTGTTTTTAGACAAAGATGAATGAAATATTTACTGAGAAAAACAAAATAAAACAAATGTTTTTAGGAACCCAATGTGCCATTAATGTGACAAGCCTGTTTTTGAAACCTTTATTTTTAAAACAAAATGTTTGTTGTTGTTACACAAACAAACGTGCCCAATGATAACTTAGAAACCAAATTGGTTTTTCTATGGCATTAGTGTTAAAAGCAAAAACTTTTATTTTTAACACTAAACCCTCTGCATACCACCCCATGCTCTTCACCACTTATAACCGGCCATATTTGTTCCCATCACGGGCCAGGGGTTCATGCATTTCAAGTTAACAAAGGGAAGTTAGGCAGACTTGGCCGTCCCATAGCAGACTCCAACTGGTCAGGCAGGTCTACCAAAAAGCTCTCCTCCCCTGCTCCCAGGGTTTTCAGTAAACAAAAGGTCCCTTCCACCATGTGAAGGAAAAGTACAGAGGGTTGGGGTCATAGCAAATGCACTGCTGTGATGGTGTCTGATAATTCTAAACAGCATGCTTTAATGTATTGAAGATCCTCAGCACCTCCAACTCTAAATGCACCATTTATCCTGCTACCCAAGCATTAATAATTTACTTAATGCTTGAGTTCCTCACTTAATAAAATTGAAACAAACACAGAAGAACTTTGGCAGTTGCAAGGTTGAAACTTGATAGACTACTTACTAGAAAGTCATAAAGCATCCTAAAAAGATTACACACCGCTTGTCTCTTTCAACAGCGAGAGCAAAAACATGCAATAAAAAACAAGCTGCTGCTTTCAACTTCTGAGCCTGTAGCAATTGCCAACATTCCATCTCAATCCCCCCCATTTACCTTCCCACCCACTCAAGCCCTCTAAACTCCCTCTGTCTTCTCTCTTTTTGTACACAGCCAATGTCGCCAAGGCACTACTCACCCGCCAGTATGATGATCTAAGTTCCTATCGGGCTGCAGCAAACAACTTCAAACACAATTCCACGTCTGTTCGCTGAAAATGACCCCGCCGAACTTCTCGGCCTGGGCCAAAATCCAAGAAGCCGAGGGCTGAGCACTATCGCGCAGATACTTTATCCTGAGAGAGTCGCTGTCCATACAGAGGAGAAACGGGGCAAATGCCTCAACAAAAGACGACCTCGCTTTACTAATTTATTCGCATTCGGACCGCCCGGGGACTCGGTTTTTTGAACGTATGCGGTTCCCCCTCCTCCCGTTCGCCGTGTGATAACTCCGTGAAGCTTAAGTTTGTGGAGGGTAGGAAATCAGTGAGTTCGGCGTTTACAGACTCCGCTTCCTTTTTCACACACACACGCGCGCGCGCTCACACTCACGCGCTCCCTCGCTCTCTTCCTCGCGCTTTCTTTCATATACACACACAGCACGTTCGTTCGTTCTCGCTCCCTTTCTCTCTCTCTCTCTTTCTGAACCCCCTCCTCCTCCTCTTCAGCTGTTCAACAGACGCATCCACATGGCTGACCTAGTCTTTCTTTATCCAGACACTAGTGAAGGAGAATTACCCCCCTCCCCTCCACCACACACACTCACTCACCACTTCTAAAAAGCGGGCAAAACAAAAACACGGACTGGATTCTAATGATCACTGACGACGAGCGATCGGACGGGAGTCGTGATTGATCATAAACCGTGGGGATACACGGTCGGTAAAGAAACTGCATCGGTAAGCAAGACGTTGAGTCCAGATTCACACGGAATATTAATGTCCACGCGGACGACTCCACCTCCAGCAGCTAACAGAAAACAACAAATAGATCATCTCTGAAAACACACGCCAAAAAGCAAGATCCTACCGTTCAAACCAAGAACAGATTCCGGCTATTGATTTTTCCTGTGTCCAATAATAATGAACGCCCAGTTTTTATTGCCGTGCTTCGCTGCCAAGTGATTGGGGGGCTGAGAACAAAACAACCAGTGAAAATTACACATACATTGTGCGTTGGTGCTCCCATTCGCATTTGCATATTCACATAATGAATTAATTACTCCGTTTCCCCCCGCCCAACGTGGAAACAGCGTGTATTCACAATTATGCATTAAAAAAAACGTGCATTCTTTGTTGCTGTTGAGAACTAGAGTTGATTTAGTGTTTCCATACAGAATAGCAAATCATTTGATCATTGAACAGCATCAGCAGTGTTGTAAAGCTATCAGATATTTCAAGAAATAGCTGAAACATTCTTGGTGATTTCAAACATTTTGTAAGATCTTTTATTCTGTTTTCTGCAAATATTTGATTTAATGATTCTGAAAATGTCAAGTGGTCTTATCAATTACTAAAATGCTTTCCTTGCATCTTCAATACACATTTGAATATGCATTTGCAAACATTCAAGGAAAAGTATCTTTACTAATTCATGAGTTATGAATAAACAAGTTTTAGATCCAAAATGTGCATTCTATAAGAAACGTCAATATGCTATTAAAACCTTGTTTAAATGGGTAAAATCTAAAATCACTTTAAATGATTTTTCCTTTTTACATTAGAATGTTGTAAGTTAGTGTTTTTCTAAGCCAAATGAGGAAAAAATTATGATTTTGTTACAATTTACAAATGACATCATGCAGTGTAAAATAGTTTTTTTTAAACTTGTAAAAATAATAATAATAATTGTAATTTTTAAATATAAATACTTAGCTAATATTCTTCAGACTAGTATTTACCAATTGGTCAGCAAAGAGTATTTGATTTAAAATATAATGATGACTTATTACTTATAATATATAAAAGAATGTTACGCTGAACGATGATGGAACAATATTTCACCCATATTTTGACATTCAATTCCCTTAACAGTTATTTAAAACATTAAAGCAAACCACTTGAATCTATTTAAAATGCTCTCTACATATAAAAATCCTAAAACAGTATGTTTTTTCTCAGTATAAAATTTGTATAAATAAATGCATAATATACCGTGCTCAGCAAATATAAGTACACCCCTCACAAATCTCTCATTTAAATTAATATGTTCTATAGGAAGCTTTACAGTAATATATTTGTGCATTTACATTAAATAAGTCTGTACTGAAGCCAAATCTGGAGCTATTCTGACAAAATAACTTATGATAATCAAAATCAGTACACCCAAATTTATATGTTAGGGAAAAATATTGAACAAAACTGTCAAAAATAGCAAAATTCAAGAAAAACAAAAAAATTATAAAATTTTGTTAATTTTGTAGGTTAATTTAGTTTTTCAATATTTTGCATGAATTTAAATGTATTAACTTTCTATTTCTAAATATGTTTAGTGACTTTATTTAGAGATCTTTGTTTAGAGATATTATTTTAATAAATAAGTCTGTTGAATAAATCAGTTTTTTTTTTCAAATGCACCAAAATATATGACCTAAATTTACTGATAAATTACTAAAAATATTAATTTGCTAAATGGGGTGTACTCAATTATGCTGAGCACTGTAAAACACAATCTATAAATACATGACAGAAAATAGCTTCCTGCATACTTGTTTTCCAACAATTTAACCCACTTCCTTCCTTTCTTTCACTTTAACTAGCTAGCTTTTAAGTCAAAAACTGTAAACGTTCATCACAGCAGTATTTGATTATACGAATTGCAAAATTTATGCATAATACACCCGGAAGGCAACAGCGATTACAGTCATGTCACTGATCTAAATACTACTAATCAAATGTACATTGTACGATACCTCAAAATCTAATAAACCAACACAGACAAAAAAAAAGAGAAAAAAAAAACGCAAGAAGGATTTTCTCTTCACCAACGCTATATTTGTGGAGGCAGCTAAGATCAATAGGAAGTGAGTTTGGTGTACTGCGGGCCCTTTATTGTGCTGCAAACCATGTAGCCTGTCAGGTTTTCAAAAGGAGGAGGTGTCCCTAGTGATCCCAGTGCTGGCAAACGCTTTCCAGCTCCAGGGGAGCCAGAGACAGTGTGACTTCTGTTTCTCCTGACAATCCTTAGCTCTGCCATGCACCCACACGTACACACACACACACACGTACACACACACACACACACGTACACAAACACACACACACACACACACGTACACACACACACACACACACAGACACAGACACACACACACACACAGACACACACACAGACACACACACACACACACACACACACACACACCACAGCAGGCTACCTCCTCCCCTCTTGGAAAGCGTTTGAGCTTCACATTCAGGCGTATTTATTACATTTACTCAAGTGCATCCATATTTATCTCCCCGAGCCGCCCTGATAGCACTTACAATGTGCCCAACAGGAAACCTGACTCACTTGCTTATGCGAGATCCTCACTGTGCACAGGGAAGATATTTAGAGAATGCAGTTTTCAGAGAGATACAGATCATTGCTATCAGCCAATAGGAGATTAGCTACTGGCTCGTGAGAAAAATACACAACAATGCGTTTGACATGGTGGCAGACAGTTAATTAGCGCTCAGAAATGAATCAGGACGGAAGGTGCGTGTTCGCGGGCCATGTGGGGAATGCCTGAACAATGTATGGATTGTGTTTGTGTGACGAATATTAAATCATCAGGATGTCATTTGCAAACAAACCTTTCTTCTGGATGACTGACGCTCATGATCAACGTGGTAAAGCTAATACGCAAATGCATTCGAACGCTATTTCACCAAATGCACTCGGCAACATAATCAAAACCCCTCTGATGGCTCTAATAAATTTTCAACTAATGCACGCTGAGAGCTCAGACAGATTTATCAAGCGCAAGCCGTGTATTCGGAGGAAATGTAAGCCGTTCAATTTGCTTTACGAGACTGAAAAGGCAACCAAAATTTTGAATGCTTTGCATTTCATGCACTCAGATGGCTGTTCCGCAGGCATTCGCAACAGCAGATGAGATCCCATTATCAGCCAGACGAGAACTCCACCTCCAGGATTTCACAGCTCCTCTGTTTATCACATGGCCCTGTCAAGTTGGGCACCATTAAGCGATAATGAAAGGAGACAACCGGTGCAGTTACAAGCAAAGCATTCTGCATTCTACAGGCCTAAGCATGTATCTAGGAAGCTGACTGTGTCTATTCAGTTCTGCTCTGCATTCAATAGCCATCACAATGCCTCAGCTACTGTACCCTGACCCCTTCACACCACTGTATTATTCAAGATTTCAGCTTGAGATGACAAAAATTCAAGGAATATTCTGAGTTCAATAAGAGTTAGGCTCAATCAACAGCATCTGAAAAATGAATTCGACTTGTTTGTTCTGTTCTTAAAAAAATAGAAGTGCATTTATAAATAAACACAACCATAAAATACTTGGCTTCAATAGTATAGCTACAAGATTTAAACAATATGTTCACACTATTTTAGTGCAGAAATCACTTGCATCACCCAATAGTTCACCCAAAAATAAAAATAACCTCATAATTTATTCTCGGTTGTAAACATTTATGAGTTTTTTTTCTTCTGTTGAACATAAAAAGAAGATATTTTGAACAATGCTGGTTGCTGGAACCTATTGATTTCAATAGTTTACTATGGTAAATTACTAAATTACTATGGAAGTCAATGGGTCACAGCATTTGTCAAAATATCTTCTTGTGTGTTCAACAGAAGAAAGAAACATAAAAAGGTTTGGAACAAGTGAAGGGTGAGTTAATGATGAAAACATCTTTAACGTCAACATTTTTCGGAGGCATCTAAAATCAACAGGAAGTGAGTTTGGAGGAGTACACAACAAGTACATTTGTGTACTCCTAAAATGTTTTTTGTTTAGGGTTTAAATGAAGTTTTGTAATACACGATTAAGGATATTAGTACTGAACATTACAACACAACCCACACTGCTGACAGTGACATTTAGGTGAAAAAGTAAATATGCGCTGAGTGTTTTCCTCTCAATAACAAAATAATATTAAAAATTTAAATGAGAGAATAAGAGATGTGAATGTTTGTACACCTTTTAAATGTACTTTTAATTATCACTAACACAAATTAGCTCAAACATATTTGGTGGATTTTTACTGCAAAAGAGCATAATAATTCTGCAAATATTGAAAAGCTTGAGCAAATTTGGTCATATTAGGTGAGACAAACAAGAAAAAGGTCAATGGATATCTTATCAGCAATGTGTTTGTTGCAAATAAAAGAGTAGATAAAAAAAAAATAAACCCTCAGCCCCTACTAGGGCTGCACAATATATTGTTTCAGTATCTATATCACAATGTATGCATTCACAATAGTCACATCGAATAGATATGCAATGCTGAGCTGGGATTACATTTGAGCAGTCAGAGTTCAGAAAACCAAGATTTGTGGAGTTATTGTAGAGTTTAACCTTATGTTATATGCTTATATATGTTATGTTAAATGAATACAATCTTATTTACATTCGTATTTATGGTTGATAAAATGCTATGTAAAATTTTATTAAGGGTTACGTATCAAAGATCAACAGGCTCCAACCTGTATCTTTTTAAGGCCTGAGAGAGATTAAAGTCTTCAGACACAAGACATTTTGCCAATTGGAAGTTTAATAAAGAATAATCAAAAGTACACACTGCTTATTTCACTTTAATCTTTGCTTTGTTGTATTAATCTATGCTTGTAATTAATTACACTTTGTGCATGATTCACTCCCCTACAGAACCTTTCCAAACAATCAAAATAAATACATTTGGTAACACTTTAGGGACCAACTAGCTGCTTGATAGCATGCATGTTGTTGAGTAGTATTATTGCTTATAACTTACATATTCTGCATGATCTTTTTCTACATCCCTAACCCAATACCGACCTTAATACCTATTAATAAGGAGCAAATTAGAAGTTTGAGCAAAAGTCATAGTTAATGATTTAAATAGCAAAACTGTAATCTAAAAAATTAGGGCTGTATGATTTATCTTAAATGTTAACATAAGATAAATGTATGATTTATCTTAAATGAAACATCCTAAATGTTGTTTTGGTCATTTTAAAACCTAACCATCTCAATTCATTTATTAAATGAAGAAAAGATTCATGCAGCTTCTCTTATCACAGCAAATTCCGTTTTTACTGTTGATATTTGGTGCCAGTTTATCAGGAAGTGACAATTTTGTTTGCTTTGACTCGTTGGATGGAAACGCTTTATTCGCATGTCTTTTATGCAATATTTCAGTTTTGCGCATAAAGTTAATAAGCAGTTGTGGGTGGAAACATGGCTAATGACAGAATCGTGAGAAAATTGTGATCTTGACTTTAAGCAAAATAAATCGTGATTCTCATTTTAGCTAGAATCATGCAGCCCTACTTAAAAAAATATGTGCCTAATTCTTTCCAAATAGTGCTATTCAATTATTTGAATAGCACTAATATTAACTCAAATATTGAGAATGCCGCAAATGCTTTTGAATAAGTTTAACATATACTGAACCATATTGTTTCCAGAATTAATTCATAATATATTTTTCTATATATATATATTTAAAAATAAAAGATGTAAAAGAACAAAGCTTACCAATTTGCTGAATTTTACCAAAGGAATCAGATGTAGATGACTGATTTATTACACGCCCTTCTACCAGACTGTTTTTCATTGCAGGTATCTGAAGACTTAAAATGCCCTGCCATACTAATAAGTCAGCCAGTAGCTGAGACAACACACACACACACACACACACACACACACACACACACACACACACACACACACACACACACACACACACACACACACAAAATGACAAGAAAGAAAAGATGACATGGTTGAGTGAGCCAAGCTTCAGAGCGCCTTGGCAAGCCTGGGAGGCCCTGGCCCCTTAAGCACTCATATCTAGTAACTTCATTTAATGCATTCACCAGGGATCAGCAGACAAGCGGAAGAGAGGCCGAAAAAAAGGAAAACGCATTCAAAAGCAAATGTTCATGAGTATAAGGTTCAGCGAGTTATCAAGTAGTAAAAACAGCGTGAAGAAATTAAACATAATCTTTCACACCATTCTAGAGATGGATGGGATTTATTCCACTACTTATAAAAACGGCGTACTTTCCAGTGTCTCTGAGAAAACCATACCGCCCCGAAACAGCCCGTTTTCAAAGTAATACAAAATAACAGCAGTCTGGAGTGCCTGAAAGTAGAGGTTGATCTCAGCCGCTGTTGCCTTTTTCTTTTCTCGCCCACTTTTTTTTTCCACTAGAGGTCATATTCACACTCTGATGCCTGTCATCGGGAACAAACACTCGTGCTTCCCTTCAACAGACACCAGCCACTTCCACCCCCATTTACACACACACACACACACACACACACACACACACACACACACACACA
>CAIGQZ010001345.1:8747472-8773224 GCA_903798205.1 Danio tinwini | reverse complement strand
ACACACACACACACACACACACACACACACACACACACACACACACAAACACAAACACAAACACACACACACACACACAATCAGCTGACAGTCTTTCTCTACTAGCAGACGAAAAACCTTGACTTCAATTTGCTAGGTGCCATTTTAGCATTTTAAAGCTTTCAGGATGAGACTATTTTACAAGTTTTGAGACTGTACAAACAAGCAAAAGAATCCCACAATGGCTGTAACCAAATGCTCTTTGACTGTTAAAAAAAATCTCTGAATCTTACAGGATGTGCTTCATCCAATTCAACAATGACTCACAAAACAAATGCAAAGGGTGCTTTTACTGTCACTAACATGCTAAAGATCATTGTTGACTAGGCATGGGATGATAACCATTTTCAAGGTTTACCAAGGTTTGAATAATCAAGGTTTTAAAACCACAAAAATTGTCTGTTATACAGTTCTTAACGTTTGTAAGTTTTTTTTTAACATGTTTTTTACAATTATTTTATTAAGTTTTTTAGGGCAACAGTATCTCCAGCAGTATCTCCATATCAAAAGCTACAGGTCAGCACATGCTTCAGCAAACATTTGAGAAACAAATCACTTCTAAACCAACATCCTATGCTGCTATGTGCATCCTGAACAGTGCAGTGGCTTACTAATCCAAAGGAAAGGAAGATGCCCAAAGATGCCTTTTTAAGAAATCTGTTTTGCAAACTAATTAAGATATACTGTTCCAAAAGACTTTAAATGTTTCTTAAAATATAATATCTTGTGTTCAATAGGAAAAAATTATATATTTTAACTGTTATATATTTTAACTGTTAACTGGAATTTACATTATCAGTACATTAACATATATTTTTTTTGTCGTTTTTGCAATAAATATTTATTTTTAGACTTTTCTTTCACATTAGTTATGTACATTAGCATTTGATGCTACATCTAACATTGTTAAATTATTGAATTACTTTAGTATAATGTGTTTTAGGGATGATTTTATTTTATTTTTTTAAATAATGATATATTAGGGATTTTTTACCCTTATTAGAGTAGGACAATGAAGATTACGGATTAAAAAGCATTGGGAACAGTGAGGGGAAGGGGTACGGGGGTGGGGGTGATGGGGTTGTGGGGGTAGGGGGTGATTGGCAAAGGATCTTGAGCCGGGACTCGAACTCGGGTCACTGTGAGGCTACTGGCACCATCGTGGTTTGACACATATTTAAAATATTTTGTGGCTTAGGTTCGTCATCACCTGTTTTTAGTGGTGTATTTTTCAGTGCATCACAAAGCTAGACTATTATATTTACATTTGTTTAGCAGATGCTTTTCACACGTTTATATTGAAGCGAGTCAAATCACTAGAAAAGCAACAATATGTTGATGTTGAGGCAAGTCTTGGTTAGTCTAGTATTATGCACATTGGACATTTTTTTAATTGCCCATGAACCAGAAGCTGCGACCGTTTTTTTCACGTATTGTAACACAGTTCTTAGAGAAACAGAATATTAAATGAGAAAACAGTGAGCGTGGCTTGTTTTTTCTACAGCCAGCTGAATGGATGTAGTAAAGTAGGCATTTCATTCCAAAAGATCAGGTAAAGGGCTCCTCCTCATCACTCTTTCTGTTTATTGTCAAAGTAACAGTTGTTGCAGCGTGATTAAATATGTTAGCACGGTCCATTTGATAATATATACGTAATCTGACAATATCATTGAAAACAAACAGGAAGTGCATTTTCAGGTTTTAATTAGATTAGAAGGGCAATTTTATTTCTTGATGACATGCACAGATGTTCACCACCAAACTAGCAATGTGAGCTAACAAAATCATATTGTTAGTTTTGATTTCATGTGGACTTTAAAAACAAAAGAACAGTAAACATGTTACAAAGTCACAACAACACTGCTAAAAACTAGTGAAACAATAAATCTGAATAATAAGATTTGTCTGTGCTCTTCTACTGCTTGAATGATTCAGTTACTACTATTACAGCATATCCATGGTAAAACACTGCTTTTCATAGCTTTCCAAGCAGATCGTTCACAGCGCAGTGTTTGTCAGTAATGTTGAGAACGTCAGCATTGTTTACTCGGGCTTTAAACTAAATCCCAGAGACATTCGTGTTCCTAGCTAAATTGGCACAAACGTTCAGCAAGTATGGCAATTTGGCTGAAGCAAATTCAGTTGTTTTAGACCTCAAAAATAAGAGGAACGACATTACACATTGCTGGATTAAAGTTTGGATTGGCTTACTACAGTACACCACAAACAGTACTTATATCATCTCATCAAGAGATTCCGACGTAATCTGTGTTTTCTGACAAGTGCAACATGCTAAAACATTACAAGGTTCTGCTTTTTAACAGTAGTTAAGGAGATAACTGTCTTTCAAACCCTTTATTTGACATTATAAACAGCTCAAGACGAAAGCAAAAGCCTTTTGATGTGAGGCGGGAATGCTCAATTTCATTGAGAGATTGCCCTGTGGCGAGCTCTGCATAGTTATATTGTTTACTTTGCCATTCATTCCTATTTGGCAGGCTCGCAAAAACCTCAAAAGCCTGCGACACTTCGCCGAGGTTATTTATCGTATTGCCAAGCTACACAAACTCGTAAAAATCCATCTTTCAAGGGACAGTTCGATTCAAAAACCATCACATTAGGAAAAAGCAACATAAGCAGCCACGATTCCAGATGTGTTGCTGTCACCAGGCAAACAAATTAGATCAAGGAATGCGAAAGGGAGGTCTATGTGTCTTTCTTCTCACGTAATTACACAGCACAGAGCTCGCTGAGAGACGAGTGGCAAACCGCCCTGACGGTCTGACTAGTTTTCAGCTTCATGCGTAAACTCGTACTCAGATCTAAATGAGTGGTTACTTCTGAAAATAAACAGAAGCGCTTGGCCGGATTCATAAGCAAGCGCTTGGAGATTTTTAAGTAGCTGTGAAGCTCCTGTGTGGACGCTATGAATTTTCCCTTTGTTTGCTGGTGGTAAATAGTCCATCAGGGCAGAAACCCCTCCCTTTCTGCTCTCTCAAGCTAGAAACAGAGGTATAAACACACACTCAAGCCTCCCCAGGTGCTACTTTACTCACCCCCTGATTGCATATATTAAAAGCCCTCAATGGTGTTATTTAACAAGTTGAAAAAAAAAGTTCTATAGAACATTTCAATGTGGTGATGTCATTGACCCATAAACATTTCCAGCTTGTTATCAAACTATTTTATAACTGTAGCAAGAGGCAATTCAATCATAACAATGTTAAAACAGCTATCGTAACATTATTTATCAATATGTGGCTCCTTTTGGATTCTCTGAAGCTATCAAAATTAAAAATGTAAAACAGGAAATATGTTGGGATCATTGTTTTTGTTTACATCCCTCAAAATGGTCAATTAAAAAAAAGTAGAATGAATAAATAAAGATTTGCATATAAGTTTTACTATAAGATTGTTATTATTTGCTTGAAGATACAAAAAAAAGAGAATGAAAGTATTATGGAATTCTCTATAATACTCTGCTGTATTAACATCCTTAAGCAAAACACTTTTTTTTCTCATGGAGTGTAAATTTACACAGATTTTTTTTATTTTTCTAATATTTTTCTAATATTCCCCAAGTGATTATTCTACAGTATTTTTTTCTTCTGGCTTATTTCTTTTAACTGGCTAAAATAAAAAAAGCTTTTTAATTTATTGAAAACATATTTATGGTCAATGGTCCCTTTTCACAAGACTGTTATGACGCGTTTAACAGCCATCATAATCCTAAATCCTTGAAAATTATTATTATTTTGATTTTTTTTAAGCGTCTGTACATTTATATGTATTTATGAATGTATTATAGCATCTTTGCGACAAATTACAAAACACAAATTACCACTTGTGCGAGGTGTTTCTAATGCAGCGTCTATGGGGCTGAGAGTAAATTTGACGTTATTCTCTCCTCTGACTGACTCACGCAATTTTTTTCGCTTTTTCTGAAAGTCTTGATAACACCATTGAGGAGTTTTTTTATTATATTATTTCAGCAAATACGATTGCAAATAAATTATTTGTTGTGCTTGCCGATGTACGCATATATATATGTTGCAGATATGACGCTTTCCGCTACTGAGAAACCCAGAAACGTGAAAAGGATCTATAGTATAACCCCCTTAAGATTTTTTTTTGATTTAACAACCTGCTTAACTAATCTACCTTGTAGTGTTTTTCCCCCAAATATGTTTATTGATTTTTCCCCCTTTTTTCCCCCATCAACTAGGCATTCAATAACAATGCAGCCTACAAAACAGCACACATCCACACCCTTCTTATATATGTATATACACATATACAAACACACATACACATTCAATTGACTTAACAAAAAAATGAAATAAGTAAATAAAATAATATTAAACAAAAATAATAAATTGAAACATTAAAAAATAGATAGACAAAATAACAAAAACAAATACAATAAAAAATTTAAATACTTGCTTACACAAACACAATTTACATTATATTCATATGTGGTTCCCAAAGATAGTCAAAGTCCTTCTGCTTGCCTTTACAAGTTAGTCTCTCCAGTCCAATACAGTTCAATATCTCTTTTTTCCACAATTCTATGGATGGAGCATCCATGTGTTTCCAGTATAATGCAATAGTCCTTCTAGCTTGAAGAAAACCAAAATCAAAATGTTTGTCTTTCCAATTGTAAGTTCCATAAGATACAAACCAAGAATACAGAGCTTGGCATTCAAATGGATTTTAATTACCATCTTGCATAGTTAACCCAATTAAGTCTTTACATTTCTCTTTAAGTTGACTTTTTTTGTATCTTGTAAAATAACTAGAAAAAATATGTACTTCACATCAAAGGCAAAAGTATTTAGTTATTAAAAAATTATTACGTTTAAAAATGTGTTGTGAAAAATTTCTACATTAGCTTGTCTAAGGTGAATAAATAAAAAAATGCATTTGTCAGAAGTAAATGTTTAGATCAGAAGCAGTAAAACAATTCAGTATAAATAAATTTTACACATTTTTTAAAGAAAATTGTTCTATTTTTAAAAGATCACACTTGGATCTCTTTCTGTAATGCCACCGATTCTAAAAGGGTTCAACAAAAAGGAAGTGAATGGAGGACGTTGCTTTAAGCTCTGCTGTCTAGATCCATTAGCTCAAGCTGCCAGTGTCTGCCATGCGAGAAGGCACGTTTACACGACAGCAGTCTCTCACTCTGCCACCCGATGGACAGTATGAGCAATCGCACCACAGCTCCTCAGCAGTCTCAGCAAACAAAACCCCACACAAAATTCTCCTGGAGGTTATAAAAGCAGTAACATGCATTTATGTCGTCCTGGAATGTGGAGTTTGATGACTTTTACAGCAGAGGGAAATTCTCAAACTACTGCTGCTGGTGATTCATTGTTTACTTCTCACTGCAGAAGCCAATGCCAAGTTGCTACCATCAGCCATGCCCAAAACAGAACAAGATGCTTTGGGTGACTAACAAACCACATATAACTCTTACATATTGTGCGCTGCCACATAAAGTACGGTGGACGGAAATGTCCAATAAATAGCAACACAACTAGCGACGTAAACTAGGGCTGTGCGATTTGGGAGAAGATTAACTCCATTCCTAAACCTAACCCTATTTGTTAAACTTACTATATAAATATAGCTTATATACCCTATATAAATATAGCCTATATATAGGCTATATTTATATAGTAAGTTTAACAAATAGGGTTAGGTTTAGGAATGGAGTTAATCTTTTCCCGAATCGCACAGCCTTAGTTTACGTCGCTAATTGTATACAATGTGTATATACAATGTGTGTAGACAGGGGCGGACTTAAGTAATAAGTGAGGTTAGCAGCTGCTTAAGACCCCAGGGACCCATGCCTATAATAACCAATGACAAGAAGCCTAAAATAATCATATAGCTCTTTTATAAATGTTTTATAATATATTGAAAATCTGTCTGTAACTATTAAGATTTTAACAAGATTATTTTTCAAAATCGGGGGCCCCCATGAATAGTGGAATGTTCCTCCCTTACTGCACATGCAAATATTAAAGGGCACCTATGATGAAAATTATCTTTTGTAAGCTGTTTGGACAGAACTGTGTATAAAAGTCTCTTTTTTTTTTATTTTTTTGATGTTAAAATAAGATCCAAATCCTTCCCATTTTGAGGCCCATCGCAACGTAATGTTGGTGTGCGGTTTCCCCGACCACCAAATTGATTGACAGCCATGTATTAGCATAGTTTCAGTAGTAACGCGTATAATCATATCAACAAGACAGGACGTGCTCAAAGCAACTGAGATTAAAAGATCTGTTCAGCTCACTGTGATCATCAACCATCATGAAAGAATGAGTTTTACAAACACGTTTTTAAAACAGTGCATGTTTGTAATAAAGTAGGTTAACTACAGTAAAAATTGGTGTAATTCTTCACCACAGCCGCCTGTCAGTACAATTATAAAAGAAGACGCTTCAATCCCGGTTCATGGAAGTTAAATCAGGTTTATTTCGTACATTAAGGCCCAATCCCAATTCTCCCCCTTAGCCCTTACCCCTACCCCTCGTTTTGCGCATTCCCGTCAAGGGGTAGTGGTGTCTCAGTTCTCTTTAGCTTGAAGTCGTAGGGCTAAGAGCAAGGGGGATACACCCCTTCGAACGAAGATTTTTCAGGAGCACACTTGAAATGGAGGGGTAAGAAAATTTCCCAAAATACACCTGCTACAGCGGCAGTTTCACTGCACCCAGAAGGAAGGAGATCGACAAATTTGTATTTTTTGTCATTATAACAAATTTTTACGTCAAACAAACATGTTTTAATATAATCATAACCGCGTTCATGTTTTACCATCATGCTTTATAAAAAAAAAGAAAAAAAAACGCTAAATTTCGCGTTCTATAATCCATAATCATAACTCTTGTACAGCAGATAATGTTAATGTTGTTTTCATGTGTTTACATAGATGCATATGGCCACTGTGTAAATACACAGTACAGTTACGATCTTATTGCCACATTATATCATTATGATAACATAATATATGCCTTCAGTGATTTCCTGAAGATAAATATAAAAAAAATAACACAACTGGAATAACTACAGCAGTCGTGATCGTCTGATCTCATATGAAGCAAGAGATCGCGATGATGTATGCAGGTGCAGATGTATACGTGTGCAGGTGTGGAAGTGCTGTCCCAATTCTTAGGGGTGTTTTGAAGCCCTTCCCCTTAACCCTCGGTTGTAAGGGCCAAGGGGAAGGGGAAAGGGTAGGAGTACAAAAATAGAATTGGGATTGGGCCTAACATAACGTATATCCATACAGCAGTGGATATTAATGCGTGTCCTGTCAAAAACAGTCCAAAGTTAAACACGCGTCTGTGTGTCTGTGAACTTTGTAACAACATTGTGTGTGACTCATCAAAAGGCTTGAATTAACTCCACAACAATCCAATTCTCCAAAACAATCAAATAATCCACAACAATCAAATAATCATTGGGAAAGTTTTTACTTTAGTATTTTTCACAGGCGTTACGTGAGGTCTGCTTCATTCATGTCTGTCACTGTGCTGTTTATCTGACAGAGACTGAGGCACACTCTGACAGGCACATGGGAATGGTGGGCGGGGAGAACTAGCATTAAAGGCACAGGCAACAAAAACAGCTACACGGTTGTTCAGAGCATGAACATCCCAACATTCTGAAAGGTGTAATAAATAATTTGATGGGTGTTTTGAGCTGAAACTATGCAGACACATTCTGGAGACACAAAAGACTTCTCTTAAATCTTATAAAATAGGTGTCTATAAAATCTAATCACAAATATGGCTAATTAAACTGTACATAGTTTATGAACTGGCTTTTTATTTGTGAATTTATTGTGTTTAAATTAAAGGTTTCTTTTAAAATATATATTTTTAACATGCAGATTATTTACAAAAAAACTAAACAAAACAAAACAAAACGAATTTACAGAGAAAACAAAAACTATCTATACAGGGAAAGAGAGTGTTTTGAGTTTCAATGCTAGGGCCCCATACTTGGGATTGCTCAGGGCCCCCAAATCACTTTGTCCGCCCCTGTGAGTAGACATTATATATTTTACATGCATTATTACTTCACCATGTTGTTTTTTTTTAATGGAGGTGGTAGATGCGTTTGGTTTAAGCAATGCAGATTGGGCAGAACCAAAGTATTTAGATTGCATGCATTTAGATCGCATTCAAAAAAACATGTTTGTTCAAACTAATTTAAAAATGAGCTGACACAACACATTTCTTGAGGTTTTGTGACAACTTAATTGTTTTATGTTTAATATGTTTAACTTAAATTTGTGAAAAGTAATCATTTAGCTCAATTTCTCATGTTGTCCCAACACAAATCGATTTTGTGGAACCCAATATTTTTGACAGTATTCTGCGATTTGCAATGTTTCGAATGTCATTATTTGATTAGGATTGTTTCAAATCGTGATTATTATTTAAATTTATTTAATTGCACAGCCCTAATGTTCACTGCATGTGAGATTGTAAATATTTGCAAGGATTTTAAAAAAATTAAGTAGAAAATAAAAAGTGATGTATTCCTCTGCTGCATTAACATCTTAAAGCTTAAAGAGCTTAAAGCAAAGCATTAAGGCTATTGTCAGACAGTAAGTGCTCTTAGCAGCATCTCTCACTGTTGTTTCAGCAGTCATCATTGCCCAAGGCTGCGCTTACCAGCTGGAAAACCATTCAAATGCAGATGAGATCATGCTCAATTGGCAAGGTGTGATTTTCGCACTTCTCTCGCCCCGTCCTAAGATCTCGCTGTCAGGTTTGCACCCTCTGCGCGCCCTCGTAACGCCCGTCACAGGAGAACGGCGAGGAATGATAACAAAACCAGTCTCTCTTAGAAGTCCTGCCCTGAAAGCACTCGCAGGAAGTACAGAGGGAGCATTGTTCTCCCTTTTACCGCAGGTACATTCCTCCAGATGGTGGAAAACAAACCCCACAATACCAGCTACACGAGCCTAGCTGAGTGAAACGGTGTCACAGTCGCTCCGCTGGGGCACTGAATCATCCTGAACGCTGACATCTTTCCAACGCTGAAGTCAGCATGCATTTAGGGCAGTCGTGTGTGTGTGTGGGCTCGTGAACGATTGTGAAAATCTCAAGCAAAGACATCATGACAAGTGTCTCCGTAGCCTGTGCTCGTGTCACAATGGATTTCTCGCATATCTGCATGTTATCGCTTTAGAAATGATATGTGATGGGCCGTGTTCAGTGGGAACGCGAGGGGAGACATGGGAAACCTGTCTTTAATTTGAAATCAAGACATTTAAAGGGGGAGTTTGCTATTCGGTGTTCCTCACCAATTGCAAAGATGTCTTTGTTTCTTCTGTGGAAGTATTTTCAAGTGTTTTTTCTATAGAACGAAAGTCAAAAGTGTGCAAAACAATACTACGTCCAACTGATTTAAAAAAAATTATTTTCTTTTGAAGACAGAAAGTGATTCAGAAAAATAACTGGAAGCCTGTTTCTGCCATGTGGTAGCTTTTTGCTGTAGAAAAAAAATCAGAATGTGACGTAATCACAAAAAAAAAAGTAGTTGTGGAATGTAGCCTTAGAAATCTGAAGGGCGGAGGATCAGAATTGCAAGACGTAAACTGAATTTTCAAAAAAGTCAACCGTATGATGTAAATCAAACCCCCATACCCCCCCCACACACACACAAACACACACAATATTTATCTACAGAATTCCCTCAGAGATAGAAAAAACAAAAAGCAGAAATGTATAGATTTTGTTTAATCTAAGCTAAAGATACCACGGAAAATACATAAGCAGACACTTGCGAGCTATAATGCGTCAAAAGTGACTAAATCACTGAGGAATATCCAAAAGATAGATTTACAAATTGCCGAATTTGAGCTCTCACGTGGACATAAGGATTTTAAATGACTAAGAAACATCCGCGGGTCCAGTATATGGATCGCAAATATCCACAATTTATAGTTTGTGATCATATCTATATGAGACAAATAATCATAACTCGAAACAGATGGAATTTTGATAATTTTGTAATGCATTTCCAAAATGATCTCAGTGTAGCTGCTATTGCGACGCCTTGCTTTTTTTGCTCGCCAGCCTCCGTACAGGTGATGTGACTGAAAACTATCAATTATTTTTGATATAATCTTATATCAAGATTAGATAGACTAAAAGTTAGACTTGCATGACGCAAACTCAGGATTGTGCCAGCAGTGTGTGAGGTAAATTCAGAATTTTTAAATTGTTTTTTTTTATTCTGACAAGTTTAAATTGTGAGTAGTCAGAGAATTCTAGAAATAAAAAGTCTGAATTTCGTGACAAACTTAGAATTTTGACAGGAAAAAGTCAGAATCGAGTGAAGCAAACACAGAAGTGAAACTAAGTCAGAATCGAGTGATGAAAAGTTGCAATAACACTTTTTAATTCTGTTTAAACCTTGCCAATTATATATTATTCATATATCAGTTGTAAAGGTGAACTCTAAAACTAGGGTTACAGTTAAGCGGTTAATTTTTTCTTTTTGGGTAAACAATCTGTTTAAATATGGATTCTATTTTTTTATTCAATTTTCTAGGGCTTCTTAGTAGAAAAACAACAAAATAATTTAGCATTTTTTTGTAATGTGCTTTTCTTAAACCCAAAGTGCTATATCTTGCAATTAGAGATTTGAACAAAAGATAAATATTTTCTCATTCAAATGTCCTAATAGGTATAAGTTAATCACATGGATTTACACACTAAACAATGCAAAAGCTACTTGGATTGAATGAGACTTGTCTGTAAACATCTGCAAATTTGAACAAATGTTACCACATCTTAAAAAGGAACAACTATGCCTGTCATTTCCAATGTTAAGGGACTTTAATTCAGGATTTAAGCTAGCATTTAAAGTATTTTGTTCCATTTGGTTGGCCGTACCTACTATGAAGCACAGTAAATGCTAAAGAAAAACAGAGAAGGAGAGGGAGGTGTAAGGAGAAAAAGGGAGACGTAGCCAGCAGAAAGCCAATTATCAAACTCATTAAGTAAGCCGCTCTGGTGCTTTAAGAGGCACTGCCTTCATATCATTGCTGGATTTATTACCGTAATTTGCATCCTTTCATGCAGCCTGTCACTTTCTCAGCTAGCTAACGGAATAGATCACATCAAAACAAATCACATGCATCACACATACTGGGTTGGCAGTGGGAACGGACAGCAGTTTGTCATGGGGTCAGTCAGATTTTTTGAGGACACACATAAGTCACTGTTAGCATCATGAGGTTTAAAGCAGTGATTCCCAACCAAAACTAGCTCAATGGCTACTTGAACAGGTTTAAAGCATAAAAATTTTACAGCGTGTTTGGTCATGTTTTCTGTTTTACACCTTTTGGTTCTGAAAGAAAAAGATAGCTCAGTATTTGTACTGCACATTTATACACAGTGGCTTTTCAATTTGTTCATTGTTGTTTAAAGCTACTGGTAGCCTAATCTGCATTAGCTCTGAATAATATTATATAATAACTTGTATTTGAATTCTTCTAAAATTTTGAAAGTGAAACTTATAATAATGCGAGGCTTATCTTTAGAAACATATGGTATAAAAATGCAATTCATACATGCTATGATTTTTTATAAACTTCTATGATGAATGTGTTATGCATTTCTAAACTACAATTCATTTTTTGAGACAAAAATTAGACAAACTTTCTTCACAATCAAAAACGTAAACGGATATACAAAATATAAAAATAAATCTATATTTTAGGCCTGCACGATTAATCAATTTTAAACCCAAATCGTGATTTGAAAAGGTGCAATTTTCAAATTATAAAAGCTGTGATTATTTTGATTATTACTATGGCGAGTGAGGCGAGCACAAGTAATTGAAACGATCCAACTAAAGTACTTAAAAAGCAGACAACTGTTACAGAAAAACACATGAGTCCCTATTTCACTGCCTGAAATAATGAAAGCTGTAAACTCCATCTCTGCTCCTCTCTCTCTATTTCTCTCTATGTGGACCTTTGTCCTGTGGTAACGTTTCCTCTCCTCTCTCGGCTGTTACAGTTGTTACATCATTTTCTCCACCGTGTCTATTATGGATCAGCTATGATAACCGCGCATCATAGACTGTAACCTTGGCTGTTTATCTGAATCCATGTCACTCATTGGTTAATAACGCCAGAGCCGTGCTGACCGTTTTGTTGAGTGTGGGAACACCATGACCAATCATAGGTGTTTAAGAACTCGCTCAACAACAAAAGCAAACAGGATAATATTTACATTTATTTACCTGCTATAAATGCTCATGTTGTTCTGTGCATTTGTTTGATACATTCAAAGAGTATTTTCTTTGAGCAGGTAAAAGCAAAAGTTACAGTACATATATCTGACTGTTTGTATTATTAAAGGACAAAAGTGTAGTACAAATAATATATAAATATAAATGTATTTATAAATTATACTTTTAAATACAAGAATTCTTGTGCTGTGAAGTAAAATCTAAAATTGTGTATGGAAAGCATTGTCAATACACCATGAATGTCATGAAATTAATATGAAAAATGTAACAATCTAAAATGTAAAGGTTTTATGTATCTATATTTAAGATTTTATATATATATATATATATATATATATATATATATATATATATATATAAAATTTATTTAACTGAATTAAAAATTTAATTTCATTTGTCATGACAACTGACAACTTTATTGGAGAAATGGTTTTAAATAAACAGAAGCATAGTGTTGCGCACTTTGTGATTATGCTTGGTCTTTCTTTGGTGCTATTAAAACCACCACATCAATCTTGAATCTCTTTTCATGAAATGATAGTAAATCGCATTTTAATCGCAATCGCAATTTTATTCAGATAAATCGCAATTCAATTTTTTCTCCAAATCATGCAGCCCAACTATATTTAATTGATTATTCAATATTAAGTATATTTAATAAATATATATTATTTTTATTTTATATGTTATTTAAAATCATAAAAAACATTCAATCCAAGCTGCTTTTGTATTGTTCAGTATGTAAATTTATTTGACCAACTTATACATATTAGGAAATTTGAATGTTGCTTTCGTAAAACAATCTCTAATCTCAACTATGCTCATATATAGTTTTTTAAACCATGTACTGATACATTAGAGGAAAGCCTCAGTAGAATTCGATCATGTTTATTAATTCAAGGCATTAATTAATTCAATTTAAAGTAATGCATAGACTGCACTACTTAAAAATGTTCCTACCATTTCCCCTACATGTGACCGGTGTAAAGCTGCGGTCACACTGCACTTTTCGCCCCACAGACTTCCATTCATACGCACACGAATGCGTCAGACCGGAAACGCAAGCTTGTGCGACAAGTTTTCGCAGTTCGCTGCATTGCTAAGTTCAAGCTTGGTGAACTCTGACCTGCGAAATCGCATCACATGATTGCGGAAGACCAATCAAGATCAAAACATGACCTCTCTGGAAAGAAATTTAAAACATGGACCAATCGCTTGCTTTTTTAAATGTCTAATCATTTTATTTAATCCCGCCCCTTTCACAGCGCCGTACAACAGAATGTTGCACGCACAAACTCTAGTGCAACCGCAGCATAAGTCTGCTGAAGGCTCCCTGACCTAAATATTGCACATGGAAAGAGTTCGTTATGGAGTTATCGATAATCTTGATATGTTTCACAATATATGGCAACCATTTCTTGATCACGTGGACCAATATAATGCAGATTCTGAGCAGCCGTGTAATGCTTAATATGCTCACTTACCCCTATTGACTGCCTTTGTATTTTCATTCAAAACGTTTATATGCCCTTTTTTAATAATAACTTTTATTATTATTACCAAGAAGGTCGGTGGTTCGTGGGTCAGTTGGCATTTTTGTGTGAAGTTTGCATGTTCTGCCCGTGTTCGCGTGGGTGCTCCGGTTTCCCCCACAGTCCAAAGACATGCGGTACAGGTGAACTGATAAAGCTAAATTGTCCATAGTGTATGTGTGTAAATGAGTGTGTATGGATGTTTCCCAGTGATGGGTTGCAGCTGGAAGGGCATCCGCTGCGTAAAACATGCTGGATAAGTTGGCGGTTCATTCCGCTGTGGGGACCCAAGATTAATAAAGGGACTAAGCCGAAAAGAAAATGAATAAATGAATTATTATTACCATTATTTTCTTTGTTTTATCATGCTTGTTTCTTGTTTTTTATTGTTGTTGTGCTGTTTGGTAATTATTAAAAAATGTAAAACTAATAAAAACTAATTTATAAAATTAGATATTTAAATTTACATGAAAGAAAATAATAATATTTTCTTATAAATAATAATAATAATAATAATAATGATGATGCTAATTAATATAAAGTTCAATACTGTTATTATTTCTTGAATAAAAACTAAATATCTGATTAAATGTAGCACTTTTTTTGGTTTGTTTTCAATAAAGAGGTGCTTGAGTAGCACTAACGGAACCAAACAAAGCTGAGAAACACTGCTAAAGAGCATGACATGATCAGAGCTCACAATAATTGAGTCAAACGGGGGAGTTTTTCAGGCAAGCCTTGTAAACTGTAGGTGTGCTGTTGGCATCAGAGGCAGAAAACAGGGAGATGCTAGAAAGGGAACAGCTGGATTTACAGCTGTAATGCTGACTAACCTCCACCAACTCTCAGCGGACACACAGCACTCTTTACAGGCATTCACACAGTAACACACTCTGGGGGAAGCAGAAAATAGACAAAAGAAAAGAAAGGAAATAAATCATGAATGCATGAGAGAGCAAGTGAATAAAAAAGCGGGCAATAAATGAAGAAACAGCATCCAGCCATCGCGGCGGAAACAAACCCAAGATTAATGCGTCACCTGGAATTAACGCTGATGATATATTTAAAAAACCACTACTGCTGTCATAAACAGTGAAGGGGAATGGGAGGGGGGAGAGGGGAAAGAACAGCATGCAAGTTAAGCAATGGGCTGCTTTCACAGCCACTTGCTTTGCTCTTTAGAAATGAATCCAAACATGAACTCCCTTTAGACACTCGATTTGCCTCCCCCCTCCACCACGTTAAAACACACACACACACACATTGGTTTATATTCCTCCACCACGCGCTGTGAAAATAAAAACATCAGGACCTTGCCTCACAGCACCTGTTCAAAAACATTGACATTTTACATTCAGAATCGTCGCTCGCTGGAGCATCCCAACGTTTGCAAGCCTTTCACAGAGAAAACAGAAAGCAGCTGGAAGAGCTGATTTATGAAGACTGAAACACACTTACTGCTAATCCCAAACATTTCACACAGGAGAGACAGAGCTCGTTTTATCTGTGTCTGTCTGTGTGTGTGTGTGTGTGTGTGTGTATTGGGCTAAGGTAATATTTAGCAAGCCCTTGACCAAAAGTGGGAGAAAAAAACAACAACATTGGTTGGTTGCTTGTGCGTTGGATTTGTTGTGTGTGTTGTAGCATATGGTCTGCTTTGATTTAATACAGTTGGAAAAAAAAAGGCGCTGTTTCCCCAACACACACGCCTGTGACATGGCCGTTGGTCTGGTGAAGCGATTCTGAGCCTCTGGGACATCTGTTCTACAGAATTAGAGCATTTAGCCGGCTGCAATTACTACAGATAAAGGTTATTAACTCACAGGATTAGATCACTGTATTATAACATGAGGCTTTTTTCTGCTAAACAGCTGCATGTTTGCTTCTATCCGTGTGTTTCTTTGTCAGGGTGGGAATAACTAGCAAACTCTAAGGCATATGATAAACAAAGGGGTAGTTCACACATTTTTTTTGTACTCACCCTCATGCCGTTCCGAACCTTTATGATTGACTTTTTCTGTGAAATACAAAAGAAGATCATTTGAGAAATCAATGAAAGTCAAATGGGTCTAAAACTATTTAGTTAGCAGCATTTTTCAAAGCATCTTCTTTTGTGTTTTGTGGAAAAACGGCAGGCATAAAGGTTGAGATTTGAAACTAAGTGAGGGTGAGAAAATGTTGAACATTAAAGAGAAGGTTGTTGCGGTCTAAAACTATGACATAGTTTGCTTTAATTGAAAATGATTAAATGAAATCAAATAGGTAAAATATTTTAACATTTAAAAAAATGTCTTGGAATTAAAAACACTTTAAAACTTAAGCTCTAAAATAACAAAAATGACTATAATTGATAAACAAATAAATAAAATATTCTTTCGCTTAAATTACTAAAAGTTAAACTGAAACATTTACAATAAAATAATAATAAAATTCAATAAATATTTATAAAAATATAGCTAGAAAATACTCAAATACAATTATTTAATATATTTATATATTTTGAATATAAATATACATTTTGCTTTGACAAATAATTTAATAAAAAACAAGTTAAAGCACCAAGATATTACTAAAACTGAAAAAAGAATCCAATTTAAAACCTTAAAAAACAACAAAATTTATTAAAGTCCAATAAATATACAAAAATTAAGGCAAGAAAATCAATAAAAATGAGAAAACAAATGTAAGTGCAAGTAAATAGATAAACAGAAAAACACAAAACTAAAATTGAAATGAAAAGAAACAAATAAAAGAAACAGCAGAGTCAGAAACTAAAAAAGCATACTAAATAATTAGTGTGTATAATGTGCACACTGCATGCATGTATATTCAGATGACCTACATGAAGTGCACAACAAAGTATATTATGTGAACGACTATTTCCCACAATGCACTGCTCTTGACTCGATCTACTTGATCTGGGTCATTACAATCAAAGCGACAGCTTAACCAGAAGTAATTACCAAATGTTAGGACATTTGTACAGCCAAATGTTCAGGCATTTTACATAAAACCGAATTTAAAAAAAGTAAAAATAACAGTTATGTGACAAATATACTACTGCTTAATGTTCAAAATCAGTGTCAACTGCTTCCTTAAGTAATTGTTTACAAAAAAGTAGTATATCATATACATGCTGCAAAAACATTGAAAAAAATTGGAAATTTTTATTTTGTTGTGATATATATATTGCGATATGAATCCAATTTCACCAGATAGCTTGAATAGCTCTATTTGGACTGATTGGGATTATTCTGGAAGATTATGGGGATTATTCTGGATTATAATTGGGAAAATAGAAGCTAAATATTTTACATCACAGTAGTCAGGTACAGAAATTGAATAATCAAACCTAAAATAGCAATTTATAGTCTTCATTGTATAAATAATTAAGTAAATTCATCTTTATTTAAGTTACAAACAGTACAAATTTATGTGCCTCAATACTTTAAACTCTCGTTGAACTGTGGCTCCTGGTAAACTATAATCTCAACATTTAAACTCAACATTGCACTTGCTGAGATGTGACTATTGCGGATGCGCACATTGTGATATCGATGCTGAAGCGATATAATGTGCAGCCCCACAGCATTCAGTAAGTAGTGAGTTAGTATTCCATTCAGAACACATCCTCTGTCTTCCTCCAGCCATCACTTGCTATTGATCCACAGCAACATGGCCGTCGAGCAGAACCATGCACAAAGAAAGATGGAAAAGCACCTGATAGAGAGACTAAGACAAAGGACGCTTCAGCCTTGGCTCGAGTGGGTCATATATTTTTTTTATGAATATTTCATTACTGATTAGCTGGTTTGTTTTTGTTCAGCCACAGTCATTGATTTGTCATGGAGGGAGCAGAAAAAAAAAACGTTCTTGACTTGAAGACAATATGAAACGCCATTCGCAACACATTTATCCTCTGTGATGTGATGTGTTTGAATACAGAGCATTCAGTGTAAAACTATTCTCACGTAGAAAGACACGCTGAATTAAATGCGACACTTTATGCAAAAATGGTTTTACAAGCATTCGATTCACACCGAAATTCATCTGGCTTGTTTCATAATGAGGTGCAATGAGAGTGAGGAGATTTATTAAAGGAGTAGGTTCTCGCTCATGCCGTTTTAAAAAAAAAAAGCATATGACTTTTTCTTTCCTTTGGGCACAAAAACATGCATTTTCAAGACTGAGATGATGGTACTTTTCAATCCAACTACAATGAAAGCTAACTGAATCATTCCAAATGTAAAAACAGGACATAAACAGCAACATAAAAAATATAGAATTTATATTACAAGTTCTGTTTACTACAATTGCAGCATTTAAGTCATCTATTTGTGACAAAAGTGACACAGAGTTAGAATGATTTGGAATGGTGAGTAATTATCGACAGACCTTTCATTTCGGGGTGAACTACAAATATAAACAATGACGTTTAAAGAGACAGTTCACCCCATAGGTATTTACATTAGATGTCGCCTATGCTATAGACCAATTACCATGTTTGTAAACATTCAGGATGCGCGCGCAGAGAGGTGGCAGAAAAAAACTGGGAGCGCTACTATTTACAGCGAGGTAATGACATCCGATGCAATACAGAGTTTGTTGTTGTCTTAGAAATAAGATATATGGATTACATATTATATACATTATTTACATAATGCTTTCAGCGTATTATAACAGCTTGTCACCCAGTGATAAGCACAGTAATTCGGCAAAATTAACGTTAAAGTGAGCGGCGTTTGTCTAACAGGTCCATTTGTGATAGCACCCTCCCAATGGATAATGAATAAGACAAAATGACCAAGCATCCAGCCCGCAATATACAATCTCATTGAAGCTCCAAGGGATTTTACAAGAGAGAAGTTAAAGGTCTACAAGTGTTTGGATGCCAACAATTGTGTTCTGTGTGGTCATGTGCAAGAAATTATGTTCCCTGATTGCCAGATTCAAAACTATGTAGTGCTAAAAACAGAGGTTCTGCCGAGCCAAAGGAAAAAAGACGGAGCTAACCTTAATCATCAACAGCAAAACTGCATTCTGACAGCGAACTACACCTGTACGGCAGGCCCAGGGTATGTGAACTTACACATAAAGGTAAAGTCGGTTTTATATTCGCACATTCAGACATTCTCCTTAATAATATAATTTCATAAAAGTATTTTTGCAAACTCTTAATAGCGAAATCATATTAGCAGCCAATGACTATCAAAAACAACATTGAAAACAGTCAAATAAACAGTTAATGTTGTTTTCAAGTCACACTTGCAGGTTATTTCAGACCGAATACTCAAAGTACCATGGTAAACAATATAGGGAGTGTCACAAGATGTCACTGAATGAATGTGTGAATATAAAACCAACTACGTTTCATTCTTAGCAGTCAGTTTAATTAACCAAATGTCAGTTTAATTAACCACAGTTTAATTAACCAAATGTAACTGTTTTGCCGAAATCATTGCTGCAATCAAAAACGAGTAATGTATATGATTCAGCATAGCGTGAACTTACCTGATATAACATAAGAACTGCAGAGTTGTGCATTTCTAATTAGGTCGTCACTTCATTCAGCTCCCTTTTAGCCAAATACGTCTGCAGTCGGCATTGAAAGCAGTGTGGTGTACGATAAAAGTTAAGTTTTCTATTTTTGGAGGAATTTGGCATCCAACCGCAAAACACAACATTTTTGCTATTACAGCCGGCCTTTTTTTGCAACAGTGTGACGTCATGTGTAATGTAGGTTGGTAAGTCGTCTATTGTTGTCTATTGGTAGGAATGCGTCAACAGAGCCGCCATTTTAGTACAGGGTAGCGTTCCTTTCAAATGAATGTGGGACCAAAGTGCAGTGGAGGACTGGCCATCCGGAGCCATTGATGTATAGACATATACACATATATCTATGATTGGGAGTTTTCCCGGGCATTGGCGACAAAGAGCGTGTGTTTGTGTGCATGGAAATTTATCATCTTCCCTCCCTGTTAAATTTGATCTAATTCGTGTCCTGAACAGACCCCCTCTCTCGCTTTCACTTCTCATTCTAATGGAGGAAGCGATTTGTTTGTGATCTTCGTTACGGACGACTTGTGTGAACCATCAAAAACCATGCCTCTCATTGTGCATATTCACCATTCTGATCTAAATGGTATATAGCATATGTAACATTCAATAATTTAGAGTGGAAAGTATGCACATTGAGGCACAGGCACTGTTATGTTATCAGGCATAAGTAGGCCCACACGGAATCTGCGCTCGCAGAATTCCCCAGAATTCTGCAGATTTAGCCCATCATTCTGTTTATTTACTTGAGTAAATGTGTGTTAATCTATATTTATTCAGTTTTTAAATTTATTACAGTAATATCATTAACTAATATGAAAATGTTCATTTGATTTATGTACAATGCATTTTGTACAGTAATATTTTCTGTCTTTTAGTAGATATATTATATGAGAGACTTGCTTTGCTTACCAAATAAAGTGAATCTAATTGGATTTGCATTTTAAACATTAAATACAAGTAAAAAATTTGTTATTTTTTATTCACATATTAAGGTTTTAGTTATGATACTCCCAAAATAATTCCGCAGAAATTCGCAGATTTTTACCAAAATTCTCTGCAGAAATAGCAAAAAACGTCCACAGATTCCATCTGGCTCTGGGCATAAGTTACTTCACTTAGCCGACAATAACACACATTTCTGTAATCAGCGTCTTGTTGTCATATTTCATTTTGTTGTCATATTTTATTCATTGTTTGCTGATTTTAATTTAACAAAACTAGCATAAGCCTAGTAGTTAGTGCAAGTTGGTGCTACTTTGCCTTACGGTCACTGCAGTAAGTGCAGGAACTGTATTATCATCAGTAACGTTCCTTGTTTAGCACAAAAGTTTGTAACATACAAAAACGTAAAAACAAAATCTTACCTATGAAATGTTCTGGCTTTGTGCTTTGTTTTCTTTGTTTGCTCATCACTACACCCGTACGCAGCGCAATTGTCCAGACTATCTTCAGACTGGCTTTAGTCTTGACTAGTGCGGTTGAATGACATTTGTCCTGGGACATTTGTGCTGGTAATATCTATACAATATCTAATGTATATATCTATGAGTTCACCCAAAAATGAACATTGTCATCTTTTATTACCCTACCACTTTTGTTTATTTCTACTACCGAGTACAAAACATTTTTTTGGAACCAAAACATTGACTACTATAGTAGGAAGAAATATCACTTCAACTCATACAGGCTCTGTATGATTACAGATTCTGGGTGAACTGTTCCTTTAATTAGGATTGGGCAAATGCTCACATTTCATCAGATGAAATATTTATAATCAAAAGAATCACAATTTTAAATCTAAATATTTAATAAGAATTTTAAATACTAAATAAGAAGAAGAGGAAAAAGAAAAATAATTTTCCAATGATCTTTTATGTGCGAGGTAATGCAAAAGATGCTAAAATACAGTAATTGTGCATGTTATAGAAAAGAAAACTAAAGAAAAGCAGTATAGTGGAATCCATAAAGCTGTAAAAAACTACTGTATGTTTGTTATTTGGTGTACGCATGATGGTGACGGGCTGAAAGGTCATGTTATTTTACTGTTAATAATAGCCTACAACTGCTGTTACACTTTCAGTCATTTTGAGTTAACCTCTAAAACTGAATGTCTGCATTTTGGCGATGGTTAGGGTGAGCTGAGATCTAGTATTTTTCTAGTTTTATATTATTTGGTTGAGGCAAGTGCAAAATCATTTTTTTGAAAACACATTTAACATGTTCAGACTCTTTGGCCAGTAGTTTTGAAAGCTTTTAATAAAGATAAGGTTACTTTAATGATGGTAATACTTCTAACTTCACTTGTTCAATGCAAAAATAGAAAGAAAACATTGTAATCTTAAACTGACAATGTTAAAAATGGAATTTATTGTATTCCCAGTTGTCTTCAAGGGTGTGTTAACACTTCTTTTGGTTCATTTGGCCCAGATAAAAAAAAAGAGATAATGATACATTAAGTCATGGTTTACATAGAACCTACAGTCACTTTATATTACGTGGCCCTAATTACTATGTTCTTACATTTCAATGAATCGTTTAGGACAATGCACTTATTATGAATGAACATGTTTTACAATGTACTTGTATTTTTTTAAATATCATCAGCATGTAATTACATCTCTAATTATTTTCTGTATTATATTTAAAATTACAAAATTGACCCAGTAGCTTACACCATAACCCACCCTATTATTTTGTCAGTGAAGTGCGAGTCTGTGAAATCTCCTTCAAAGGCCAAAAAGAAAAAAAAAAACAACAACAACCTCTAAATACCCACGAAGAAGAAACCCAGAAGATCATTATAGCGGAGATGTAACTGCTTTTATATATTCAATGTGACTAATAAACACTCAACTATGGAATTATGTCAAAGAAGGATACAGATTTCAAACACTCAACTGAAGTTATGAAGTGAGCTCTAGTAAAAACCACAAACACGATTTTGCGTAGCTTGTCAGTGAACTACAACTCTGTGTAGTGCACATGTTGGATATTTACTAGAAGCAGCTGTTGACAAAATGCGCATGAAAATCACTTTCAATTAAATCGCCCAGCCCTAAAAACATAGATAAATCATAAACCATTGTATTGTTAGTGATTTGGCTGTTTGTTATTACACATGATTTTTATCAGTTTATCACTTATAATGATTAATTGAGAACTTGTGAAGATCAAAGAAAATGTGTGCAGACTGTCACAACAACAGGAATTCCTTTACTGCATCTAGCCATCATCATGCCGTGTTTTATGTTTAGATGTTCTTCGGTCTGTGAACTGCACCAGAGTTTGCTTTTTGGTAGCAAAAATAACAAACAAAAATAATATTCTGCAAAATTCATTAAAATACCTCAAATGTACTTAAAGCTACTAAAAATGTACTTAAATAACAAAAAGCTACTTAAAATAACCACCTGCAATGTTGTGTAAATGTTATTTTAGGGTTGACAAAAAAAAACATAAAAAGAATATTCCTCTATTAAAATTGGTGTTTAAACACTGTAAACACTTATTGGTGTTGTGACAAGGTAAATTTTTGGTTGCAAAAATTACAACCTAAAATAACTATGTAGGAATGTACTGTGTATGTAATTAAAATGCTTTAAATGTACTTAAAATAATTAAAAGCTACCTAAAATAACCACCTGCAATGTTGTGTAAATGTTATTTTAGGGTTGCCAAAATAAAAACCTAAAAAAAATGTTCCAATCATAATTGGTGCTTTAAAAATAACCAAATGGGAACCAAAAACCCATTTTAAAAGGAATGTTATAACAAAAAAAATAACAATTAAGGCAGACCAAAGCCAATCTATTGTTTCGTGTACACCAAGGCTCGATTGCCAGCACTGACACAATGTTCAAAAACGAAGCACACTAACAGAGCAATTGCACTATCACAGCCATTTAATTGAAGTGAACACAACGCACCCTAAAAGACAAATCCAGCAGGGTGTAACAGTAATGCCTGAAAACAAACTGAGGAATTAAACCTCAACAGCTCAGTTCATTCACTAAGTGCAGAGAGTCAGAGAATGACTACAAATGGCTGAAAACAACTGACCTTTTTTTTTTTTTTCAATCTCATTATGCAACTCATCTCTAAACGGTCTCTTTTTCTTCCTCTTCAGAATCAGCTTTAGACATTCTTCACCTCGCCGCCTGCTGTGGCCCCTGTTTCTCCGGCTGATTTCAAACTCTACTGACAGCTCTCATGACTAAGGCTCTCATGTCAAACACTATTATATCAGCCATCCATTCATTCCCGTAACACTGCTTTAGTGACATTTTCAAGCACTTAGCGGTGCAGCAGTACTGTCTATGCTACCTCTTATTTCAACCCGGCAGCCGTCAGAAAACGTACATTATTCAAAACGCAATCTAGTTTGTACTTCAAAAAAAAAGAAAAGCTTAGCTTCTTTTTTTCCAGACTGGTGGATGAGATTATAGGTTTAAATGCTCCTGCTTTAACTAGATCAGTGTGATTTAGTGCTAATGCTTACGAACAAAAGCTGCTAGCGGCCTTTTTAGACCATGGCCAATGGTCTCAGTTTGCCCACAGGTCGCAGACCAACTCAGGGGTGAGATTGTCAGTTCACAAGAGATGTTAAGATGCTTAAGGGGAAAAAAAAAAAAAAAAAAAAAAAAAAAAAAAAACACTTAAACCAAAGAGTAGCAACAAAACAGATTAACCATACAAATACCATTTAAACATATACTGGAAAAATATATAGGCATAATAATAATAATAATAATAATAATAATAATAATAATTAATTCTTATTATTTTTCATAATTATTATTGTTGTTGTATATGCATGTTATTGTTATAAATAGTACAATACAGTATCAATATGATTTTTCTGCAATTTTTACAATAATTTATTTCTTACAATATTTTTAGAATATTTTTTTTAATTACTATATATATATATATATATATATATATATATATATATATATATATATATATATATATATATATATATAAATCCTAATGCAGTTAATAATCACAATAAAAATGAAGTATATTACAAGTATGACATAAAAAATATTAATATTAATATACAGGGTTACTACTGATTTTCCCTGTCTTTCACTGACCAAACACAGGATTTCCCTGACCTATAATGAACAAAAAAGGTACAGCTTGGTGACTGCATTTGACTAAAGTGATTGCTGACAGGCGGGTAAGTAGCACTCAAAAACAGCCTAATCATAACAATAGCCAAAACACATAAAATAATGCAATAAAAAGATACAGTAAAATTACAATTTGATGACGTAAAAGTATTTATATTATATTATTATATCATTAAATAGTATATTAATATAATATAATAGTATGTTTCCTCTAGGTTTTTTTTTCCAGCTGTGGCGGCAGGCCTTTTGATCTACCAACTACCTATGGCTTTATTTCAATGACAAATGTTGTAACGCAGAATTACAAGTCGAGATCGGATTTATGTAATACGAGCATGCAGATCTGTTTGCTTGCGAGAGGATTTCCTCTGATCGTGCACAAAACTTATTGCACGTCCTCAAATATATACGCTGCTCAAGTGCAATTTAGCACATTTGTGTAGTGAATATGTCTCTAACATTTATTAGATTGGCTATAGGAATATTTATGAATGTCTCCAATAGACCTACGGAGCGGCATTAATGCGTCCTGAGGTAAAGTGAAACGGCTATACACTCCAGCAAGACAAAGTTTGTTTGTTTGTTGTATGTCATAGACCTTTATCTATAAATAAAGTATAATTATGGAAACTGTGTTCATCATAACTGAAAGCTAAGTCGTGTTTGCTGGCCTCACGAATCACGCACCTGTTAGTCAGTCAGTAAGTCACCTTAAAGGGTTAACCAAATACGCACAGCACTACTACCGTTATAGAAAATTTTGCGCTGTTATAATTCACTTACCTTTTAATACGTTTTGGTGCAATTATAACCCGCTATTTAAAAAAAACGCCAATGTTTTGAATGAGAAGCTGTAATGTAGCCATGGTGGGATGAATTTTGGTGTGGCGCCCCACCATGGAAGAATGAATGTAGCGGAAACCTTGGTATAATAATGAACTCTATTATTATTATTAATATTATTAAATGAAAAGAAAAAGTTAAAATGACAAACAAACATCCCTGACAATGATGAATAGACAATAACAAAATATATGGAATAGAAATTCCAAGACCTATATGACAACCCTGAATATAATTATTATTGTTTTGAAATATTATTATATTAAATTATATTATATTATATTATATTATATTATAATTAAATATTATAATATTAAACTCTGTTATTATTATTATTATTATTATTATTA